>CAUYUJ010009720.1:0-32606 GCA_963575745.1 Prorocentrum cordatum
GATCGGCCAGACGACAAACCCATCTCAGCAACCCAGCTCGCCATCGCCCTGGATTGTCAGCGCCATCGCCCTGGATCGACCAGCAACCCTCCTCAGACCCCGAAAGGATTGGACTCGAAAGCACTGGTATGCTGGATGGGGGAGGAGGGAGGAGGGGCAGGAAGTTCAAGTCTCGATGTTTTCGGGCGGGCTCATCGGTCTTGGGCACCTCTCCAAACTCGGGGTGCGTCCCAGCAGCTGCGTCTCGCCGAGAGCGTTCTGGGGGTGCCCGAACCATCGCGAACGGCCGCCAGAGGCCCGAGCTGTGATCCGAACTCCCGACGACGCAGGCAGGGAAGGGCCCCTGATGGGGGACCGGGGTTCTGGAGTCCTCTCGCCGTTCTGCGGCTTCCGCGGAGGGCTCCTGGGCCCCGGGGGCCGTCCAGAAACGAGCTCGGAGTGGAGAGCTGGTCCTGGGCTTGGCATCGCTTGGGCGTGTGCATTTTTTCTCGGCGAGAACCATCGAGGAACATCCTGGACCATCGAGCAAAAAAACACACACGAAACCGAAAAATGCACGGGAAATGGACGTCCGAGCGACGGCAAGTGGGGGGGGTGGGGGGGGAGTCCGGAAGCATGCGCAAACAGGCGGCCCAGATTAGTAGGTCGGCCTTGCCAAGGCAAGGGTGCCCTCGTGCCCTCTGTCTCGCGACCCATGCCGCCCGCAATCTCGTGGCAGTGTGGCCCTCGGAGGGGTCTTGTGCCCTCTCGCGTGTCCTGTCCAATCGAGGCCGACTGCAACACCGACCCTGGCCCCCCCCCAGAAGCAAACACATACAGTCGGGGCGCTGAAGAAGGAACCCTTTTCGTTGGGGAGGGGCTCGGTCTTCTTTGATTGCTTAACAGTTTGCCTCAGGTCTTCCTGAGGTTTTCCATGGGACATCGCTTGTTAACTTAACCAAGGGGGCCTCGTTCCTTATCTGGGGTTCCTTAGGTTAACGCCCCGACTGTACACCGGTCCTGGCCACGCAGGCCGACCCCCAGGCTCAGGATCGGTGGGCGTATGGGCGTGCCTCCCCGGCCGAGCAGGGGGGGGGGCGTGCGCACCGATCCTGGGCCCCAGGGCGGTCCAGGCCCGTGTGGGTCCCCTGTGCGTGCTTTTTAGGAGACCACATGCGAACCCCACCCTTATACCCCCCACGATTTCTGAGGTATAGGGGTAGGGTTCGCATGTGGCCCCCTACTTTTGTTGAGGACGATCCATGGAGAGGAAGCGTGCTGTCCAAGAATTCCCCGACGTCTAGAACCTTGTGGGCCCCGGAAACGGCAGGGCCGGTTTTTCACCGTTTCTACAAAAAATGTCCCTTGAAAATGGAAACGGGAAAAAACGGCAACCGGAAACGGTAAACAAACGGCTCCAGGATTGGAACCGGAGCCGGAACCGGTCAACAAACGGCGACGGAACCGGTAAAAAACGGCGTCGGAACCGGCAACAAAAACGGCAAAACGGAACCGGTAAAAAACTGCCTTGTCGTTTCCAGGGCCCACAAAGGTTTAGAACATGTGTTCACATTGTTTTAAACATGTAAGACACATGTCTTGAACAATTCCAGGACATGCTTTCCGACATTTTTAACACATGCTTCATTCGATGACAGGACTGTCAGTGTGTCCACTGTCGTGGCATTCACAGGCAGATTTCTCTTCCCCGCAGTCCCCGGACGTCCGCCAGCGGGACTTCTCCCGTCCGCGGCCCCAGAGGTTTATAGACTCTTCCCATCAGGGTATTCTTTCGCCCCGGGTCCCGTCTGATGGCCCATGGGGCCCCACAGCGGGCCCCCTGGGCCGAATTCTAGGAAACACATCCAGTCAGGAGGGGAAAAAACATACAGACACTTAATCGTTGAGCCTCCAGAAAATATGGGGAAATATGGGAAGTGGGGGGGAAGACAGAAACGTAGAAAATATTGGAAAATATGGGGAATCCTTTTATTTGTGTGTATTTATTCGTGTGCCCCTTCATCCAGATTGGAACGAGATCGAGGCCGAAATCAACGAAATCGAGGAATTCGAGGAACATCGTATCGTCGGAGTTCCGGGTCCAGGGGCCCGTCCCCGTCGGGGCCTCCTTCCCCTGCGGCAGAGGATGGGATATAGCCAGGATTCCAGGTAAGGGGACCCGGTTAGTAGTAGGGCCCTGGAGCCCCTAGATTTGCCAGAATCACTAAACCAGTTCTGCCGTAGCTTGTGTTTTTTTCCCAACCCTCGTGTGTTGGGTTCTCGTTTTGAATGGAGCAGTGTGGTCTCCACCTCCTCCTCCTCTCCCCCCCTCTCCTCCCCTCCTCCTTCTTTCCTGTTTCTTGTGTTCCCCTCTTCTTCCTGTGTTCCATCACTATAGCCCGCGGTGCCCTGGGGGGCTGCGATCTGCGAAACTGTCGGCACTTTCGTGGGCTCCTGGCAGGCCCAGCGGAGGTACGTCATACGCGGACAACCATTATAGCTCGCGGTGCCCTGGGGGGCTGCGATCTGTCAAATTGTCGGCACTTTTGTGGGCTCCTGGAAGGCCCAGCGGAGGTACGTCATACGGGGACGACCATTATAGCTCGCGGTGCCCTGGGGGGCTGCGATCTGCGAAATTGTCGGCACTTTCGTGGGCTCCTGGGCGGCCCAGCGGAGGTACGTCATACGCGGACCACCATCATAGCTCGCGGTGCCCTGGGGGGCTGCGATCTGCGAAACCGTCGGCACTTTCGTGGGCTCCTGGGCGGCCCAGCGGAGGTACGTCATACGCGGACCACCATTATAGCTCGCGGTGCCCTGGGGGGCTGCGATCTGAGAAATTGTCGGCATTTTCGTGGATTCCTGGCAGGCTCAGCGGAGGTGCGTCATACGCAGACCACCGCTATAGCTCGCGGTGCCCTGGGGGGCTGCGATCTGCGAAACCGTCGGCACTTTCGTGGGCTCCTGGGAGGCCCAGCGGAGGTACGTCATACGCGGACCACCACAAACGCTCCTTGTGTGTCCGTTTTGTATTATCGCCGGTGCTCTTCCTGCTGCGCTCTTCTGGTATCACTGCTGGGTGCTCTCCTTGCGCACTGCGAGTCCTTCAGAGTACCAGTCAGCATTGAGTGGCCCCGAGTATACTCGCCGCATGTATGGGAAGGATTGGGTACGCCGCAGGGCAATTCGTATGACGGCAGTTCCGGTCAGGGGAACGGGGCGGGGGGGCGTCTCCCAGTACACATCTTTGAACCAGGTCCCGCCAAACCCCGTTCTGCCAGCGCCCTTCAGAGGAGCCTCTCCGCCGACAGCGAGCGGCACGAGGGCCGCTGCTACGCGTGCGCTCGGCTGGCGAGGTGCTGGCTGCCGCCGCAGTGGGGCGCGGGGGACAGCGCCTGCGTGGTGATCTGACGATGTTGCGTTCCTCGAGTTCCTCAATTTCGTTGATTTCGGCCTCGATCTCGTTCCAATCCAGATGTGTTTCCTCGAATTCTGCCCATGGGGGCCGCCATGGGGCCCCGGGGCCATCAGAAATGGACCCGGGACGGAAAACTACCCCGAGGGAAGAGTCTAGACCAGTGGGGCCGCGGACGGGACAAGTCATGCCGCGGATGTAGAGGCCTCCTAGATGGGGTCCGAGTGGATGGGGTCGAAGGATCGCTCCGCATCGCCGATGCCTCGGCGATGCGGCTCGATGTGTAGCCCGATTTGCTTCACGTCAACGTCGCCGATGCATCGCTCGACGTCGCCGTTGCATCGTCGATGCATCGCGGATGCATCGGCGATGCATCGGCGATGCATCGGCGATTCAGTGCAATCCTCAGACCCCATCTACTCGGACCCATCTAGGAGACCTCTAGGTGAGGGGCGGCTCGTTGGACACGACCGTCGGCCAGGATTATTTTCCGACGGCGCGTGTGGAGGCCATGGGCTGCCAGCTGTCCTCCGATTCGGATGCCGAGGAGCTGAAGCGGAGTAGGGAGGGCAGCAAGGTCTGTGCCTCGCAGTGGACCAAATCTTTGAAGAACGGCCATTTAGTGCAGGAGTACAAGATTGGCGAGATGCTGGGCCAGGGCGCTTTCGGAATCGTGTTCGCCGCCAAGCGGCGCAAAGGGGATGGCTCGGATGAGAAGTTATTAGCTGTAAAATTGATCGACAAGGTGGAGACTCATCCAGAGGACATAGAGCGCGAGGCCAATATTCACGCTCAGATGGAGCATCCGAATATATTGAAGGTACATGACGTGATTGACGAACGCTTTTTTGTGTGTATTGTTACTGACCGCTACCTCGGGGGAGATTTGGTGAAATGCTTGCGCGAGTGGAAACGTCGGCTGAAGCCATCCAAAACCATGCACATGGTGAAGCAGATGTTGGAAGCTGTCAACTACCTGCACAATCTTTCCGTCGCGCACAGGGACGTGAAGGCTGACAACTTTTTAGTCGACCAGCAGGACTTTCTGGATTCCAGTAGCCGGATAATTCTTGCAGACTTCGGATTCGCTTGCTACTGCAGGGTAGGCGACCGTCTGCAACGGAGATGCGGTACGAAGCTGTATTGGTCCCCAGAGATTTGGGATAGAAACTGCGCCCTGAAAGTGGATGTCTGGGCAGTGGGCGTTACTGTCTACGGGATGATGGAAGGCACGTTCCCGTTCCACACCGAGTGGGACGTGAAGAGCAGGGCCGTCACATTAGGGGGCCACATGCGAACTTTGCGCCTACCCCCCACGATTTCTGAGGGGGAGCTCCCGAACGAAGTGAACCCCACCCCCCTTCAGAAATCGTGGGGGGTAGGGGTAGGGTTCGCATGTGGCCCCCTACACATGCCACCCGATGATGTCCCCGAAGTGCCTGGACTTCGTGCTCAAGCTGCTCGGCCGGGCGGAGGCCCGGCGCCCCACCGCGGCCCAGGCCATGGAGCACAAGTGGCTCGTGAACCCGGCCTCCTCCGCGGAGAGCGCCGGGCCTGGAGGCCACGGCGTGCCGCAGGGCCACCAGTGATGGGCCTGTTTTCCTGACCACCGCCATAAGCTGGAGGGGGGAAGGAGGTGGAGGACGAGGAGGAGGAGGACGAAGATGAGTAGGAGGAGCAGGAGGAGGAGAAGGAGGAGGAGGAGGAGGAGGTGGAGGAGGAGGAAGAGGAGGACCACCTCCCCCTCCAGCTTATGGCAGTGGTGGAAAGCAGGCCCATCAGCCAGAGCGATGCGAATGCCGAGGACTGGGCGCCCGACCCGCCCGACCTGGAAGTCTTCCGGGCGGAGAAGCTGGACCCCGCGGTCACCGAGCGCCGCCTGGAGCTCGTGGAGCGGCTCGAGAGGCCGAACCGGTTCGCTGAGGACATGAGCGCGTCCAGCTGCGACTCCATACACAGGACCAGCAGCGGGCGCGTCAGCTGCACACCCGCACCGATTTTGGCCAGGCCCAGGATGGGCCTTGCCAGGATCCAGTTAGGACGTAACTTCTGGGAGGTCAAACTCAGCATCGGCGCTTGTATAATCATCCGTGGCCAAGAACCAACCTAATCGGGCATAGTCCCGCTTAATCTGGCTGAGTCCAGCTCAATCTGGCTGTGTCGGGCTTGGTCATCCTGGGCTTATCTGGGCTGGTCTGGCATAATAGCTCCCCAATCGGGCTTGACAGGCCCGACTCGTTCTGACGAGTACTCCCCATGAGTTGCCTCCTCTTGGAGTGCGTGATCATCTACAGAGTTGATTTACTCCAAAATTGATTTTCTCGTCGAGTCATACGTAGGACGTTTGTAGATTTACGAACGTTCTACGCATTTCCCATGGATTCGACGAGAAAATCAATTCGGGGGTAAATCAATTCTGTAGTCGATCCCCTACTCGACCTCTGGGCCCAGCATTGTGATGTTCCTACATACTTTAGCCTTGGCCACCGGAAAGACTTCCGAGCACCCAAACAAAAGTACCGAAGCTCGACGGTTCTCACGTGTGTCGGGCCGCGGGATACGCTCGTCCGACACTGTTTCGACACCGTTTCGGCACTCTTTCGACGCTTTTCCCGGTGCTCGAGATGACTTCTGGGATGTGGTCCTTAAGTTCGAAATGAGCAACGTGAGCCCAGCAGGAGGGGCCTTGCCAGCATCGGTGAGTGGTAGACTGAAGAAGAGACAGCTGGAGGGGAAAAAACACACACACACACACAGACACAATTAATCGTCGATTCCCAGGAAAATATGGGAAAATATAGGAACTGGGGGGGAAGACAATGACCCAGAAAATATGGGAAAATATGGGGAATATTTTGATTTGTGTGTATTTATTTGTGTGTCCTGGGGCCCCTTCAAGACAGCATAAACATAGAATTTCGGAGCTCCGCGCAGACTTCTTGGACTTGCCCTGCAGGCCCCCCTTCCCCTCCCCCCCCAGCGCGCAGAGCGTGCCGCGGGCGGCGCCAGAGGCGCCGCCAGAGGGGCTTCCCGCGCGGATCCCCGCGAGATCCGCGCGGAGCTCCGAACGTTTGTGTTCGTGCGGTCTTTCCTTTCTTCAGGAGGGGGAAAACACACACAGACACAATCAATCGTCGATTCCCCAGATAATATGGGGGAAAATATTGGAAGTGGGGGGAAGACAAAAACCAAGAAGATATGGAAACATATGGGGAATCCTGTTATTTGTGTCTATCTGTTTGCGTGTCCCAGGGCCCCTTCAGGTCTTTCCTTCCTCAAAGTGCAGCAGACGCCTCCGGCAGGACTCCCAGTGTCACGCTGCGGAGGCGCACTTTCGTGGTCACGGACCGGAGGGCGCGAAAGCAGCGGACCTTCGAGTGGTGGCCCTGCTCGAGGGTGGAGCAGGAGGTCCTGGGTGCTCTGGAGGCGAAGCGCGAGGACCAGGCACGGGTGGGCCAAAGCATCCTTCGGTGGAGCGCTACACATGGACGTTTGCACACGCATGCATCTATACACATTTATATATGTACACATATATAGATATACATATATATAATAATATGTATATTGCGTTATATTCATTTATAGGGATCGCCTTGGTTACGATACATATATGTATAATTATGTATATATATATATGTCTATATATGTATATGCATGTGTGTGCGTATGTGTGTGACTAGGTCTGTCTATATACTACAGCTATGAATTTATATGCCCCCCCCCCAAAGCTCCGACCCACACCTCCATGACATCTCGGGCCAATCCTGGTACCGCCCTCCCTGTTCTTCCAGGCGGCCCCAGGAGAGCCTCAGGACGGTCTCCCGGGACACCACGGGACACCACGGGACACCTGTCGATCTCACTATGCACCAAGGAGGAAAGGACAGGAGGAGAAGGAGGGGGAAAGATGAAGGGGGAGAAGGAGGAGGTGCTGGGGGGGAGGCCGCGGGGAGCATTTAAACTTCCAAACAAAAAACAAGTGTTTCCCTGCATCCTAGACCAAAACAAAAAAAACAGAAACAAACAAACATACAGAGCGTTTCCTTGCTCCGAGGGCGCCAAACACTGTGTATTCTGTGTTTTCTTGTTTTGCAACAAGGAGGAGGAAGGAAAGGAGGAGAAGGAGGGGGAAAGAGGAAGGGGGAAAAGGAGGATGTGCTGGGGGGGAGGCCGCGGGGAGCACTTGAGCTTCCAAAACAAAAAAAAACCCAAATAACCAAGCATACACAGTGTTTCCTTGCATCCTAGACCACAACAAACCGGGACAACCAGGACTACACAGCGTTTCCTCGCTCCGAGTGCGCCAAACACTATGTATTCTTGGTTTTGCGTTGCTACACAGAGGAGGAAACGGAAAGGAGAAGGAGGATACCGATGATGGGTGAGGAGGAGGAGGAATTGTGTTTGGAGAAGGAGGAAAGGGAAAGGGGAAAGAAAAGCAACGGAGAAGCAGAGAGAGGTATGAGCTTGGAGGGGGGGGGGGAAGCCATAAATGTACGTGTGTGCGTATGTGGGTGAATCAATTTGTATATGTATATAGATATACTACAGACATGACTTCAGATGCCCCCCAAAAGCTCAGACCCACACCTCCATGACATCTCGGGCCAATCCTGGTACCGCCCTCCCTGCTCTCCCAGGCGGCCCCAGGAGAGCCTCGGGACGGTCTCCTGGGACACCACGGGACACCACGGGACACTTGTCGATCTCATTATCGATCTCACTATCGATCTCATTGAACAGGACACCAAGGGACACCACGGGACACCTCGGGGCACCACATCGATCTCAATATCGATATCACCATCGATCTCACTATCGGTCTCACTGAACAGGGCACCACGGGACACCACGGGACACTACGGATCACCTGTCGATCTGACTATCGATGTCACAATCGATGCCACATTTGGGACACCACGGGACACCTCGGGGCACCACATCGATCTCAGTATCGAGACCATTGTCGATCTCACTATCGACCTCATTATCGATCTCACTGAACAGGACACCACGGGACACCACGGGACACCAGGGGACACTTGTCGATCTCACTATCGATCTCCCTATCGATCTCACTCAACGGGACACCACGGGACACCACGGGCCACCACGGGACACCACGGGACACCGCGGGACACCTCTCGATCTCCCTATCGGTTTCACTTTCGATCTCACTATCGACCTCACTCAACGGGACACCACAGGACACCACGGGACACCACGGGACAATATTTCTCGTCCGATGCCGAACACTGTAGACTACAACTATGAATTGCTAGAACCTATGCGCGCGAAGCGCGCGTGTGGTTCTAGTACACAGACCTCTATACGTATGCACATATATACATATATGGTTAGGTGTACTGTTCTAGATACAATTACATCCAGGTGTATGTACACATTTATGTCTGTGTATGTATGTATACGGACATGTCGTGTACATATATACATACATATACATATATATATAAGTACCAAGGGAGAGAGAAAGAGAGAGAGAGAGAGAGCGAGAGAGAGGGATACATATACATAACAAGGAAGAGCGAGAGACAGAGAGAGAGAGAGACAGAGAGAGAGAGAGAGAGACAGAGAGAGAGACAGTTATATATATGTATATATGTATATATATATATATATATATGTGAGACAAGGGCGCCTGTTCGGACGTTGTGCGCTTCTTCTCCGTGCCGACTCCTGCGACAGGGGGACGTCGTGCGCTGGGTACTGGCACCCTCCTTCTCCTCCTCCTGCTCCTCCTTCTCGTCCTCGTCCTCCTCCTCCTCCTCCTCCTCCTCCTCCTCCTCCTCTGGGAGCCTTTGCTGGGCCCCGGGAGCGTTCTAAAAACGGCTCCGTTTGTTTGCTGTTCCGCCCTTTGGGAGCCTTTGCTTGGAAACTGTATGCATTACCAGTGGCGGGCTGTTTTTCAATCCCAGGACTTTTTGAGGGTCGGGGACGACGCTGGGGTGGTGTGGTGTATATTTTTTTCTTCGATGTCCCGGGAAACAGCGAAAGATGTATACACCAGGGCCCCGTAAACACCAGGATCCGCTCTCCAGTGCAAACTTCAATGCAGGGCCGGAAACAGCGTCGGTGCATAGAGTTCGATTCCCTATGTGCTGGGCCCCAGGAGCGTTCCAAAAACGGCTCCGTATGGTTGAGGGTCAAGGGGGTTTCGGGGAAGGGGTCGAGCCCTCTTGGGTTCTGACGTTGTGAAACACGCAGGACGTCGGGGGTCTGTCAGGAGGGAAAAACAACACATAGACACAATGAATCGTCGACTCCCAGGAAAATATGGGAAAATACGGGAAGTGGGGGGGAAGACAGAAGCCCAGAAAATATGGGAAAATATGGGGAATATTTTTATCTGTGTGCATTTATTTGTGTGTCCCAGGGCCCCTTCAGTCTGGGCATGCACCACGCCGATCTTGGGCAGGCCTGCCTTGGACCAGGATCGGCACACCGGAGCGCGGCTAATTGTTGGTCCGCAGCCCTGGCGGTCGCTCTGGCGCGTTCGAAAAGCCGGCGGGGCGCGCCGCGCCATAGGCAGGCGAGCGGAAAGCGAGGGCGCCCTCGAGGGCGCGAAGTTATTCGCGCTTCGCGCTTCTCGGTTTGGCTCCGATTCCTCCTCATCCTCGTCTTCTCGCCACGGGGGGCGGCGCGAGAGCGCCAGGTTGACTATTCGCGCCGCGCGAAGCGCGAAGTTGGGTGCCCTGGAAGAGAGGAGGGCGGCCGCAGAGGAGGAGGCGGGGAGGAGGCAGCAGGGGGTCTGCGGCTTGCGCGGACGAGCATGCACGCATCATGGGCCCGTACGGGACCTGGCCAGGGTCCGTGCATAAAACGACGCGAAGATCGGGACAAAATCGGATCGGGATAACTCGAAATCTCTGAGAATCGGCGGGTTTGGAGGATGTATTGGGCGCGGCGGCCGCTCCAGAGCGTTCCGGAACGCTCTGAGAGCGCTCCAGAACGCTCTGGAGCGATTTATCCCGATCCTAGCCCTGTTTTAGTGCAGGTGCATAACTGGCGCTCTCCGAGCCACGCTCCTGCCTCTCCTGCCCCCAGCCTCTCTCCCTAGACGGGGAGGCGGACGAAGGGAAAGGGTCTTGGAGCATGGCCGTGCCTCGACCAGAGGTGCCCAGGCAGGAGTCGCAGGCCTTGGAGTACGTCAACACCCAGCTGCTGGCACACGTGCTGCAGGACCACGGCATTGACACCACGCAATTCGGCACGGGCGGCTCCAAGACGCTGCAGCGGTTGGCCCTGGAGGTGGAGTCCGGCGCCTCGCGGTTGATGCTGGACGCCTCCATGCACAAGGCCCTCGTTCGGGTGGTGGAGGTGGTCCTCCTGCGCCTCTCGCATTGTGACGAGGACAGCGGTTGCATGTCCTACCTCGTCGTCACCGCGGACGTGCAGGTGGGCGGCCAGGTGAGGAGCGAGCTGA
Organism: Prorocentrum cordatum; assembly: GCA_963575745.1. Classification (NCBI taxonomy): domain Eukaryota; class Dinophyceae; order Prorocentrales; family Prorocentraceae; genus Prorocentrum; species Prorocentrum cordatum. The sequence goes on from CAUYUJ010009720.1 coordinate 10,842, forward strand.
ACAGACTGCCCGGCACGAAGAAGAAGCCCCACGAAAACCTCCGGGAGGCCACCCAGCGCATCCTTCTGCAGATCCCCAACCCAGACTCTTGGGACAACAGGATCGAATGCAACTTCAGGTCGGCGACTACAAAGGGTACGGTTACGCCAGGGTGTGGTTTGCGATCGGCACCGTTGGGGCCTGGGGGGCACGACACTGTCCTCGTCGGGCTTCCTCGGGGCGCGGGAGAACTCTATCAAGGTCCCCGCGCGCCCCCCAGGGTGCCCCCCCAGGATGTTCCCCAGTGCTCCGGCTACACCCTTTGCAAACCACACCTTTGGAGTTGCCGATCAGGGGCAGGGAGGTCTTCGAGGAGGAGACCGAGTCCCCCTCCTTCCCAGGCTCTAGGCCTCCTAGATGGGGTCCGAGTAGATGGGGTCAGAGGATCGCGTCGTATCGTCGATGCATCGGCGATGCGGCTCGATGTGGAGCCCGATGTTTTTCCACGCTGGAGTCGCCGATGCATGACCGATGTCGCCGATGCATCGGCGATGCATCGGCGATGCGGTGCGATCCTCCGACCCCCGTCTGCTCCTGTCCGATCGAGGAGTTCTCTACAGGCGTTAGGACGATCTATAGGACGGAGGTCGTCACGGCCCGGACGGACGTCCGATTCGCGATCGAGGGCGCCGGGCGCCCGCAGGAGGACTCGGGGGACGCGGCCGGCAACGAGACGTCCCGCAACTCCAGCGCCAGCACCAAGCTCTTCTCGAAGGAGAAACAGCTCCACAGACATTCGATGATCCTCAGGACGTGTGTCAGCCAAACGTGTTTTTACCCCCTTCAGCCCAATCAGTACATCATCACACTGCCCGGGTCGTGTCGAAGGGCCTCGATGGACAGACACACGTTGGGGCTAACACACGGTCTGAGGATCGTCGAGACCTGCGCTCTCGGAGCTCCGCGCAGACCTTCCGGATGCGGCGCTGGAGACCCTCCCTGGCGGACGCCTCTGGCCTGCCCCTGGCGCGCTCCACGTGCCAGGCGAGGGGGCTTTGGGCGCCGAGCCAGGACACCCGCGCGGAGCTCCGGCAGGTTGTGTATCTGTTTCTCCTTCGATCTTCTCCTGGATGACCGAGGAGGAGTGCGTGCGGCTGAGCGTGAAACTGCGCGCCCCCGACCAGAGCGCGGACGTGTCGAGCCTCGTGCCGGCCCCGATCGGCCTGAAGGTGCGCGCGCTTGAGCGCTACCTGCGGGCCAACAGCGTGGACCCCTCGCTGTTCGGGCGGGGCCAGGCCAAGACCCTGCAGGAGCTGAGATTCAGTCGGGCCTGTCCCTCTACAGGGGGGATGTTCAAAAACAGTACAACAAATAGTCTGCGGACTATTTCTCTACAATTTTTTGGGGTACTATTTTTGAGCACTTTTTTGTTGTAAATCTTTCTTCCAAAAACCGCCTGTAGGGGGACACGCCCGACCCAAGCTGAGGGGAGGAAGAGCTGACGGTGCCGCTGCCGGTACCTTTCCCCCCTCCTTGGCGCGCGGAGCGCGCCAGGGGCGGCGCCGGAGGCGCCCTCAGCTGGCTCCAGCGCGGATCCGAGAAGTCCGCGCGGACCTCAGAGTTTTTATGTTTAAGTCACTTTTTGTTCTCTTATTTTCCCTTGTATTTGTCTCCCCGGGGCCTCCGGGGGGGATCCTCGTCGCCCTGGCCGGCCTCGCACTGGCATTCCTGGCGGGGCAGGGGCGCACACCCCAAGAGAGGGCTGGACCCAAACGGTGTTTTTGGGGATCTCGTGGGCCGTTCTCGTTTCGACTTCGCTTTTTGCGGTAGAGGCGGATTCGAGACCAGAGCGTGGGAGAAAGAGAGCAGAACGAAAACGGAAAACGCCGTTTGGGTTCAGCCCTGCCAAGAGAGCTCTGGGGAGCCGGGGCATCGGCATTTTTTCGGGGAAACGTTAGACTCGAGTAAGCCGGGACTCGGGTTTGCCGAAGTTTTTTTGACGAGCGCGTCCTGGATTTTGACGGTCCACTTTACGTGGGATGTCTGCAGCGGGAGCCCTCGTCAAATTTCAGATCGGGTCTCGTCATTTTTATGACGGGCCCCGTCAGGCCAACCCGAGTCCCCCGTACCCGAGTCTTACGTCTCCCCGATTTTTTGGCTCCCCCAGGAGCTGTCGGCCGAGCTGACCAGCGGCGAGTCCAGCCTGATGGCGAGCCCGCAGGGCGGCCTGGTGCGGCTGGTGGACGTGGTGCTGCTCAAGATCTTCGAGGCCCGGCGGCGCGAAGTCCTCGTGGTCACGAGGCCGGTGGGCTCAATCGGGGGTGGACAGAACCCCCAACAGTGACACGTCGATTCGTGAATTGTCCGTTTTCGGTTCTCGAGAGGGCGCCGTGGCCGTTATTTTCCAGGCTTGCGCCCGCCAGGTTTGGGCCTCAGGTCGTTTTCACTAAACACGTTTTACTAAAGGGGGGTCTGTCCATCCCCGACTCCAGAGGCGGGGTTCAGTGCAGGCGGGGGTCAGTCAGAGCGCCGGATCTTGCAAGATCCTGCAGAGCCAGTGGTGCACTGACCCAGGCTTGCAGGTGCAGGATCTTGCAGGATCCAGCAGGATCCTGCAGTGCCTGACTGGCCCGGGTCTGGATTGACCCGGGTCAGAAGATCCCCGAAGGTCGAAGCACGACGAGGTTGAGGAAGTTGGGCTCAATCGCCTGCCCGGCAGCAAGCGGCGCCAGGATGAGAACCAGTTTCTCGCGGCGAAGCGGGTGCTGTCAAGGCAGCTGCTCCTCAGCGAGGACTGCGTCAAGCTGGACGAGGGTGTCCACATTGTCCAGGAGGACAAGGACTCACCTTCCTATCCAGGCCTCCGGACAGTGTACGTGAAGCGGATCATATCGGTGGAGCTCTTCATCGCCGCTGAGCATGCCGATTCGCACGTGCTTAGCATACCAGGCGACGCGTCGCAGTCGTAGAAGTCGAAGTCTAGTTTTTCGCAGAGGTCACCTCTCAGAAGTCGAAGTCCGCCATTTGTCTAGTTAGTTGGGAAGCGCACGGGCCTGAGCAGAATGTTGCACTGGAAGGCTGTGAGCGGTCTGCTGCTGGAGGCGCTCTGGGCTTCGTGCGAGTTCCATTGTCACAGTCAGAATCGGCCTCCTTTCCTCTTCCCCCACTTCTCCCTACTACTACTTACTACTACTTCTAATCTTATTTCTACGACCACTACTGATATTATTTCGTCCATTATTACTACTACCACTATTCTTGTTATTACGACTAGTAGTAGTAGTAGTAGTAGTAGTAGTAGTAGTAGTAGTAGTAGTAGCAGTAGTAGTAGTAGTAGTAGTAGTAGTAGTAGTAGTAGTAGTAGTAGTAGTTGTAATAGTGGTGGTGGTAGTTGTTGTAGTAGTCGTCGTAGTAGTAGTAGTAGTAGTAGTAGTAGTAGTAGTAGTAGTAGTCGTAGTAGTAGTAGTAGTAGTAGTAGAAGTAGTAGTAGTAGTAGTAGTAGTAGTAGTCTACAGCTAGTAGTCGTAGTATTAGTACTACTACTACTACTACTACTACTACTACTACTAACTACTACTACTACTACTACAACTACTACTACTACTACTACTACTACTACTACTACTACTACTACACAACCTAGCAGTCTACAGCTAGTCGTAGTAGTATTCGTACTACAGCTAGTAGTAATGGTACTAACAGCACATCTACCACCACCGCTACTAGTGCCACTACTTCCAATACAACGACGATTACGACTACGATTACGACTACGACGACGGCTGCTGCTACTACTACTACTACCAATACTACGGCTACTACTTTTACTACTACTACTAAGACTACTTGCACTACGACCACGACTACGACTACTACTACTACTACTACCACCACTATTACGATTACTAGTACTACTACTAGTACTACTACTACTACTACTACTACTACTACTACTACTACTACTACTACTACTACTACTACTACTACTACTACTAGTACTACTACCCACTAGTACTACTGCTACTAAGACGACTGCTGCTATTATTATTCTTTCTACGGCTACGATTACTACCACTCTTCTTCTTCTACTACTACTACAACTACCACTACCTACGACTACGACTACGACTACGATTACGACTACGACTACGACTACGACTAAAACTACTACTACGACTGCGACTGCGACTACGACTACGACTACGAATTCGACTACGACTCTGACTACGACTACGATTGAGACTACGTCTACGACTGCGACTACGACTACGACTGCTATTTCTACTACTACCACTGCTACCAGTACTACTACCACTACTACTACTACTACTACTACTACTACGACTACTACTACTACTACTAGGTGATACCACTACGAGTACAACTACGACCACCAATACTAGTAGCTAGTGCTACTCCTCATACTACCACTACTACTATCACTTCTTCTTTATTTGCTTGTGCTGCGACTATTGCCATACTATTCTTATTCCTTGTACTACTGCGACTCCAACTACGAGTATTACTACTACTCGTACTACTACTGCTATTTTCCTATTACTACTACGGCGACTACTACTACTTGTTCGACTACTACGACTGCGCCTACGGCTACGACTACGACTACAACTCCGAGCGCCATTCTTCTTTTTATTATTATTACTTCTACTACGACAACTACTACCACTCCTGCTACTACTGCTAGTACTGCGACCTCGACTACGGCTATTATTACCACCACCGCTAGGTATAGTACTGCAGCTGTTACTACGACTACCACAACCAGCACTTTTACAACCATCCCTACGAGTGCGATGACTACCACTACTACTACTACTACTACTACTGCTACTACTACTTCTATTACTACTACTACTCCTACTACTACTACTACTACTACCACTATTACTACTACTATTATTATTACTACTACTACTACCACGATTACGACTACGACGACGACTACGACGCCAACTGCTGCTACTACTACTACTGCTACTACTACTGCGACTACTACTACTGCTGCTACTACTACTACTACTACTACTACTACCACCTGTACCGCGACTACTACTACTACTACTACTGCTACTACTACTGCTACTACTACTACTACTACTACGACTACTACTACTAATACTACTACTACTACTACTACTACTACATCTATCACTACTCCTATCTCTACCACCACTAGTGCTACTATTGCAGCTACTACTACGCCTACCACTACCAGCACTTTGACCGCCACCGCTACTAGTGCTACTACTTCCACTACAGCGACGATTACGACTAATATTACGACTACGACGACGGCTGCTGCTGCTTTTACTACTACGACTACTACTACGACTACTACTACTACTCCTCCTCCTACTACTACTACTACGACTACTACTTGCACTACGACTACGACTACGACTACGACTATGACTACGACTACGACTACGACTACTACCACTACTACTACTACTACTACTACTACTACTACTACTACTACTACTACTACTACTACTACTACTTTTAAAACTACTACTCTTACTACTTCTTCTACTGCTACTACTACTCCTATTAATACGACTGCCACTACTATTACGACTATTACTACCACGACGACTAGAATTACGATTACGTTTACTATTACTACTGCCAACACTACTAATACTACGAAGGCTACTACTGCTACTACGATTGCCATTTAGACTACGACTATGAATGCGACCTTTACTACGACTACGTCTACGACTACGTCTATGACTAGTATGCATGCTCCTGCTGCTGCTGCTACTACGCCTCGGCGGCACACCCAAGGGGAAAGGCAGAGGGGGCGGGTCTTCTCCCAAGGCTCAGAAGGGCTCCAGCCTTCTGAGGAGCTGTCTGAGCCCTTTCCGAACACGCAGACGGCCTCTCAGAAGGCCTGAGGGCTTCTTAGCAGCCCCGCCGTCTTCTGAGAAGACCTGCCCCCTTTCACTCCCCGCTTCGGAGCGCCGCCGATACCACGCAGCGCTCCGAAAGCGCCCCCCCACCACGACCGCCAGCTCGGGGTTCGCGCCACTGCCGCCCGTGGGACCGCACATCGCCGCCTGGGGTCGGCGAGAAGCATCGCACAGGACGCAGGGAGCCCCTCCTCCCGCCTTGGAGGAAGGAGCAGCTGCATCAGCATACAGTCGGGGCCCTGAAGAAGGAACCCTTTTGGTTGGGGAGGGGCTCCGCGTTCCTTAAGTTTTTCACAGCTTGCCTCAGGCTTTCCTTATGTTTTCGACAGGAAATCGAAGTTAAGCTTCTGGAGAAAAGGGGCCTCGTTCCTTATTTTGGGTTCCTCAGGTCAAGGCCCCGACTGTAAACCTTCGGAGCCCCGCTCGGACCTCTCGGATCGGCGCTGGAAGCCCAGGCGCCGCCCCCGGCGCGCCTCCGCGCGCCAGGCAGCAGGGGGGTCCAGCGCCGATCCTGGCAACCCGCGCGGAGCTCCGAAAGTTTGTGCGTCTGCTTCTTCTTCTTCTTCTTGGTCTATCTTTCTCTCCTCCCGCTCCCCAGGGGGATCGAGTTTCACTTCCCTGTCTTTTGGAGTATGCCCTTGTCTCAGGGGCGCCGACAGGGGGGACCAGCTCAAGGGGGGAGGCACCGACTCGGGGCTCAAGAGACGGGAGTCAGTGCAGACGGGGGTCAGCCAGAGCGCCGGAGCTTGCAGGATCTTTCAGAGCCAGGGGTGCACTGACCCAGGTCCGGGTGCAGGATCCTGCATGATCCTGCAGGATCCTGCAAGGCCCGACTGACCCGGGGTCTGGACTGACCCAGCAGGAGGAGGAGGAGGAGGAGGAGGAGGAGGAGGAGGAGGAGCAGGAGGAGGTGGAGGAGGAGGAGGAGGAGGAGGAGGAGGAGGACGAGGAGGAGGGTCAGAAGATCCCCGACCGACCACCGATCGCCCACTGCTCTCGCCGATCGGGGCCCGAGTGCCCCAGCCTGCCCAGGGGCGCTGCGGTTCCCCATCGGGGGCCCCTCGTCGATCTGTCGGTGGTGTGCAGCGGGGACTCAGGATCGTTTCGCCGACCCCCAGCCTCATCCTCATCCCCTTCGAGACCCCCACCAGATTTCCACCCCAGATGGAGATGCGCCCCTCAGAGCCCGAAGGGAACGGCCTATGTCCCCATCCAGGGGGGTGAATCGGCCGGTGGGGCCCAGGCCACGCCGTTGGGGATGGGGATCGGTCAAATGATGCTCAGGACGCTGAAACAAAGACCATTTTTTCGGATGCAACTCCTGGGAGGTCAAATTCTAATTTAGCCCTTCATCTGGCTTAATCCCGCTTAATCCGTCTTGCTCCCGCTTAATCCCGCTTCATCCCATTTCATCCCGCTGAATCCCGCTTAATTCGAGGCTCACTCCAACGTAACAGCCCCCCAACGGGGCTTAGTCCTCCTTAGTCCTTCCAGCGAAGACCTCCTAGTAGTCGCCCCCGAACAGCTTGGGCTCTGGAGGTGCTCTTGACTTTCGGGCCGTTCCTCAAGCCTGCTGCCGGGTTGACCCAGAAGGGGGTCCAGCGACAAGGGGGTGGTGCAGTAGGTTCGGCGCTACAGACTTGTGGGGTTGCATGACATCTGGGGGCGTGCGATACGTCCCAGGGCGCAGAGGTACTGCTGGACTTTCGCGGGCAATGCGCTACTTGCAACGCAAGGCAAGGCGATTCTCTGGCGCAGTTCATTTGCAATCCAATTGCCCCACGTCTCTTGCAGCCCCCCCCTTTCAGCTGGACCTCATTTTGGCTCACCCAAAGCTGCTGTCGGGAAGTCCACTCCTGGCCGAGGCCCTGCCGTGGCCAGAGAGGCCCCCTCGTTCCTTCTTCATCTTTCCCTGCGCTAGCACGATGACTGCATCGTCGATTTCAGGTCACCATTGCCCCCCTTGGGATGCAACTCCTGGGAGGTCAAATTCTGATGTTGCACTGGTCCGAAGTCCGGCTTAATCCGGCTTAATCCGGCTTAATCCGGTTTAATCCCGCTTAAACCCGCCTAATCCCGTTTAATCCGGTTTAATCCCGCTTAATCCGAGGCCCACTCCGGCGTAATAGCCGGCGTACTTGCTCCCAAATGGGGCTTAATCCTCCTTAATCGATCCGACGAAAACCTTCCAGTAGTTGCCTCCTAACCCCCCCCCTCCCTTGGTCGGGTTTTGCCAGAAGTGTCCCTGGCCCACGGTGCCCCCCTGGATTCCCAAGGACGCCCCGCGGCCTCCAGACCGGCCAGTCCACCCCTCGCGCCCTCACGAGGCCCAGGGGGCCCCCAGGGACTCCAGGAAGAAGCGAAAAGCTGGGGGCACCTTGGGCCAGGACCACCTCTTGGCATCGCTCGGATGTGTGCATTTGTTCCTTCGGCGAGGACCATCGAGGAGTGTCCTTGATCATTTGACAACAAAACCATGCACGAAACTGGAAAAAACACGGGGAATGGACGTCCGAGCGATGGCGAGACCTGTATATGAGCAGAAATTTTCGGAGGCGCCAGCGCCGCCCCTGGCGCGCTCCGCTCGCCAGGGGTGGTTTCCAGCGCCGATCCAAGAAGTCCGCGCGGAGCTCCGACACTCCATCTTCATCATGACGCTTTCTGCTTTTAAATTTTGGTGACCGCCGACTTGAGCCCTCCCCCCTTCGGCTGCCCTCACTTAGGATTCAATTCCTGGGAGGTTGAGTTCAGAATCGGCGCTGGTATATCTAATCTGGCTTAGTCTGGCCTGGTCCTGCTTCGTCCTGATTGATCCGGCTGGATCCTGGGCATGATCTGGCCTCATCTGGCTTCGTGGTCCCTTAATCGGGCTCACAGTCAACCCGCATAGTAAGGATGAGCAACTTTCCAAGGTTACCCGTGCATCCTTCCCCTTTGGCCCATCCTTGGCCCTTGGTCGCTCTCGCTTGCCTCGCCCGGCTCGCAGAGTGTCGACAGGGCCTTCCGAGGCCCCTGCCTCCTTATCGTGCATCCTTACTCTGCGGGCTGCCCGTAATAGCCCCCAACCTTTCTTGCGAAGATTACCAGCCTCGAACTTATCCCTATCCCTAAGATTGACACGCCAACAGGCGATGATATGCTTAGGGATTCGCCTTAAGAAAATCAGGGAATCCCTTGATGAGGAGATGTCCAGCATAGGGACAGGGATATGTTCCAGGCTGGTAAGAAGACCTCCCAGGAGCTGCCTCCTGACCTCACCGCCCAGGCCGGGCCGGGAGTCAGCCATGGCCCGTTGGCGCGCCCCGCCGCCAGACGTTTCACACCTGGGCGGCCGCGGCGGAGCACGAGATCTCTGCCGCCGCCGTCCTCTGCCCCCCTCTCTCTCTGCCGCCGTCTGCCCCCCCAGCACGCCGCCGGTGCGCACGGCGTGCCTGCCAGATCTCCGGCGCGCCTGCCAGATCTCCAGCGGTGTGGCTGTGAACCTCTGGCGCGCCCGCCGGAGCTCCAGCGGTGTGCACCGCGTCCCTGCCAGATTGTCTTCCCAGCGTCTGGCCCCCTCAGGCCTCCCACGCGTTGTAAGCTTCTATTCGACGGGTGGCCGTTCTCTTCGACCTCTTGTGGCCTCCGCCAGGGCCCAGGACCGTCAAAAGGCGATTCAGGAAGCAGAACCGATCCCAGGGAAGGGTTGGGACTTCCTGGGGCCCCGTTTTGGCAAGAGTCAATACGTCGGATCTCTGTGTCGACTTGGGCCCCCGGGGCCCGTGAATCGGGCCCGTTGGGCGCTCAGACACGGGGCCTGGGCGGAAAGCTCGCCGTGGTCGCCCTCCTCGGCGCAGCCGTGGGCGATTTCTCGCTCGGGGTGCCCCCCGAGTTCCCGCCCCCCCCCCCCCCTCACCCAGCCAAACAAATCAGGCCGCTCAGAAAGGGAAGGAAGCTCGGGGCTGCACCTCCAAGGGGCTGTGCGGGCGCACGCCTGTCGAGGACATGTCCTCGAGTCGGGCGTCAGTTCTTTCTCCAGTCGGGGACCACAACCAACGTCGGGGATGGGGGTCGCCGTGCACTCCGCTGCATGCAGCGCAATGCCCGACGTGGCCGTGGGCTTTGGACAGGCGCTGCCGCGCGATGCGCGCGCTGGCGGTAGTTCGCGGCCATTATCTTCGGTACCCCCTCGATAGCCGTGGGGCCGGTGATCGTCGAGCGTTCTGACTTCGTGGCCTCTTCAGCCGAAGTCTGATGTTGCTGGTGCGCACTCTGCCCAGTGCTGCTGACGCCTTCACGAGGCTCCTCCCCGAATAGCAAAACTGATTAGATCAGAGTGAGGGGGCCGAACGGTCAATCATTGTCCCTGGGTGCGTGGCAGAAGTTGCGTTTCGTCTGGCGGACTCTACTTGTTGTGTCGTTGCGTTCTTGTCGTCCTCGCCCGCGACCTGCCTGCGACCCATCTCCGACCCCCCCCGCGATCCACCCGCGACCCACCCGCCCGTGACCCCACCCGCAACCCACCCGTGACCCACCGGTGATCCACCCGTGACGTCACTCCGCACCCCACCGGGCGCCCCCCCCGCGCCCCGTCCGCGACTCGCCCCGCGCTCGCCCCTCCTCACTCCTGTCCGCAACTGCGGGGTGCTGAAGGATACACTTTGAGAGGTCGGCGCGGTTTTCTTGGGTCGGCGCTGGACCCCCCTTCCCTGATGCGAGGAGCGCACCAGGGCGGCGCGGTGGTCCAGAGCCGACCCAAGAGATCCGCGCGGACCTCCGACAGTGTGAGCACGTCTAGGCTTAAGGCGGGCCCGTCGCTCTGCAGGAGGAATCTTCAGAGCTAGTCCACAATAGTACGGGGACGATTTGTTTGACAATGTTTGAGCATTTTTCGAATATTTCTTGGGGTATTTGCGGAACGGCGAAGCCCCTGGATTCCTTCTCTTTGCGCCAAACGTTTCAGTCCTCGGCTCACATCTCGTGAAACCCTGCAGCCCTCCTCGAGGCCGCTGTGCATGCTAGCGGACTCGTCAGTCCAACCAGCTCAAGTTACACAGCACTGCAGCGGAACCCAATCGGTTCCGTCAACGAAACAGAACCAGAAACAGCCATGGCAAATGAAACTTTTTACTCACGTACGTACGTTATCGGGCCCACCTCGCGCATTTGCATCATACCTCATTCGCGCAACGACCTCGGGAGCTGATCAGACTCCGTCGTACACGTCTGAACAATCCAGCATCGCTCAACACAAACGGTATCTCGCACTGGCTGTCCAGGGTGCTTGCAACATGATTAATGCCAAGCTCCCCACTCCTGAGCCCTCAACGGCGTACAACGCCCGTCGGCAGCAGGATACAGCTTGCTCCTGTTCTTGTATGCCACTGGCCCCTGCACCGCAACGGACCTCGTCTTCTTGATTTGCTGCACATCCGACTCTGGCGAATCTTCCGTCGCCTCCTCGATATTGATCTGCCCCTCGACCCCTTCGAGACTCAACCTTTGTCTTTGTCATCGGCCCTCGGGTCCTGAGGATCTGTCACACAACTGAACCTCGGGTCTTGAGGATCTGCCCCACAACCCGCATCATCATATACTGGTCGAAATGCTGTGTCCAAAATCCCTGTCCTGATATCCGTGCCCACAAGTCCTTGCTCCTTCACCACAAACATGTAATAACTGAATGCCACTGCCATCACCATGATCACCAGGTGCGTCAGGCAACTCCACCAACTGAAGTCATTCGTCATACTGACCTTGATGTTAACTCGTCCTCGTAGCAGTACTCCGTCGACTCGGTCATGGGGATTGCCAGTGTGGCCGCCAGCACTTTCGTCAACACCTCTGGCTTCTTAAAGCTCGTCATCGCCATCGGTATCAGTCCCGACGACTCCCTGTGCCTCTTGAACGTCTCCTTGTCCATCAGCGGTGCTTATGTCCGCCACTTGGTCCTTCGTATTCACCTTCACCACCTCCATGTCGCCCTCAAGAACTGAGTCCTGATGCCCTATCCACCTTGTCTGTAGATGTCGTACTCGTCCGACTCCATGTCTGTGAATCATACATTTCGCCTCTGCTGAGTCCGTCTCCATCTCCAGAGTGATCTTGACCTGCTCACTCCTCATCTCAGCCGTCTCCTGCAACACGTGCTCGATGGTGAGTCCCTTGGCCGTGACTGACCCCATCGCGTAGAACTCCGACTCTCCACTCGATAATGCCATCGTCTCTTCCGATAGAACCCACCTCTCATGTAAATGAGCTCACAAGCGAATACCTCCTGATGAAATGCTCTCACACGTCGCCTCCTTCACGTATGTGACCAGGCGCTTCTGCTTCAGAGTTGCTTCACCCGCTGGTCGTCATACGAACAGCTGGGCTCTCGAACGTCTTCCTGAACATCCCATGCATCTCCAGCTAGGCACTGAGCAATACCCTCACAACTGCGATAGACCGTCGAACTCTGCCTCGTCACTGGTTTCTCGTCTTCTCGAACTCCCTTTGTTGTGTGCATCGAGCTCAGCGTCTCGGCCGGCTTGGCCCGCCTCAAATCACACACTGCCACCATCTTCAAGATCAGCTTCGGGTCTGTTAGAGTAACGAAACCCCCTTCGCCCCAAATAACGGTCCTGCAGAGAAAGGTTACCTCTGCTGCTCCTCCTGGTCCCATTCGAGGCTGAGTTTTGACCTTGAAACAACTCGCCATGATATTGTCAAAACCGTCCAGCTCATCATCGTTTGCTTTCACAACGAAATCATCCATATATCCTGTACAGAGCGAGTCAATATCTGGATGGTAGTATAGGTAGCACATCGTCTTCAACTCCTGATACCTATTCCGGCTGAAGTTGAAACGATCTTCTCCCTGACACAGCATTGGCGCTTCTGGTGTGCCATACATCGCCACCTGCAGCTTCCTGAGCATTCCTGGCCGTCTTTGTCATGTTGGTTGCCAACTGTACTGGGGCTCCATCAGCGACGCATGAAAGAACGCCACTGAGATGTCTTAGAACCCAAGCTTCTTCCTTCTCTTCTCCTTCGGTCTCGTCGAAGCTGCCCGTGCTACTACCAACTTAACTGTCCGCAATGCGCGTGTCCCCTCGACATTCGAGAGGTCTGTTCCATCGCTATGACTGCTATGCGCACACCGGCTACTCACGATCCCCTCGTCGCACTTCACATCATGCCTCTCTCGCTGTCGATCCCCTCTCGATCGTTGGTAACCAGATCTTTCAGCAACTCCTCGCTTGTGTACGCGTCCATGTAAACTCCGTCTCCCAACAGCTTGTCGTAATTCACCCGCGGCTCGACCTCTTCACATACATTTCGGTCCTCATCCTCGGTGATCGTCAAAAGGATACTGACCTCCATCACCTCGTCCCTTCTTGGTGTCAACGAGATCACGTTTCCACCTCCTCCTATCGCGTTGCCTGTCATCTCCAAGTCCTGATTTATGGTGTCTCCTGGTCCGAAGTGATGTCCCATCGGTGTGCCTGGTGCTCGATGTCCTGCTTCCGCCAGTCGCGGTTCATGGACTCGATCTCTTCCTGCTGGTGGTGTTGCCGCGTATCCTCCTGATAGAGCGTCTCCTGCTGGGGTTGCCATCTCGATTTTGGGCTCAGCCTCGTCGAAGATCGTCGCACACCGCGTCCTGCATCTCACGTTATGTATTGCCACGTTCCCTTCGCAAGCAGCACATACATCAGTAGGTCCATGCTCCTTGACAAGTGCCCTCGTTATGCACCGTCTTCCTCGTACAACTTCATTCTGGTCCTTCGCCTCCAGTCCTCTGGGATTCCACGGCATCCCGATGAAGATGTTGTAGACCTCCTTAATGTACTTGTTCTCGGCGCTCTTCAGCTTCCTCGTCATGTCATGCTCAATCCCACACGCAGCCCCCACGATAACGTCGTCGCTCTTGTCCCGTCTGTCTGGGTAGATACCTGCTCTCCACCTCGGCTCCAGCTGGGAATAATCGTTTGCTTGGATCTCGCGATCGATCGTCTCGCCTGTCGTACCTAGCTTCGACTTGTACATAGCTCGCCCCGACCGCTCCCAGGCTGTACTTCCATCCGTGTTGATCGCCAACAGGGTGAGCAGATACCACACATGCCTGACCAACCACGGCATGATCTGGATTCTGGGACCAATCTTCACCTTCAGGTTGAACTCCAGCATGCTGGGTAACGTATGCAGTAGAGACTCCACTTGCTCCACCGCATTTTCGGTTGCTTCGTTGCTCTGATGAGATCCTTCCGTTGATTTGTCAACTTGCGTACCGTGCTTTCTCCTGTTCCTCACTGCTGTGATGACGTCCTGTAGTGGTAGCTCCTGGTCGCCCTTCAGGGTACTGCCCGCACCTCCCCATACGTCAATGTAGCACGCCACCGCCGAATTGACGTACTCGCTGGGCCCTTTGTGTATCACCGTGGTCGATGCCACGGCGTCATTTTGGTTCTGCACCGTCATCAGGATACTAACCATCTCCGTCTCCCGCTCGGTGTTCACGAAGCAGTAATCCTTGCTGGTGATTGGTATAGTCTGAGTCTCCTCAGGGTTGGTCTTCTTGTGACCATCCTTCTTGCCATTTTGTCTCAGGTGCCACTCGTACAAGTCTCTGAACGGCATGCGCGTCCCCTCGCGCATGGCGATCTCCTCCAATGTCGGCCAATACCTCTCCTTCTCGATCTTTGGTGCCCGAGTCTCCTCATTCTCCTCTGATTCCTAATGAACCCCTGCGTCGTCTTCTCTGTCGACTCCTTCCAGTGGGTATAGCGTGCTGGCGTCCACGTCGCAACTGTAGATCCCGCATCTCTTGGCTATCTTGAGTAGCTTGTCCATCGTTTTCCTGGTCGCCTCCATCTCGGTCACCTTCTTGAGCTTATGGCTAACTGACTGGCTGACCGCTGCTCCACCATTCTCGCCAAACCACACGCCTTGAGATCCCTTCGTCCAATCGCTGGCCGCAATGATAGTCTGGTGACCGTCACGCACATCCAACTGCCCTCGTATTGATTGCCTGGTCCCAGCTACCTCCATTTGTGCCTTCTTGCATCCATCCGCGTATATCTTGGAACCGTCGGCTTGCCGTAGTGGTGGTTCATCGGCTTCTTCTCGTGGTATCGTGGTGCGAAACTGTGTGAGCTGACACTTCTGTCTGCACTCAAATCGACCATGACCTCGATCTTCCCGTCGTTATCAAGTCTTCAATCGGAATCAGGTAGCATTCGCCATTCTCCTTCTGAACGGCATTGGGCTCCTCATTCTCACAATCTGTGATATGCTGATTATCCAGCTCGCAATCCTCACAATCTGTGATAGGCTGGTCATCCAGCTCGTAATCCTCACAGTCTGTGGTATAAGAGATGTAGCTCTTCTCGGCGTAGTATTCGTACCCTGAGTACTTCATGTCCTGGTCCTGGGTTATGTCTCGTGCTGACAGTGTTTTCGGCTTCTCATTCTTGTCCTTTCCGCCCTTGCCTTTGCCTTTGCTTACCTTACGCCGCTCGTCCCTCGTCACCCCGTACCGTCCTTCGCCTCCTGTGTGGCCCCCCTGCGCTCCATCAGCTTGTGCCCCTTCTTGCCGCAGTCCCTGCCGTGCCTGACTTCGCCGTCCTTCTCATGCCTGCCAAGCGTGAGCGCACGTGGCCTCTCGGTGTCCTCGCCGCCTGCCTCGACCTCAAGCGGTTCCACACCTCTGCCCCCGACCTTCGCACGCGTCGTGAACCTCGTCTCGCCCAGCCTCGGGCGTTCTCGAGGCCTGCCCGGATCCGGCCTCCGTGCCCAGGACCGACCTCTCGACTGACTCCCCGACACTCTCGCCAAGTCTGCTCCTCGGTGCCGCTGCGGCGGCGTCTCCCATGACACGATGCCCTTGGGTCGGGTCGTCCTCCTGCCCAGTGTGGGTACAGAGATGCAGTCGGGGCCCTGGAGAAGGAACCCTCTTCGTTGGGGAGGGGCTCCGCGTTCCTCAAGTGTTTCACAGCTTGCCGCAGGCTTCCCTTATGTTTTCGTCAGGAGATCGAGGGTTCACTTGCGGAAAAGAGGGGGCCTCGTTCCCCATTTGGGGTTCCTCAGGTCAAGGCCCCGACTGTACAAGATGGAGTCCAGCCTCCCCGAGACTGGTGACGTCACCTCCAGCTCGAACTCAGCATATGGCAATCGCCAAGCTTCCAGGCCTGCTCCTGAAGGGACGCCCTTCGCAATGCCATGGGCCTTGTCCTCGACGGTCAGCACCAGTACAGTGAGCGGCTTGAATGAGGAACACTTGCTTTTCAAAAGGGGCTCGGTCGTTCCTTAGGTTTACATGCGTTATTTACAGTTCCTTATGCGTTATTTATTTGTTACCGTACCTTACGCGTTATTCCTTGGGATAAAAAAGGGGCTTCGTTCCTTATTTATCGTTCCTTCGGTCAGGCCGACGACTGTATGTAATGAGTAATATAGGTCGGTGTTCACACACTGGGCCTTTTCATCTAGATCTTCATGCGCGTTGGCCTCATCGTCCTCCTGAGCTCCGTCAATCCTTAGATCTGCCATGCGCGGATCCTGCACCATACAGTAAGCCTCTACAACAAAACTCCAGTTCTCCCAGGTAATCACAACCTTGTACTTCGCATTCTCGTTCAGCTCGGCTGAGATCTTGTCAGGTCTCCCGAGCAGACTGGCATCTTCCGACGATTCTATACGATGGACGGGTCTTGCTCGATACTCCTCATGCCCTGATTCCTCTGCTGCTCTCGCCGCTGCCCGAGCGTTGGCCCGTTGGGCCTGCCTCTTGACCTCCATGATCTGCTCACTCTGTCTGACCAAAACGCTCTCCACGGCCACAAGAGATTCAAACCTTGTCGTGGCCAGGCTCCGGACTTCACGACCAGGGATGATCTCCATGGCCACAAAAGGTTCAAGCCTCCTCCGCGAGAGCCGTCCCTGGTCGTGAGATCCGGAGGCTGGCAGTGGGCGCAACTAGGCTCCGCCACCGTGCGGAACGGCGAAGCTCCAGGATTCCCTTCCCTTGAGTTGGGATGCAACTCCTGGGAGGTCAAATTCTGATTTTGCACTGGTCCGAAGTCCGGCTTAAACCCACTTAATCTCGCGTAATCCCGCTCAATCCCGCGTAATCCCGTTTAATTTGGCTTAATCCCGCGTAATCCGAGGCCCACTTTGGCGTAATAGCTCCCAAATAGGGCTCAATCCTCCTTAATCTTTCCGACGAAACCTCCCAGTAGTTGCCTCCTAATTTGAGTCAAACAGTTTCAGTCCATATCTCTCGGCTCACATCTCGTGAAACCCTGCAGTATTCTTCATTTTTCGTCCAGAATCCGCCCGTAGGGGGACACGCCCGACCCAAGTCTAGGCAGTGTTTTGTTGTTCGAGTGGCGGCTTCACCGAAGAGACGTCGGGACCAACGTTGTCGATGCAGATGGCGCGCCGGTCGTCGCCACAGCCGGCGGCGGCCACGGCTGGGAGTTGCTTCTGTCGGGGCCGTCGTGCCTTCTGTTCTGCTGTCTCCCTCGCCCACCCCAACGGTATCGGATGGTGCCAGCTAGCCACTTGCGTCGATCTTGCTGGCGGCGGAGCCAGGGCCTGCAGGGTCGTTGGCTCGCCCAGCCCGTGGCACTGGTTGCCAGCGGCAGTAGGTTCGGCCTTGGGTGCCTCCTCTCAGCTGCGCGCAAGGGCGGCCCTTCGTTGGAGTGATCTTCGGCGGAGTCGAGGCTCGATGTGTTTTCGACGGCTCTTGGCGGATGTCTAACCCTTGGGTGCGCTCCAGCAGCTGCGCCGGGAGCGTTCTGGGGTGCCCGAGTTGTCCTGGGCGACCCTTCGCGGGAGTCACTCTTGGTGCGAGGTTTTGGGTGCTCGCGGGGGGTGGAGCCCAAGCACGCTCACCACCCACCAGACCACCCCAACCCAACCCGAAGGCTCAGATCTGCCTTCGATTTCCAGTGGGGGGGGGGGGTCGGGAAACACCGCGAAACCGCGCGTGGAACCCTTACCCCCCCCCACCCGAAATTCGGGTCTTCAGGTCGGGTTGGGGTGGTCTGGCAGGCAGCCACGCGCGTGCCGCTGCTGCCGCACCGCGTGCGGCGATCGGCCGGCCGCGCGCCAGGGGGCCACTCTTGCGCCCAGGGGCCTCGCTCGCGTGCGGCGTTGGCGCCTCTCTGTTTCGGGCCGTCTCACGCCGGGCCCTGGCAGGCCGACTGACTCCCACGCTGATGTGGACGCGCATGTGCTACAAAACCACCTCTCTCACCACCCACCAAGCCACCCCAGCCCAACCCAGAGGCCTCAATTCGCCCTCCATTTCCAGTGGGGAGGTCGGGGAACGTTGGGAAAACACATGGAGCCCGTACCCCCCCCAACCCGAAATTCGGGTCAAATTCGGGTCTTCGGGTTGGGTTGGGGTGGTCTGGTAGGTAGTCACTCTCGGGTCCCCGTCTCGCATACGCGTCCTTGCAGTCAAGACTTTACGATGTTCCAACCTTCTGTATCCTTGATCGCCAGAGCTTCGAGCACCAAGAAAGTACCGAAGCTGGAGGTTTTCACGTGTCGGGCCCCGGGAGGCGATGCTCGTTCGACCCCGCCTCGAGCCTTTCCTGGGTAGTCGAACTTTTTTTTCGGGGATGTGTTCCCTAAGCACGACGGGAGTCATGTAGGTCAAGACGCTCAGATGAGGACCACCTCGGGCTCATGAGGGGCCGCCGTTCCCGAGGTCCCAGGTCGGGAGCGTATATTCGAGGCCGAGGCTTGCCGTCGCCAGAGGATGCGCTTTCGTGCCGCGTGCCGCGCTCCGGCTGCCGTCGGGCCCGAAGAGCGCGCTGAGGGCGTGGCCTTGCTGAGGTCTCCGTCATCGCACTAGGGGTCATATTGCTTGGCGGTGTGGTCTGATGCATCTGCGCAAGAAGACCCCCTGCCCCTCATGTTTTTGGCCCTCCTGATTCAGATCCCCTCCCCACATGGGTAGGTTTTTTTTTTTGGGGGGGGGGGGGGTTATCACTCAGAGCACGATGATTGTCCACCCACCGTGCCGCTTCTCACATGCGGTCATCGTGCAGGTTGACCTGCAGCTGGCACGAGGGTGGAGAACAAGCTTAGCATTGAGGGGCCCCCTTCTGCTCTTCGTTGTTGTGCTCTCCACCCTGGAGTGCTCCCCGCTCGGAGCTCCACGGGGCAATGGGTGAAGTGGCCTGCAATTCAGGAGGAAAAGAAACACACAGACACAATTCATCCTCGAATCCTTAGAACATATGGGAAACTATGGGAGGTGGGGGGAAGACAGAAACCCAGAAAGCATGGAAACATATAGGGAATCCTTTTATTTGTGTGTATTTATTTAATCGCTTCGCTCATTCCGCCGGCCCATAATGCGTAATCGCTGGGGTTTGGCTGCGCGTCCGTGAGCCATGCTGCGCTGATGGGGGGGGGACGTTGTTTTCGGTGGTGGGTGCACCAGTCTGGTGTAGTTGGTTCGACGTTTGCGGGTGTCAGTGGTTTGTGGCGCCATCGTCTGCTCTCATGGGGCTCGCGGATGGTGGTTTGGCGCGGTCCGCCAATGGAGCCCCGCTTTCTGGAGGTTCCAGGGTTCGGTCGGGCTTTGCCTGCGGTTGCCTCGGCGTGTTTAGGGGTGCTCTGTTTGTGGTGCGAGGGTGTTGGAGGCCGTTTGGGGTCTCTTGGGAAGCCTCTCGAGGGCCTCTTGGCAGTATTTCTAGAGCCTCCTGGGGCCTCCTGGGGGCCTCTTGGGGCCTGTTGGGGGCCTCTTGGGGCCTCTCGGGGGCCTCTTGGGGGCGTTATGAGGTCTCCTGGGGACGTCTTGCGGCTTAGAGCGCGAAATGTCCGTTCCGGTCCCCCGTCGGGGCCCGGTCTTGGAGCCGTCTTGGAGGCATCTTGGGCCATCTTGGAGGTTTCTGGGGGTCTCTTAGGGCTCTCTGGGGTCGTTTCGGAACGGTCTTGAACCCTCGTAGGCCGTATTGGGGCGATATTGAGGGCTTTTTGGGCCGTCTTGCAGCGCTAGGAAGCCGAAGAGGCGAGAACGCCAAAATCAAAAAAACAATGAAAATCATCAATTTTGGCTTGTTGGGGGCCTCTTGGGAGGTCTCTTGGACGCATCTTGGGGCGTCTTGGGAGCATCTTGGGCCGTCTTGAGGCCTCTTGGGGGCGTTATGAGGTCTCCTGGGGACGTCTTGCGGCTTAGAGCGCGAAATGTCCGTTCCAGTCCCCCGTCGGGGCCCGGTCTTGGAGCCGTCTTGGGGGCATCTTGGGCGATCTTGGAGGTTTCTGGGGGTCTCTTAGGGCTCTCTGGGGTCGTTTCGGAACGGCCTTGAACCCTCGTAGGCCGTATTGGGGCGATATTGAGGGCTTTTTGGGCCGTCTTGCAGCGCTAGGAAGCCGAAGAGGCGAGAACGCCAAAATCCTTACAAAACCAATGGAAATCATAAATTTTGGCTTGTTGGGGGCCTCTTGGGAGGTCTCTTGGACGCATCTTGGGGCGTCTTGGGAGCATCTTGGGCCGTCTTGAGGCCTCTTGGGGGCGTTATGAGGTCTCCTGGGGACGTCTTGCGGCTTAGAGCGCGAAATGTCCGTTCCGGTCCCCCGTCGGGGCCCGGTCTTGGAGCCGTCTTGGGGGCATCTTGGGCCATCTTGGAGGTTTCTGGGGGTCTCTTAGGGCCCTCTGGGGTCGTTTCGGAACGGTCTTGAACCCTCGTACGCCGTATGGGGGCGACATTGAGGGCTTTTTGGGCCGTCTTGGAGCGCTAGGAAGCCGAAGAGGCGAGAATGCCAACATCCTCAAAAAAGCAATGAAAATCATCAATTTTGGCTTCTTGGGGGCCTCTTGGGAGGTCTCTTGGACGCATCTTGGGGCGTCTTGGGAGCATCTTGGGCCGTCTTGAGGCCATCTGGGCCGTCTTGGGGCGCTCTTGGCTTCAGGCTGCTGGGCCTGCCACATATTTGGCGTCTCCTTGGAGCGCTCCCGGAGCGCTCCAGAGGCCTCCAGGGCCGCGCCCAGGAAGTCCGGCATCTCTGACCCCCACCCTCCCGGGGACCTGCCGGGGTACTTTTCGCCCGGGGACTCCTAGGGGCCGCCCCGCGCGCGCGAACTAGAAATACTGTTTGCCTGTTACCGGAGATCTTAGCACGCCCTGGCCCGTTGGGCCGGCGAATTTGTGTGTCCTTGGGCCCTTTGAGCAATCTTGACCTGCGCTCTCATGGCCGCCTTTCGGCTCTAGCTAGTCTTTGATCACTGTTCCCTATTTATAAACACCCCCTCCTCCAGGCGACTGGGGGCCAACCAGGGTCCATGCCACCCCCCCCACCATCCCTTGTAAAAAAACAATACAAAACACACTCTGCCTCCAAATTCGGAACATGCGCAGCCAACCCGATGCGGCCCCCCCCACCATCCCTGTCAAAAAACAATACGGAGTACACTTGGCGGCGGCGGGGGCGGCTGCGGCGGCTGCGGCGGCGGCTGCGGCGGCTGCGGCGGCTGCGGCGGCTGCGGCGGCGGCGGCTGCGGCGGGGGCGGGGGCGGCGGCGGCGCTGGCTGCTGCGGCGGTCGCGCGGCGGCGGTGGCGGCGCGGCGGCGGCGGCGGCGGCGGCGGCGGCAGGCGGCGCGGCCGGCGGCGGCGGCGGCGGCGGCAGGCGGCGGCGCGGCGGGGGCGGCGGCGGCGGGCAGCGGCGGCGGCGGCGGCGGCGGCGGCGGAGGCGGCGGCGGCGGCGGCGGCGGATTGGCCCCCAGTAGCTGCCCATCCAAAGACGACTGCTGAATATGCTGAGGCTCGGGCCAGACTCGGGTGCTACGTATGTGTTGGGAGGGCGGGTGGGAGTGAACGAGACGGCTTGCGGGCGGGGAGGGGGTCTTGACCCCTCCCCCTACCCC
>CAUYUJ010009721.1:0-7500 GCA_963575745.1 Prorocentrum cordatum
GGAGGAGGAGGAGGAGGAGGAGGAGGAGGAGGAGGAGGAGGAGGGGGGGGGCTGGGCGGGAAGGGGAAGATGGAGAGGTGGGAATGGAAAGGAATGGGGGGAGCGGCGGCGAAAAGGCGGAGCGGGGCGGGGGCGAGAGGGAAGGGAAGGGGGGAGGACGGAGAGCGACAAGCGGCTCGAGATGGTGTGCCACCCTCATTCCTGGCAGCTCTGGGAAAAAGGGGCCTTCACCAGCGCCGCTACCCAGGGAGGGTAATTAGCTTATAACCTGACGTTGCCCTTCCCCACGCCACGTCGGCCAGGGGTGGTCTCACCCCAGAATATCAAATGCTCGAAAAGCGAATGGCTTTCCCGAAGCTGGCAGCGGCCCCCAGGGTGGGTCACTTCGTAAATCAGCACAGGTTCCCCGATGCACCTTCGCCAGACAGAGTGGATCGAGGCGTCAAAGACGACGGCGACAGACCGTGGAGAGGGGCAGCGCCCCCCCTCTCAAGTAGGGGGCCGCATGTGAACCCTACCCCTACCCCCAACGAGTTCTGAGGGGGAGGGTGGGGTTCACATGTGGCCCCCTTCCAAGGGCATTCCAGCGCTGCTGTGCTGTCATGCCCCCAGAAGCCGCGCGCGACTGGTCTGAGAAATGGCACTGCAGACTCAACGAGGACGGAAGGAGCCGCCACAGGGCGAGGACATGGGGCCAGTCCGCCTCGGAGAAAGCAGCGGGCGCACGCGCGCCACCCCTCGCCATCGCTCGGACGTCCATTCCCTGTATTTTTTTCGGTTTCGTGCGTGGTTTTTTCGCCAAATGATCAAGGCTGCTCCTCGATGGCCCTCGCCGAAGGAAAAATGCACACGTCCGAGCGATGCCAAGACCCTCGAGACCGGGCGGGGAAAGAACCAGTGGCAAACTTTTGGGATTTGGGAGGCCAGCACGGGGCCCGCCAACCTCGGAGAAGCCGCGGGTCACGCGCGTCACCGCCGAAAAACCGCGTCAGAAAAACTACTGGTAATTTTGGGCTTCTGGGGGTCAACAATGGGGTCATTCAGCCCGAGAAGAGAAGCGGGTGGCACGTGTCACCCCCGAAGCACCTTGCAAACGGGTCATTCGGACTGGAAGAAGACAGCGGGTGACACGCGTCGCCCCGAAGCCGCGAGGGGAAAGCCGCTGGTAAATTCTGGATTCCGGGATCCAACAAAGGGTCACTCAGCCTCAGAAAAGAAGCGGGTGACACGTGCCACCCCCGAAACCGAGTGAGAAACAACAGCTAGATACGGGATTCTGGGAGCCAGCATGGGGTCAGTCAGCCTCAGAAAAGCAGCGAGTGACACGTGTCACCCCCGAAGCTTTGTGAGGACAACCAATTGTCAGTTAGGGATTCTGAGAACCAGCATATGGGGTCACTCGGCCTGAGAAAAGCAGCGGGTGACACGGGTCACCGCCGCTACTGCATGAGAAAAACAAGTTGCAACTTTGATCTTCTGGGAGCTAATATGGAGTCATTGGGCCTGAGAACAACAATGGGTGACACGTGTTACACTCGAAACCGTTTGAGAAGCACCAAATGTGAATGTGTGCTTCAGGGAGCCAGCAAAAGCCCATTCGGACTGGAAAAAATAGCGGGTGACACGTGTCATCCCCGAAACCGTGTAAGAACAACCAGTTGTGAATTCGGGATTCTGGGAGCCAGCAGGGGGTCAGTCAGCCTCAGACAGCAACGGGTGACACGTGTCATCCTGGAAGTCGTGTGAGAAAAACCATTCGTTAATTTGGGATTCTGGAAACCCCATGGGGGGGTCAGAAGGGAATTCGGACTGAGACTTCGAACCCCGCCCCAGGGCAAACCGCGAGACCGTGACGAACGACAACGACGACGACGGCGGTGGCGACGTCAATAAAGACAACGACAAATTTCGGACGCCCCATGGAGGGGGGTGCAACGAAAGGCCCAGCGACAACGACGACGACGAACGCCAACGAACGACAACGACGACGACGAACGCCAACGAACGACGACGACGACGACGACGACGACGACGACGACGACGACGACGACGACGACGACGACGAATAGCGGACGCCCCATGGGGGGGCGCGCAAGGCCTGGCGACGACGACAACGAACAACGACGACGACGACGACGACGACGACGACAACGACGGCGGCGGCGACGACGACGACGACGACCCACCGACGAAACTGAGGATGCCGAATGGGGGGGGCCGGTTGGCGAGTGGGTGGGTGCGGAAGTAAGATGCCCACACCGCAAATCGCATTCCGCACTTCTGTTGGCCCGCGGCGAGAGGGTGGGCGTCGAGAGCCATGCCGCTGCCCACTGCCAAAGTGCAGTCCGCAACTGTCTGGCCCCGCGGAGGGTGGGCGTTGAAAATCATGATGCAATGTTTCCCCGTGAGGCGCGCAGGCCTTAACGGACTTTCGCTGGAAATGCGCCTGTGGGGGTGGGGTGGGGGGCGTAAAGCCTTTCGGCCCCTTTGTGGAGATTTGGAATCCCGAGGCGGTGCGGTTACAGACCGTGCGGTGACCTCGAAATCCCCCAAGACCTCAACGTACGGTTTTGGGACCTGGGATGCCCCCAATCGCCCGAGACGTCCTCGGAGAACGACCCGAGTCCCAAAATCGTGCGGTGACCCCGAATCAACACCGACTCACCACACGGTGTGGTCACCTCCATGCTTGGGGGCCCCAGAGGAACGCGGGGAGTGGCGGGGTGGAGACGGAGAGCCGGGACGAGAAGGGCGGAGGACGGAGAGAAAGGCAAGGCTGGGGTGGCGAGGGAGGGGTCTTGCCGGCGCCCTGTAGGGGTGGGCCCCGCACGCGAGAACGGCCACGGTCACAACATCTGCGGGGAGCGCGTGGCCCAAGACCCGCCGAGGGGGGGGATTAGTGGGAGAAGGGGGAGGAGGAGGAGGAGGAGGAGGAGGAGGAGGAGGAGGAGGAGGAGGAGGAGGAGGAGGAGGAGGAGGAGGAGGAGGAAAAAGAGGAGGAGAAGGAGGAGAAGGAGGAGGAGGAGGAGGAGGGGGCAGAGGCGCTCTTGAGACTGTTTTTTTTTTAACTGTGATTTTGGGTAACGGCTGTTGCCTGGGGGGGCGGCGGGTAACGGTAACGGCGGCCGCGGCGTGCGCCCGCCAGGGTCCGTCCGCGCCATCGGCACATCAATTGCCTGCGCGCGCTGCAATCCATGCGCACGCGACAATGCCAAATGCATTCGCGCAGGAGTGCACCACAGTGCTTCGGCACACCACAACAGTTGCGTGTACAACGCCACCACGTCGCCCATGTACGCCGCAACATCCGTGTATACTGCAGCCGCAACAGCGCGTGTGTACACCACATTGCATGTGTGCACCAGAGCGCTTGTGTACACCGCAGCGCCTGCGTGCACCACAGCAACCATGTGCACCACAACGCATGCGCACGCCACAATGCTTCCATGCACCACGACGCCAGTCTACAAACGAATGTGCCAACGGGCACATCAGTAGCTCGCGAAACTTTCTTTGCGGGGCCCGCCACAGACCGCGGAAGCCTTCACCACGTCGCCCGTGTACACCGCAGTGTATTTGTATAGTACAACAGCAGTGTGCGCCATAGCGCTCATGTGCACCACATTGTCTCCTCCTCTTCCTCCTCCTGCGGCTGGTCCTCCTCCCCCTCCTCCTCCTCCTGGTCCCCCTCGCCTTCGTCAGCTCCAATTGTAACAGACGCGGGATAACTGTTGCTCCACCCAGACTTGGCTGCGAACCCCCTCTGGCATCATTGCTTCCAGAGTACCACCAGTAGGAAGAGCAGGGGAAGAGAACATGGGGATGTAGACGTAAACCACACTATTCTGCGCACTGCAATAGCCTGCAGGCGCCACAATAGGCAGGTGAGCACCGAAACATGCCCTTTAGCACCACGCCATGCCTGTGAATTCGGCGCCGCAACAGGTGGAACCTGCGAACGCCACAGCACGTTTGCGAACACCACACATGCCTTTCAGCACCACGCCACGCCTGTGAGCACAGCGCCATGCCTGTTGAGAGGAGGGGGTCCGCCCTCCCCCCAAACAAAAACGCACGATCGCTAGCGTTACCCGCCAGAGGAAAAAAAAAAAAAAAAAACTCTCCTTCCGCTCTTGCGGCTGGCCGCACGCCGGCGCCTGGCAGTCTGCCTCGCCAGGCTTGGAGACCCAGCGGCTTGACGACGCCGGCTGCTGCAGCACGGCGCGCACGCTGCTCGGCCAAGCCGCGGCCCCCCCTGGCGCGACCTGCTGCAAACGCGCTCGGATAGGGGAGCGCGCCGGGCAGCGCTGCGGCGAGCCGCTCGGCGACCAGGCGCACCACGCCTGGCGCTGCGCCCGCGGGGGCGGCACCAAGGCGCACAACCTCGACCTTGACCGCGCCTGGGGCCGCATCCACGCGGAGCGCGGCTTCCTGGTCGAGCACCAGACGCCCGTCCCGGCGTGGGACCGCTGGCGCTGTCGCTGCCCGACTTGCAACACCAGCGGCCGCGTGCTGAACCCGCTGGCGGCGCCCTGCGGCAGCTGCGGGGCCCCACGGCAGGCGGAGCGAGGTTCGGCGGGCTGGCTGCCCCAAGCTGCTCCTCGACGTCACCGTGCGTTACTGCGCGCCGGGGGACGAGCGGGCTCTGGCCGCCGCGGCCTCCTCCCCCTCCTCCTCCTCCTTTTCCTCCTCCTCCTCCTCCTCCTTCTCCTCCTCCTCCTCCTCCTCCTTTTCCTCCTCCTCCTCCTCCTCCTCCTCCTCCTCCTTCTACTCCTCCTCAGTCCTCCTCCTCCTCCTCCTCCTCCTCCTCCTCCTCCTCCTCCTCCTCCTCCTCCTCCTCCTCCTCCGACGACGACGACGACGACGACGACGACGACGGCGCGGTGAACGCCGAGGCGGAGGCCGACAAACCCCGGCGCTACCCAGCGGGCTACGCCCTCGGAAAAATCATGCCTCGCCCCGGCAGCGGGCGGCCGGCCCGGGCGCGCCGCCCTCCGGCAGCTCGGGGAGCGCGCGCGCGCGGGGAGGCGGCCCTCCTGGGCGAGGAGGCCGCGGCGGCTGCCGCGAGCGCGCTGGCCGCCCCGGGGGGGCCGGGAGTAGGGGGCCACATGCGAACCCTACCCCTACCTCCCACGATTTCTGGGGGGGAGGGTGGGGTTCACTTCGCCCTCCCCCTCAGAAATCGTGGGGGGTAGGGGTAGGGTTCGCATGTGGCCCCCTAGGGAGGTGAGCGTGGCCATACAGCAGCCTCAGGAGGTAGCAGCGCGGTGCGGTGCACACCTGTCGTCCGCGGCCATGCGCAGGGCTGCCGCTCGCCAGCGCCGCACCGCCCTCGGCGCCACGGCGCCGACCGGGCGGCGGAGCCGCGAGCTGCCGGAGCTGCCCAGCTGGGCTGGGGCGGCGCGGGGGGCTCACGAAGGTCTGCTGCCTTTGTCTTCCCGCCGCTCCTGCTGATCAGAGGGTGTAGGGATGCGTGCCTTGTTGTTGTGTGTCTGACCGCTAGGTGGGCACTTGCAGGAGAAAGAAGAGCAAGAGGAGGCCAGGAGGAGGAGGAGGAAGAGGAGGAGGAGGAGGAGAGGAGGCGACGAGGAGGAGTGAGGGGAGGATGAGGAGGAGAAGAAGGAGGAGGAACAGTGTAAACCTCAGAGTCATCAAAGATGTTGGAATAAACCCTCCTCCAAACTCCTTGTTCATAGGCCCCTACAGCGGTTCATTTCCACAGAGAGCTGCCTCGTTGGAAGACCCTGAAGCATGCCAAAACATGATTCTCGGGACTCCAAAGCCACGGACCAGCCTGACTGTTGCGTCTTGGCGATCCTGAATCGTGCCAAAGCGCCATTCCTGGGACTTCAACACAGCGAACCAACGTAACTGCTGCATCCTCAAACACCTGAATCCCTCCAAAACATCATGTCTGGTACGTTGACCATGGGAACCCATGAAGTTCTTACATTGTTTAATTAAAAAATGTGCGCGGCGCTAAAGCGAGAGCCACACTTTGAAAGCGAACCGCCCCCAATCCGTGAAACCCTTGCAATTAGTTCAAACGAATGTGCGCGGCGCCAAGGCGAGAACCACATTTCGAAATCGAACCGCCCTCAATCCGAAGGAGGAGGAGGAGGAGGAGGAGGAGGAGGAGGAGGAGGAGGAGGAGGGGAAAGAGTAGGAGTAGGAGAAGAAGGAGGAGGAGGAAGGATTGAGGAGTGAGCGAGTGAGGAGTGAGGGGTGAGGAGTGAGTGAGTGAGTGAGGAGTGAGTGAGGGAGGGCGTGAGCGAGTCACTGACTAAGGAGGAGGGGAGGGCGGGAGTGTGGTTGGAATTCGAAGCTGTTTCTGTTTGCAGACGAGATTGGAACGACGAGAGCTTCGGCATGGAAATAAAAGGAGGATCATGATGCGGAGGAGGAGGACCCAGGCACCGTCGACCCATCGGATCCCATGCCTTCAATTCAAACTCAAAAAAAGAAATCAAAAAAAACAAAAAAACAATCAAAAAAAACACAAACAAACAAAAAGTCCTGAAGTCCTGAGTGTCTTCTGAGCGGAGGAACAGAAAAAAGAAAAAGAAAACAAACATAAAAAAAAAATGAAGAAAAAGATGAAAAGAAAAAAGAATGAGAAAAAAAAGGGGGGGGGGGGGGGGGGGGGAGGAGGAGGAGAAACTGTGCGCTGGCGTCCAAACGGACTGCCAGACTTCTAGGTACTGGAGGCAAAAAACCAACCGAGAAGAATAAAATAAAAGGAAAAAAGAAAAGAAATGAACAACAAGCACAAGGCACAAGCGATAAAATAAAATAGACAAAGCAACAAAAAACCACAAAAGAAAAAAATGAAAAAAAAGTAAGAACAAAAAAGGACAGCACACAAAAACAACAATGGGGCAGAGCGATGTTCGTATGGAGCTGTCCGTAATGAGGCGTTCAGGGAGATTCCTCGAGCAGCATGATTGGTTGTGCCTTGGGCAGGGATGTGGCGCTTTCATATGGCGGGGCCCCTTCTCTTGGGCAGCGAGCTCTCCTTTTCCGAATTCGTTCGTGATCGTGCCTCGGAGTTATCCTCTCAGCAGTGCCGCCTTAGGAGGGAGGGAGGAACAGCAAACAGCATAAACGTACTATGTTGGGAGGTCCGCGCGGATTTCCTGGGTCTGCGCTGGACCCCCCTCCCCTGGCGCGCGGGGCGCCCGAATGGCGGCGCCACGGTGGCCACCAGGGGGGCCCCAGCACCGATCCAAGCAATCCGCCCGGAGCCCCTGAAGTTTATGCGTATGCTGTTGTTTCTTCCTCGACGGGAGGGAGGGGGAGAGGTAGGGGGAGAGGGATGAGGGTGAGGGTGAGGAGGAGGAGGAGGAGTAGGCACGAGTGGAAGCGAGAGGACGAGGATGGAGCGGTCATCGTCGTCATCACCATCTTCATCTTCATCTTCATCATCATCATCATCATCATCATCATCATCATCATCATCATCATCATCATCATCATCATCATCATCATCATCATCATTAC
>CAUYUJ010009721.1:12500-32590 GCA_963575745.1 Prorocentrum cordatum
CACTTTACAACCAGAACGGGCCACTTTACAACCAGAACGGACCACTTTACAACCAACTCAGAGAGGCCGTGCGTGTTTGCCCCAGAGCAAGTGGGCGCTCTGAAAAATGCTCCAGAGCAAGTGGGCGCTCTGAAAAATGCCCCAGAGCAAGTGGGCGCTCTCAAAAGTGCTCCAGGGCGCGCGGACGCTCTGAAAAGTGATCCAGAGCACGTGGGCGCTCTGGAGCCCGAGCGCCTGAACTCTCTGCGCAGGCCCCAGCGATGCCTCTGAGCCCGAGCGCCTGAACGCCCCGCGCAGGCCCCAGCGATGCCTCTGAGCCCGAGGACCTGGACGCTCTGCGCAGGCCCCAGCGATGCCTCTGAGCCCGAGGACCTGGACGCTCTGCGCAGGCCCCAGCGACGCATCTGAGCCCGAGCGCCTGGACGCTCTGAGCAGGCCCCAGCGATGCCTCTGAGCCCGAGCGCCTGGACGCTCTGGCGCTCTGAGCCCAGCAGACTAAGACAGGGCTTGCTAGCAGGGGCCAAGCGGCCTCAACAAGGGCCCCGTGCGCGCACGGGAATAAGGCGACAGCACACGTAGGAATGCTCAGGGCGACGCGCTGCCCATTTTAGGGATCACTCACAGGAAGCGAGCCCAGTGGCCTCCACAAGGGCCCAGCGCTCCAGGGAACTAGGCCATTGGCACCGCGGGTCTCTTGGGCCACGTTGGCCCCTGAAGCCCCACGGTGTTCTGCAAGGGGCTAAGTGCTCCAGCTCCAGTTGGCCCCCTGCTGCTCCTCGTCTTGGAAGATCGAGGTTCAACGTTCCGAATAAATACAACTATGTCGAAGATCGTTCCTTCCAGCGTCAGCCACAGTGCCAGCGCGGCAACGCAGGTATCCTGTTCGGGCAGCAGCCTCAGCCACCGTGCCAGCGCAGCAGCTTGAGCCACCGTGACAGCGCATCACCGCCACCTTTGTGCCTGCTACCACCACACTTACCGCTGCAGCCCCGCTACCTCCACAATTCCGACTGACCCCCCGCTACTGCCGCACATCCCATTGCAGCCCAGCTACCACCACAATTCCCACCGCTGCCTGGCGACCACCACAGTTGCCACCGCAGCTTCCCAACACCATGCAGTTCCCATTGTAGCCCCCGCTACCACCACATCTCCCACTACAGCTTTCCACTGCCATGCAGCTCCAGTCTTGGACGGGATCATGGTTTATTCGTATGTCCTGCGCGACTAGCCTTCGCCCGTCAGAAAAAAGGCAGAGCAAGCAATGGCAGAACTGACCGACAGAGCTTAGAGAGCAGGTCAAAACTCTAATCCGCCCACCAGCACGCAACATACCATAGCGCACCAGGTCGCCGCATCGCCAACGCGTGCGCAGTGCTTCTTCGTGCGCGATGCCTCAAAGAGACCAAAGCCACCCTTGCGCTTGCCCACGGAGATTTCGGGGAAAGGCCCGCGTGCATTCAATATGTGTTTTTACTTGCCTGGTTGTAAAGTGCCCTTCCTGGTTGTAAAGTGCCATTCTCGGATTTTGTAAGCTGGTTGTAAAGTGACCCATCTGGTTGTAAAGTGCGCTTCTGGTTGTAAAGTGACCCACGCGCTCCCCCTCCCCCCCCCCCCCTCCCCTCCCCTCCCCCTCCCCCCCTCCGTGGCGATCCGGATTGGGTACGATTTCACTGTTGGTGTGTGTTCATGCATTTCCGTGTTTGTGTGTGTGCGTGTGTATTGTGTATGTGTCGGTGTCGTTGTGTATATATATATATACGTGTATATATATATATATATGTGTGTGTGTGTGTCGGTGTGTGTGTGCGTGTGTGTGTGCGTATGTGTGTGCGCGTGTGTGCTTTAGTGGTTGTGTATGTGTGAGTATTGTAGATGTGCGCCTTATATGTTTGCGTAATGTAAGCAGGTATGTGGTATGCGCGTGTATCTATGTATATGCGCGTGTAAGCGTGGGGTGCCCGCACAACGTTTTCGTCCAATCTCCCTTCCTTCGTGCTCCTCTATCCTCCCCTCCCCCCCCAGAGAGGTTCCGTGACAACGTCGTGCCCTTTGAGCCGGGCTCGGGGGGGACAATTTCGTTAACAGAGCCCTCTTTGATAGTTAGTTGCCACTCCGTCGGTCTCTTTGCCTGGTCCGGGCTGCGACCGCCGAGTGCCTTGGTGCCAGCACTATTGCGGTGCGATTTAACATCTCCGCCACGCAGTGCACGAAGCTAGATGATACGAATTGGGCATGTTTCGTATCAGCACTCCCCTCCTCCCTCTCGTCTTCCTCCTCTTCCTCCTCCCCCTGCTCCCGCATTTGCGGCCCGTAATTCGTGACATTTTCGTTGCGTGTTACCGCCTGTGCGGGCCGCAGTCTCAATTTTGGGCGTACCGGCTTGTCCTCGATTTTAGGCCCGTTCCGTCGAAGTTTGCTGTTGCTTGTGCGCTTGGTTCTCAGTGTAACTGTTCGCCCCGGGCGCGGCCTGTCCAGCATATTCGGCAGGACCTCGGGGTCCACCTCACGGGCACGGTGAGGAAGCCGTAGGATCGGTATGAGTGTGAGCTCAGCATCGGCCGCCTTGGTGTGGTACGCTAAAAAAAAACTCGCCCCCCTCCTCCTCCTCGCTCTATTCATCCTCGTATTCGTCTTCATCCTCATCTTCCTCGTTTGCTTCATTCTCTTTCGTATATTCCTCATCTTCCTCATCTTCCCCATATGCCTCATCGCCCTCATAGTCCTCATCGCCCTCATGTTCTTATCTTCCTCATATTCCTCATCTTCCTCATCCTCATCTTTCTAAACTGTTTCACATTCCTCATCGGCGCAGTATCTTTTCGAGCGAGCGGGGATGCAAGTTGGTTGATTTGCGCAATGGTAAACCCGCCAGCCCCACAGCCGACAATCGTCGCTCGCTCCTGCGCCGAAGCAGACACCCTTATAACCTGAATCTCTTGAGGCGCGCCGCTCAATTTTACAGGGTGAGCGAGACGCCGTCTGGAAGAGTGCGCTGGACTGTAAAGTGCATCGGGCGTGTTGGGCACCTCCTCAGTGCACGCGGGACTGTGGTGCCTCACGCAGATCTTCGAGTACCTTTGACCATATATTGAGAAAAATATCGTTCCCAGTTGGCCCCGCGCAAGTCCAGGGAGGCACGCGTGGATCGTCAGCGGGTCGGTCCGAGAGCGGCTCCGCCGGCGGAAGGCGGCGGAAGTAAAAATGAGACATCAACATGTTTGGGTCCAGGGTTTTTGGGATCGCCCAATTATGTTCCGGCATGAAGTGCAAATCCCTCTCCCTCTTCCCCCTCCTCCGATTGGGGATCGGGCAAAGGTCGTCGTCCCCCTCCTCCCCTTCCTCTTCCTCCTCCTTTTTTTGCCTCGGAGGCCGGAGCGCGGCCCCTAGCCGTCCGGTGCCGGCGAACTCAGAACGAGTTCAGCAGCAGCAGCAGCGCCATCGCCGGGCCAGCAGCGGGGCTGTCCCGGGGAGCGCCGGGCTGGCGCGGCGGGGGGTCGATCGTACCGCCCAGCGCGGTAGCCGTGGCGGCGCCTGCAACCGCAAAGGCAGGTGACAGGGCCGCAGGGGGGTACGAGGGGACCCTCCTCCTCCTCCTCCTCCTCCTCCTCCTCCTCCTCCTCCTCCTCTTCCTCCTCCCACCTCTTCCGTTCCAGGACAGCCATTTTGGCTCAAATGTCGACCAACTCGCCTTGCGGCGTGTGCCGCGACCAGGGCGTAGCGGCGCGCAACTGCCGCACGCGCTGCCGCGACGACACCGGCAGTAGAGAACCAAATGACGACATTAATGTCACTACTCGGAGGTCCGCGCGGATTTCCCGAATCGGTGCCGGGGTACCCTGGCGGCGCCTCCGGCGGCACCTCCCTGGCGTGCTTTGCGCGCCAGGCGACGGGCCCAGCGCCAATCCCAACATTCCGCGCGGGCCTCCGAGTTCATTTTGTTTATGTTGTCGTTTAGTTCTCCAGGCAGCCCGCGCTGCAAGGGGCACGGGGGCGCCGAGACGGGCGACCGCCTGAGGGGGCTCAGGATTGCGGATCGCTCAATGAATGTTCTCAGGGCGCGCATTTTTCTCCGAACCGCTCCGAAGCATTGGCCGCGCATGCTTCGGAGCGGTTAGAGGAATTCTGCGCGTTCCCATTGGCATCCATTCGACGATGTCCGCCCGCAAGGCGGGGCAACAGGACTCCCTGGGAGCGCGTGCTCCAGCTGGCGGCGTTCGTGAACGCCTCCAGCCTGAGCACAGTGGAGAAGCTCCACGGACCTGCGGTTTTAAAGCGGCTCTTCGGCGGGCATGCCCCGAAGAACCAATAACATCACTGAGTGATGTTTGTGGGCTTCGGGGCAATGCCTTTCAGCCCAGCCACCGTGTCATCTGGAATCGCAACAGACAGGCGCTTGCCTGTCCTGTTGCGATCTCAGACGTCAGGGTGTCGCGCGGCATTCGAGGCAGCAGCGCTGTCGAAGCCCTGTGGGTCCGCGCGAAGGAGGACGAGGAGGTCCTGGACCTGCTCTCGCACCCGGACTGGACGGAGCACCGCAGGGGCGAGGCCCCGGGGAGGGCGGCCTGAAAGCATCGCCCCGGTTTCGGTTCTCTGGCCAGGGCTTTGGTCGACGCGCCAGTTCCGTCCGGCTTCAGGCTGGAGAGAGAGCTGGTTCGCCGGCCACCCGAGCGCTTGCCCGAGAGACCGATGCAGGGCGGATCTTCCAGGCCACTTCGCCCAGGCGAACTTCCAGCTCAACACCACGGACCTCGCCCTTTTGGACGAGTGGCAGGGCGCGGACTTGGCCGCGCAGCTCCTGGCGAGCTGGATCCCTTGGGGGAACGAGAACGCGCGCTGCCTTCGTGCTTCGCTGGCTTGTTGCGGGGAGCCAGCATTGACGCGCGTCGGCCCCGGGCTACGGCCGGAGGCCGCGCGCGCTGATGCCTGTCCCTGCGGGAGCCCGCGGAGGCGCGATAGCGGCGCTCGCTCGTTGTTCACCCACAGGCTCACCCGGGTGTGGGCCAATGCGGACAGCGGCGCCCACCGGCTCCTGCAGGAGTACAAGAGGCGCACGGGGCGGGAGCTGGCGGAGGGCAAGGCGCTCGACGCCAGCGGCTTTGAGGGGGCCGCGGCCGCCCTCAAGGTGAGGCAGGCCTACCCGAGGTGATCGGGGGGCGGGCGAGCGACGCCGCCGGCGTCGAGGGTCGATTTCCATGGTGGAGAGACGGCAGGTGATTGCAGCTCCTGCGCAGTCGTGTCCGCGCCGTTCAAGGCGGCGCGAGCGCGACCGCGCGCGCGCGCCGAAATCAGCGGTCGTGTCCCTCCGCGGAAGCGGCCGCCGGCGCGCGCGCGGCGCGCGTCGACCCGCGTTCCCCCCAAGGTACCAGCTGCACTTCTACCAGGGGGCGCGGAAGGTCCTGAAGCTGCCGGGACAGAAGTTCAAGCAGCTGCCGGCGCCTCCGCGGCGCGCCCAAGGGGGGCGAGGCGACGACGGGCCGCCTTCTCCGGTGACGACGGTCTTCCGAGAGAGCCCCAGCCTCTCGTGGCAGCCCGCCGCCACCTGACCGGAGGCCGCCCTTCTCGCTCCGTTTTCTCCTGCGCGCGCCGCCGAGGTGCTGACCAAGCTGCTGAGCACTCTCCTGAGCCGCGGAGCCTTCACCAACGCGGCCAAGGTCGGGTCGGAAAGATGGAGGGCAGCGGGGATGGGGGCGGCGAAACGGGGCGCGCGCAGCTGCGCCGGCGGCTGCCGCGCATCGACGAGAATGCGCGGCGGCAGCGTCGAGGCCAGGTGCTCGCGACTGATTTCACCGCCGCTTCTCTGCGGACCCCTCTGTCCTCCGCCTCGACGAGGCGCTGAAGGAGGGCCGCCGCAGCCTGGACACGGTCCTCGAGAAGACGCTCCTGGTGACCACGCCCTGGCACAGGATGCTGATCTCGAGGGACCTGGCGGTGCCGCGGGAAAGGAAGTGCGGCGTGGGGCCGCAGCGCCGCGGCTGGCGTCTTGCGTCGGGGCTGAATTCGCGCGGCGGCGCCGCGCAGATTTGGCCCCGGCGCGAGCCAGCTGGCCGGGGCAGCTGCTTCGGTACCCGAGCCGCGCCCCAGGCGCTGGCGCCCCGGGTGGCGGCCAAGGCGGGCTTCACGCTCGAGAGCAACACCTTGTCGGCGACGGCGCCGAGGACGTGTTGGAGCGCTGCCAGGGCACGAAGGGCGAACCCTCGGAGCATGGGAGCGCGAGAGACGCGCCGACTCCGATGCCTCCCGTTCTCTGCTCCGCCCGCCCCGCCCTATCCGGCTGGCGGGGGAGGGCGGGAGACGGGCGGGGCGGCCGGGCGGGGGGGCGGGGGGGGGCATCGGCATCGGCGCGTTCTCTCCTCCATCCAGGAGCGCCTCCTCGCGCTCCACCAGAGACTCCTGCCGCTGCTCTGGAAGCCAGCGGACTTCACGGTCGCCTGGACCGTGAGCCACACGGAGGACGCCTGCTGCGAGCAGCGCAGGCGGTTGTGCGACGAGAACCATGCGTGCGCACTGGCCCTGGCCTGGCCCGCCCTGAGGAAGATCCGCGCGCGCGTTTCCCTGGCCGAGCCTGGGGGCGCGCGCGCCGGCCCTGGGCCTCGGGGCGGGCTGGGCCGAGGTCGCCGCGGGCGCATAGTAATCGCCCACCCCCCAAGGTGGGAGACGCGCAAGGAGGGCAAGCGCAAGCGCGACAAGGGCGTCCAGCGCGCCCACGTCGCGCAGCAGAGGCGGAAGGCTTTCCCGCGGGAGGGGACTGCGATGACGGCCACGCCGCGGGTCGCCTCGCCTTCCCGCAGGGGACGCAGGGGGGGCCCCCGAGTCCGCCCCGTCGAAGGGGGGGGAAGAGGAGGAGGAGGAGGAGGAGGCGAAGGGGGAAGGGGAGGAAGGGAAAGGAGGAGGCGGGGGCGGAGGGCGGAGAGAAGGCGAGGCGGCTCGGCGGCGGGGGCAAGTCGCTCGTAGTCCTCCCGCCGCCAAGGCGCGCCTGAGCCGGGTCTGGCAGGGGGTCGCCAAACGGCGCCCGAAGGCGCCCGAGGTTTTCAGCAACCTCGCGGTTGCGCGGGCGTGCAAGCTTCGCCCCTAGGGGGACAGGGCGAGCGGAGCTGCACGGGGGGCGGGGGAAAAAACGCGAGAGCACGCGCCGCGGACAGGGATTCACATCTGCGGTACAGCGGAGTAGCGATGGGCGTATCCAATTTTTCCCCTATCAAAAAACGCACTTTGTAGTTGTTCAAAATGCAATGTTTTCCCCGTGCGAACTCGCTCGAATGTAGAAAAACATATGGTTTTTTGTTCATTTACTTGCTTCGATCGTCATATCGTGCGAGCGTTTGTCGTTCGAGGGCATCCCTTAGGTGATAAACTTATAGTTTTCCTATTGTGTTTTCAATGATTCGCCGCGTTCGCACGGGGAAACCCTAGGCAATTTGATACAATTTTGTGCTCTCGTTGCGGCCTCTCTGCGACGGGGGCCGAGAAGACTTCGGCGCGTTATTTGCGGGGCGCCCCGCGGGGCAACGAAAAGCGCAAGGGGGGGTCCTTGCCTCCGCTTTCTCGGGGCCTTGCCGCTTTCCCTTTTCTGGATTATGTCCGGCAGTTTGCGCCGGGGGGGGGGGTCGCGTCGACCTTGGAACAGGGGCGCCGCCTCTTGAGGTTGGGCGCATTAGGGCATTCCCCGAGCGCCCGAGGCAAAGGGCCCGAGACGCACCGCCCCTGCCTCTGCCTCTGCGCGGCGCCCCCCCCGCCCCGCGCCGACTCGCGGCGATGTCCGCTGACCTGCAACTGCTGTACCGCCTCTCGGCGAGTACGTGGAAGGTGGCCGCGGGCTGCATTTGCAACGCCCCCGCCCCCGCCCTCGCGGTAGATTGCCATCTGTAGCAATGCGTGAGTTTGCTGGTGTTCCCCAGGGCGAGTGGGTCGATGTGAAGACCGCCCACTGGCCCAACTTCGTGGTGAAGGGCAACCCCGGCGCGGACGATGGGGCCATGTTTGCGCGCGCCGCTGTCGCGCACGTGGCGAAGCTCACCCCGGTCGGGTACGACCGGGTGTGCAGCTTCAGCTGGTCGCCCGCGCTGGCCTGCGGGCGCTTGGTCGACCTGGCAGCGACCGGGGGGATATCGCGCGCCCCCGTCTCCTGCCCCATCGGCAATAGATATGACCCCCGCCTCTGTCATCGACGCGGGCCGGCATTGTGGCCAATCGGCGCCGGGGGGGGGGGGGCCTGCGGGGGTAGCGAGCGCGATATCGACGCCAGGCACACGACGCCGGCGTTGACTTGAGCCACGACATGATGATGCACGTGGCCGTCAAGGACGGCGTTGCGCAAATTAGCATTTAACTGTCTAGTTAAACACGATTAGTACGCACTCGACACTCCTCACTTTTTCCTCCGAGCGGTCGCCAGTGATGTCTGTCGCCTCCTCCTCATCCTCCTCGCCCCTTTGCCAGGAGGGCGACGGCTTCCTGGACCTGTCCACCATGGGCTGCCTCGTCCGCGCCTGCCAGGGCTGGGAGGCGGGCGATTGGACTTGGAAGGGCATGGACATGTGGCGTGTCCAAGACTTCGCCGTCAAGAAGTTGTCAAGAGGTGGACTGGTTCCATATCGACTGGTGGGGGGGGGGGGGGGGCATCATGTTTGTCTGTAGATGAGATAACCGAATGCGGGGGTCGAGTCGACCGGGGCGATCGACGCCGATCCGAACGCCCTTTCCCCGTCGATTGTCGAATTGTTCCTGCGATGAAAGCGATGGCGAACCAATCCGCAGCGAGTGTCCGTTGACCCGGCCGCCCGGCCACTGCCGCGCCGCCGCCCCCCCTTCCCCCCTCTCTGCGCAGGTGGCCGGCGACCGCGCCAAGCTCCCGGAGAAGCGCTTCGCGACGCTGCGCCCGGCGCTGGACTTGCCGCGCGAGCTCGCGCTTCTCTGCGGCCGCACGCAGTGGCACAAGCTCGACGCCGCTGGCCAGCAGCGCCTCGACGCGGACCTCAGGAAGCACATCCTGGCGCTTGTCGAGGATTGCGAGGGGGGGCAGGCAACGACGCAATCCCCTTGCGGTTGATCAGACGGCATCGCCGCGAGCAGGGCGGGCTTTTCTCCTCTGCGTCGGCCGGGGAGTGGCGCCTCCGAGAACCATTTGGTCCGCTGAATGTTTCTCGCGGCGCCCCTCCTGGTGAGCGGTGAGGTCGCCCCAGTTAACGCGGGGGGATCGCGCGTTGACCCCCCCCCCCCGCAGGACCAGCTCGCGCAGCCGCGCTGAGGTGGGGCCGGCCGAGCCGACCGTCGCGGCGAATCGCCGCGCTGGCGGCGCTGCGTGGGCAGCGCCACTTGTATATGTATACATTGCACCGCTGCGTTCCTGTCGAACGCCCGTTCCCTATCCACGGTCTGCCTCCTCCTTCCTCATTCAGGCTTCCTTTCGTCCTTCCCCTCGCCCGCCATCGCCGCCCCTCGCCCTTTTCGCCTTGCTCGGGCCTCCTCGAGTGACGTTGCTGCGACCCCCCCCCCGGCCCATAGCGCCTGCCCCGACCACCTTTGCCTGGCCTGATCACCCGTGAGCGCCCCTCGCGCGTCGGTCCGACGCAGCGTAGGGTGGTTTTTATTTGTTTTTATGTAGTTGTTTTGTTTCTTCTTTGTTTTTTCTGTATTTTGTTCTTCATATTCGTTTTTCTTTGTTTTTTTTTTTTTTTGTGTGTTTTTAGTATATTTTTTTTCGCCTGCTCCTTCCCCTCGCCTGCCTCCTCCCTCATCCAGGCATCGCTGCGTTCTTCCCCTCTCATGCCAGATTCCCCATCGCCGTCCCCCGCCCTCTTCGCCTTGCTCGGGCCCCTTCGTGCGACGCCGCTGTCTCCCCCTCCGGCCCATAGCGCCTGCTTCGATAACCCTTGCCTGGCCTGATCACCCTTGCGCCCAGCGCGTCGGTCGACGCATCGAGGGGGAGCGACTGCGCCACTTTCTGTGTTGCGAACGCCTGCTCCTTCCCCTCGCCTGCCTCCTCCCTCATCCAGGCATCGATGCGTTCTTCCCCTCTCATGCCAGATTCCCCATCGCCGCCCCCCGCCCCCTTCGCCTTGCTCGACCCCCCTCGAGCGACGCCGCTGCCTTCCCCTCGGGCCCATAGCGCCTGCTTCGATAACCCTTGCCTGACCTGAGCGCCTGCCGAGCCGCCCTCGCGCGCAGGGCCGGCGGCGGCGGCGATCTTCATCGCGACGACGATGCTCGGCGGCGTCGTCGGGGCCGCAGGCGCGCCCGCCGCGCCCGCATGGCCGACCGCCGCTGCATCGCCGTCGCCGCCCGACGTCGGACATCTCGCCCCGCCCGCAGTTTTGCGCGCGCGACTGTTGAAAACGCGTGCGCTTTCCCCGTGCGAACTCGCTTGGAAGTCAAAAAAACTTAGTGATTTGGACCGTTTATCTGTTCAGTGGCTGCACTCGG
The DNA here is from genome assembly GCA_963575745.1 of Prorocentrum cordatum. Lineage (NCBI taxonomy): Eukaryota > Dinophyceae > Prorocentrales > Prorocentraceae > Prorocentrum > Prorocentrum cordatum. The sequence goes on from CAUYUJ010009721.1 coordinate 22,923, forward strand.
TGTGGTTTTCGTTTGACGTGGGTCGCCGCGTTCACTGTGAATGTACGTTTTCCTATTGGTTTTTGATGAATCCAGCGAGTTCGCACGGGGAAATGCATGTGTTTTTTGTGTGTTGATCCTTCGTCGTGGCGCCTCGTCCCCTGGGTCCCTCCAGAGAGCTCGCATTGCTGCGCGACCGACGCGATGTCTTGGACTTTGGGTTCGCGGTCGGCCGCTGGATGCCGCTGCGAGCCACCCCGGATCACTGGAGAGCACGATGGAGGCTTCTGGGGGTTCGCCAGGAGCTGCCAGAGACCGCGGGGGGACACTGGGAGCGTTGAGGCGCCGTCCGGTAGCTGCTCGGGCTCAATTGTGCGCCCCGGCAATTCGGGCCGTCGAGCTCCCTCCCCTCGCCCGCAGCCCCTGGCCCGCGGCGCATGGCGGCGCTGAACGACGACCTCTTCGAGTACGCCGAGTTCCAGGTGGACGAGCAGGACCCGAACCAGCACGTGGACTGGAAGCTGCTGCCGATGCGGCAGGCTTACCGCGTCTGGGCCGGCGAGGGCACGATGTACCTGGGCAGCATGCACGACGGCCTCTACAAGTACCACCTGACGCCGTGCGTGGCGCCCTTCATCGCGGACCACGGCCTCGTGTGGAAGCCGACGAATGGATCCCGGCCGTGGGCGCCGCGCTGCGCGCGGACCCGATCGATCGCGATGTCTGGGCGATCTGTCGATCGGTCCCAGATGGTCTGTTCGCTCGGTCAGTCGAGCGCTGGCGCGGGCTGCCTGCCGTGGCCTCACAGCGATCGAGCGTGGCCGTGAGGCGATCGGACGGCTCGTCGCGATGGGGTCTTGCTCGACCCGAAGATCATCGATGGCTGCCGCCTGCTGTCCGTCTCCCCGCATCTGCCGCGTGGAGGGGGGTGGAGGGGAATGTGGGGGTGGAAGGCGAGCGGGTCGGCCCGCCGCAACGCTGCGAGCTCACTGACAGCGGATGCCGAGGTTTTCACGCGCCGTGTCGCGCCTGCCACGATCGAGATCGATGCCGCGGGCTTCGAGCGCGACGCGGGCGCGATTCACCTCCACGTCACCTGCGATCGCGACGGCGATGTTCGCAATCACGTGCTCCGCACCTCGGAGTCGTCGACTGTGCAGATGGCGATCGGGGATCTGTCGTTGGCCGTAGGCGTAGGCATGTTCCCCCTCCCGCTCCTCTGGGCACGTTGCGAGTGATAGCCTCTGTGCCTCGGAACAGGGTCCCGGGCCCGTCACGTGCCCCTTGCCCCGTGGGCGGGGTGGAGGTGCGGGCACTCGCGTCGGGGCGGCGCCCCCCCCAGGTGAAGAGCGAGCTCCGCGTCGCGATGGGCTGGCCGCCGTACACGCCCGTGGCCTGGGCTGGCATCGACGATGCGGCGAAGCGCCAGAACGTCAGGTTCGCGCCGGCGTGCGAACCCTGCCCCTGCAGGTTGAACCGACGCCGGGGGGGGGGCGGCGCCGGACACTCTCGCCAGGGGTGGGGGGCGGGGGGTTGTCCTCCGGACTACATGCGCCCCCCCCCCCCAGAGTCTGAACCCCAGCCTGCGTCTTGGATACCGCTGACCTGCAGGGTTAGAATGGGGATCGCGCGTGGTCGCCCGCCAGGGTGAGCACCATCTTTGGATTCAAGCGCCCCCGCCTGGACCAGTGAGGGCGGGCCTCGCGCGCGTGCAGGCGCCCGCCTGCATGGCCCGTTGTGGCGGGCAGGCGAGTTCGCGCCGTCGCGGGCTGCCCTGCCCGCGCGTCTCCCTGCGCAGTGGACGCGCCCCGCGCGTCGGTCGACGCATCGAGGGGGAGCGACTGCGCCGCTTCCCTTGTTGCGAACGCCCTGGCTGCCTGCCCCCCCGCTCCTGCCCCTGACCGTGAAAGGCATGTGTTTTTGCGCTTTGATCTTTAGTTGTCACGCCGGTTCCCCTGGTGTCCTGATCAGAACTCGCGTTGCTGCGTAGTTGACGCGGTGCCCCTTTGGGAGTAGTTGACAATGTCTTCAGCTGGGGGCAGTTGACCTTGTCTTCTTTTGGGAGTAGTTGACACCGCGTTCGTTTGGGACTGGTTGACACTGTCCTCGATTGGGAATAGTTAGACTGTCTTCTTTTGGGAGTAGTTGACATTGACTTCTTTTGGGAGTAGTTCCGGCTCGGGTCTGAAAAATCCCTTGACTTCCCGGGAATTCGCCCGAATTCCCGAATTCCTGGGAATTCGGCAAGTTGAGCTTCAGGATTTTTTGAGTTCCCAGGAATTCGGGAATTCGGGAATTCGGGAATTCGCCCGAATTCCCGAATTCCCAGGAATTCGGCAAGTTGAGCCTCAGGATTTTTGAATTCCCAGGAATTCGGGAATTCGGGAATTCGTGGAATTCGGGAAGTTCGCCCGAATCCCGAATTCCCGGATTTCCGGGGAATCAAAAATCCTGATGCTCAAACTGGCGGCCGAATTCCTGGGCGAACGAAGAGTTTTCACGTTTTCCCGAATTCCCGAATTCCCGAATTCCTGGGAACTCAAAAAATCCTGAGGTTCAACTTCCCGAATTCCATGGAATTCGGGAATTCTGGAATTGGGGCGAATTCCCGAATTCCCGAATTCCCGAATTCCTGGGAACTCAAAAAATCCTGAGGCTCAACTTGCCGAATTCCTGGGAATTCGGGAATTCGCCTCACGGTTTTCTTTTGGGAGTAGTTGACATTGTTTTCTTTGGGGGGAATATTTGACAGCGTTTTCCATCGGGGCCAGTTGATACGTTCTCCTTTCGGGTGGGTGAGTTCCACGCCGCGCGGGCTGGACGTGCCGCGGCTAGCATGCGTCGCTCGCCTGCGTCCGCCACCGTCCACCCCGTTGTTCCGCTCCATGCAGAGATGCGCGAGCACAACTTGTGGAAACCCAAATGATTTCCCGTGCGAACTCGCTTGGATGTCGAAAAACCCATGTGATTTAATGAATTCACGATTTCCAAGACTTCTCTTGGGTGCGTTTCGTTCCGCGCTTGGCGCCGCGATACAACAAGAATATGGTTTTCTTATGGTTTTTTGATGATTTGGGCGAGTTCGCACGGGGGAAAGCACGTGTTTCCTGTGGGCGTCACTCGTCGTGGTCGCACCTGTTCCTCTGGAGTCCAGGAGACAGCTCGCCCTGCTGCGCGGCCCAGTTGGAATGGCATGTTCGCTTTGGTGTCTGAGGGTTCCTCCGCTCATTTAGGTTCGAGATTATGAAGGCGACGTTCGGCGGCTGGATTTCCGCCGCCCCGCCTCGCTCACTCGGCATCGCTGGCGCCATGGAGGCAGACCGCGCCGCGGGCGCGCAGATGCAGTTGCCCATGTCCCCGCGCGCGTACAACCGCCTCGTGCGCGAGCTCAAGTACGTCAACGCGAACATCCTCGGCCGGCCGGCTCACGGCTACCAGGCGAACCCCGCTGGCACGAAGGTGAAGTTCGCGGGGGGCTTGCTGCCGGCGGCGCCTGCGTCGCTGAAGGCGTGGTGGCGCAAGTACTTCCAGGAGGGCGCCTCCCGCGCGGGCGCGGCGGGGCCGACGCCTGGCCCATCGAGGCCCAAGCCCGCGGCGCGGCTGGCGAAGAGTCGCCGACAGGTGTCGGCTGCTCGCGACCGCAGCGGGAGCGGCCTCGTTGACATCGAGGCTTTCGACGATGTCCTCGCGGAGTTCGCCGTTCCACGCGCGACGTTGACCCCGGTCGCCCCAGCGACTCACCGTCGCCGCCATGCGCGCGCCCGCCCAGGCGGCGCGGGGGCGGGGCGGCGCGGCGCCGGCGTCGACGGCGTCGCGCCGAACGAGGGGATGACCGATTCGGCGCGCGGCGACGCGTCCTCCGGAGGCGCGGATGCGACGCTCGAGCAGGCCTCCCCTGTCCAGTCCGTCTTGGAGTCGAACGGGGAGGAGGTGGCCGCGTCGACATTCGGGGACGCGCCCATCGGAGGCAGGGGCGCGGCGCCCGACCAGGACTTGGCGGAGTTCGCTGAGGGGCTGAACCATGACTTGTCGGCGGAGTCGGCGCCCGGGGGCGCGCCCCCCGGCTGCGCGGGCGCGACGCCCAAGCAGGAGTTGGGGGAGTTCGTCGAGGAGCCGAGAGAGGACTCGGCGGAATCTGCCGAGGAGCCGGACCAGGGCTCGGCGGCGTTGGCGCCCTGTGGCGCGCCCGCGGGAGGCAAGGGGGCGTCGCCCGAGCACGCCGCGGCAGAGATCATCGACGAGCTGAACAGGGGGATGACCGAGTTGGCTCTCGAGGGCTTGTCCGCGGGGGGGTGCGAGGACGGAGAGCCCGAGCGATTCCATGCGAAGTTCGTCGAGGACCGCCCCAGAGCACTGGAAATGACTTGACTCCCGCCCCTCTTCCTCCACCCCGCATCTCCCCTCTCCACAGGAACAGGGCGACCTCTTCGTGCGCTGCCGGATGGGCATCTTCACCCTGGAGGAGATCGTCCAGCAGGCTGAGGCCCTGGAGAAGCGCTACGGGGCAATTGCGTGGCGCCTGATCTACCTGCTCAGGACTATGCCAGACATCCTCTGCGAGAGCGTCCCTGTCGAGTGGAGCGGCGCCCCCTGGCAGTCAGTCGGAGGCAGCGGCACGCCGCTCGGCGAGATGGATCACGCCTCGACGCTCGAGTACCAGCGCGTCTTGCAGGAGCGGCTCGAGCGCAACGGGGGCCGCGATCTCGTCATGGACGCAGAAGCCCGGAGGAGGAGGGATTTCCCCGAGGAGTTCCCCGCCAGCGGGAGGACTACCGCGCCGAGCTTCGAAACGCCGCCGCCGAAGGAGAGGTTCGAGGCAGAGGCCGCGGTGGCGCAGGTGCACGCGGAGGACGGCTGCGATCGCCATCGTGGTCGACGGGGTCAGGGCGGTTCAGACAAGCTGCTGCCCTCCTTCCACCTCAGGGCGAGCTTCGACCACCTCGAACTCCCGCACGCTCAGTGCGCGTTCACCGCGGCGCAGGTGGAACTGTATCATCTGTCCAGACGCATGACTCACGACCAGTTCCTGCGGGAGAAGGGCATCCTGGAGCAGGTGGCCAGCAGGAGGGCAGTGTTGCTGGCGTGGCTGCTCTGGGAGGAAGGCTGTTGGAAGCCCGACTTTGATGCCCGAGCGAAGCGTTTCCTGGCGGCGGTGGGTCGCCCTCTCGCGGCAGGCGGCTCGCGGGGGCCCGCGGGCGGCGCGCCGCGGCTCGTGGATGACGAGCTCTCGCAGGAAGAGAAGAGGATGAGGACGGTGTCCGCGGTCAAGCAGTCGTTGGAGTACGTGGAAATGCAACTGAGGTGCAGCACCGGGGAGCTGGACGAGGAGGACAGGCCCGCGACCCCGGACCCCGCCCTGCCGCACGTCAGCAAGCGGGATTGGGAGAAGAGTGTGCAGCAGTGGCGCCATGCCACATCGCGAGCACTGGCCGCAACCCCGGTGGACGCTGCGGCGCTTGCGGCGGTGGGCCGACTTGGCGCTTGGACGACGGAATCGCCTCCAATTTTGCGCGGCGTCGATGTGCTTACCCAGAGCGGCAACTGCATTGTGCAATCGTACGCCGTTGTGACGGGCGATTTCCGCGGCGCCATCGAGTACTGCCAGCAGCGTCCCGTGCGCCGCGGCGCGACGCGTCTGTACGCCGACGTCGCCGCCCATTTCAACTTTTCCTTGGGATTCGCGGGCTTGGAGGTCGCGCAAGACGGGCGACATGCGCTCCGCCCTGGGCTGTACTTCTTCCACATCCGTCTTCATTGCCGCCCCGTGGTTGTCCCGCCCGAGAGCGAGCTGGCCTGCGTGTGGAGAGGCTACGAGCGGATCTTCATAAGGATAGCAACCCTGGCGCGCAAGGTGGACGAGATCGGCGGGCAGCTCCTGTTCATCGATGGTGGCTGGCGTTTTCCCGTGTGCGCAGGTCTGCGCGCTGGCGGCGGGCCCGGCGCCGAGGACGAGCTTGCCCCGGTGGGCAACGAGGCGGGGGGGGCGGGAAGCGCCCCCCCCCTGCAGCTGACGCAGGAGCTGAGCAGGATTCTCCCGCCAGGGGTGGGGGAAGATCGCCCCCGCCAGGCCGGCGACGGCGCGGCGGCCGCGGAGGAGGAGCGCAAGGCGTCCGCCGCCGGCACCCGGCCCGGCGACGGCGCGGCCGCCGCGGAGGGGGAGGAGGAGCGCGAGGCGTTTGCCGCCGGCAGCCAGGCTGGCGAGGGCGAGGCGTCTGCCGCCGGCCCGAGCGCGTCGCCCCCTCTCCCCGACGACGACATGGCAGGCGCGTTCGAGAAGCCAAAGGAAAAGCCGCCCGCGCATAGCCTGACGGAGCACCTCGACAAGCACCTCGGGAAGCACGTCGGCATGGCCAACAAGAACGAGGTCATTCTCAAATATCTGGTGGACCTTGATTTGAGCGTGGACAACAGCATGCTTCTCCAGGCGGAATGCGTGTACCTCTTTTTCCAGTCTGAGGAGCGCAGCCTCCTGTACCACATCAGCCACGGCGCATGGTACACGTGGGGCGAGCAGGGCTGGACGCAGAAAGACGGCTCGAACCGCGTCATGGAGTTCATGCAGACGGGGTTCTTGAAGGCCGCGAGGGATGTTCGGAAGCTCGCGAGGCAGCGGCAATGCTTCCCGCCGACCGCCGACGGTGAGGAGCACATCCGCACGGCGTTCCTGGACAAGCTCGTCGCGGCGGTGGAGGGCAAGGGCACCGTGAAGGCGTTGATGGACCAGTGCGCCATATTCTTCAAGCTGGATCCCGTGTTCGACGCGAACCCAGATATTCTGCAGTGCCGCAACTGCGTGCTCGATCTGGCGAAGAATTGTTTCAGGGAGTCCCGTCCGTCGGACATGACGAACAGAAGCTCCTCCGTGGCGATCCCGAAGGAGTGGTTGGAGGACCCGTCCCTGGTCATGCCGCAGTCGCTCGGGCAGAGGACCATGGTCTGGAATTCGCTCTGGAGCATCTGGAAGAGAGGCGAGGGCGGCTTCCACCCGGGCGACCACTTCGACGAGTTGGGGGATTGCGACAGAGAGAATTTCGAGTTCTTCATTTCTCTCGTGGCGCGCCTCCTGGAAGGCCGCCCGCTCCAGAAGGTGGTCATGCCGTTCTCCGAGCGCGGGCGGAACAGCAAGGGGTTGTTGGAGAAGATGCTGGAGAGCGTGTTCGGGAGCTACTATGCCCCCGTCAAGAACACGATCTTCTTGGAGGAGCGGCGCACGGAGGACGAGCACAACGCGGGCGCGCTGGATCGCCAGGGGGCGCGCATAGCGGCCACGAACGAGCCGCCCGAGCAGCCGTGGAGCAATTCGACCTTCAAGAACAAGGTCTCCCGCGACAAGGTGCCGTGCCGCGGTTGCAACAGCAAGGTCGTGGAGAAGCATTCGCCCACGTACACGTTCCTGTTCTCGACGAACGGCCCGGTGCGCTTTGCCGTCCCCCCGAAGAACTCGGAGAAGGATCGGATCTTGGTGCTGAGAATGCCGAACAAGTTCGTGGACGACGGCGACAAGTTCACGTCGCCGAGACAGTTCCGCAAGGACCCCAAGATCGAGGACCGGGCCATGAGCGAGGACTTCGGGCTCGGGTTCCTGTTGATCCTCGTGCAGCGCAGGCAGAAAGTGCAGGACCTCGACGAGCTGGTGGGTCGCGGCACGAAGACCAGTCGCTTCTGGGTGGAGAAGTGGTTCAGCGCCGAGCAGACGGGCGACGAGCCGGCGGCGGCGTCCGCGCCGCCATCCGCCGAGGTGACCGAGCAAGCAGTGCAGACGTGCAAGGAGGATCACGCGAGGTTGTCGGTAAAAGGCGCGGGCCGCGTTGTGCCCGAGTGGGAGATCGTAAAGGACGATCCAGTCAACAGGGGCAAAAGGAGCGAGCGTTTTTTGGAATTGCAGAAAGTCATGAGGAATGCCGGCAGAGTCGGGGCGACCCTGATGAGGGTGACGTCTTTCGTGTCCCGGAAGAAGCACTCCCAAAAGGCCATAGAGCTGCTGCCGCTGGACGTGGCATTGTACGACGCGATCTTCTCCGACGCGGACGTCTTCGGGTCGTTGAGCTCGTACGCGTATCCCCCCTTCCACGATTCCTTCGCACAGAAAGACGGGTGCCTGGCTTTCGCCGAAACGCCTGACTCGGCGCGCCCCCCGTCGCCTGCCCACGCCCTCGTGTACCGCGTGCCCTCTCTCGTCCACCTGGCGGGCCTGTCTGCCGAGGCCTCGAGAATGGCGGCCGACCCCAATGTCTCTCAGAAGACCGCAACAGGTGTGCTCGTCCCGCGCGTGGTTTTTTTAGGTCCATTTGTTTGTTTTTTCTCAGGTCGGGTCTATTTTATTTTTTTCTTGTTGGTTGTGTTGGTCTTGTGGTTTCAGAAATTGTTTCGTGGTGTGCGGTTTTGACATCGGTACGCAATCTACAATGTTTGACGGATCTCAGCTATTCTTTTTTTGGTTCTATCTGCTCTTTTGTGGGCCTTTTTTTGAGCGCGCCAGGGAGGAGGGGCAGGAAACGCAGGTGGGCCCGTCGTGCTTCCAGTGGCTCGACGAGGAGTACAGCCAGCTCGACGGCGTCGGTAGGGCGTATGCCCCCGGACACAGTTGCCAAGCAGCTCGTCGCTCGGCGCGCGCATCCAGCTGGGGTGACTTGCCGGTCGTGGAATGGGACTTCCGCGTGGCTGCTTACTCGCGCCTGCTGTGGGAGCTGCGCCAGGTCGCTCCGCCGGAGGAGGGCGAGGGGGCGCGCTTCGACCAGATCGAGAGGTACGTCGCATCGCCGACTCCGTGGCGAGAAAAGATCGCCGAGTATTACGGCATCAGCGTGGGCGAGGCCAAGCAGCTGTTGAACCGCCTGGTGTATCCTCGAGGCAGGTGCCGGCCGAACGAGGAGTGGGAGCCTGGCGCCGGGGACAGGGGCTCTCATGTACTGCCGTGCGTGCTGGAGCTTCGGCATCAACTGGCTGGAGCAGTTACCGTGATCGCGGCGAAGTCCGCGCGGTTCCAGCACATCGCGAGCATGGAGAAGACGAAGAGCGCTGAGCACCCCGAGTCCACCGCCATCGCTCTGTTCCTGCAGGACTCCGAGAATGTGGCGCTGGGGCAACTGCTGGAATTCCAGAGCTACCACAACATCCAGCCCGTGTGCCTGTGCTTCGACGCCATCTACTTCGTCCCGCCGCCGTTCCTGCTGGCGGGCGACCGGCTGGAGCAGCTCACGCGGACGGCGTCGGACGCCATGTTCGCCGCCGCCGGCGTCCGCATCTAGCGCGCGCGCGCCTCCAGGGAGCTGTCCGACCAGGACGACGCGTCGGCGAGCCTGGCCTTCTACTTGAACTCGCTCGTGCGCCGACGACTGGCGGCGCCCCAGAGATCCACGTGCGTGGGCGTGCCCTCCGAGGAGCCGCCGGCGAAGCGGTCCAGGCTCACCGGCAAGCGGACTCCACAGGCCGCCGCCGCTGCTGCCAACGAGGCCGTCTACGCTCAGTGCATGGCAGCAGGGCACAATTGCGTTCCGTGGTCGTTCCTCGCGCTGTCCAAGAACCTCGTGCACTCCCAGAAGTTCCTCGAGTTTGCCTTCTCTCCTGGCCCCCGCAACTACGCCGACGCGGTCGACGCGGCACAGGATTTCCATTCGTTGGACGTCGTGGACAACAACGACCTGCAGTCCCTCGAGCCGGGCGGATACATGTTGCACGCTCGCGGGGAT
>CAUYUJ010009722.1:0-2500 GCA_963575745.1 Prorocentrum cordatum
AGATGGGGAAATATGGGAAGTGGGGGGAAGACGAAAACCAAGAAAATATGGGAATAGATCAGGAACCCTGGAATTTGTGTCTGTTTACTTTCAGGAGGAGAAAAAACACACGCACACAAGTAATTGTCGATTCCCCCGAAAATATTGGAAAATATGGTCAGTGGGGGGAAGACAGAAACCCAGAAAATATGAGAAAATATGGGGAATCCTTTCATTTGTGTGTATTTATTGCGAAGGCCTTACGGCCGGTGCCGCCGACCCTGAATGGCGACGACGACGACGACGACGACGACGTCGACGACGACGACGAGCGCTCTTGGGGGCCTCTTGGGGGTATTTTGTCGGCCTCTGGGAAGTTCTTAGGGGCCGCTTGGAAGCCTCGTGGGGGCCTCTTGGGGCTTCCTGGGGGTCTCTTGGACGGGGCCTGGGACGTCTTGGAGGCTTCTTGGACGGTCTTGGGGCTATCTTGGGCGTTTTCGGCCGATCTTTGGGCGACTCGGGGCCCTCTTGGGCCGTCTCGGGGGCCATCTTGGGCATTCGGACCTCATTTGCAGTGTTTTTGAAGTTTCTAGGCCGCCCGAGGAAAAACTAATCTGCCCCCCGCCCCCCCCAGGACCCCCCCCCGGGACCCCCCCCCCTGGGGAAGGGATCAAAGGGAAGGGGCTTCCCTTCGACTCGATTACGACACTGCTAGATTTTTCTCTCGCTCACGAGCTTGAGAAGGAAGCTGCAGGGAAAGGGGACGACGGAGGCGACGACCGACGGAGACGACGACTCGAACAGCCAAGCCCCTTGCACACGCCGACAGGGGGGGAAGACAGAAACCCAGAAAATATGGGAAAATATGGGGAATTCTTTCATTTGTGTGTATTTATTTGTGTGTCCCAGGGCCCCTTCATACCTGTGTGTCCCAGGGCCCCTCTGAGCCTGTCGCCGCTCTCGGGATCCTGGGGCTCTCAACGGGCCCCTGGGCTGTCAGGAACCGGCTCAGGATGAAGAGCTGGTCCTGGGGGAAGGCTCGTCCTCCTCCTCCTCCCTCCTCCCTCCTCCTACTCCTCCTCATCCTCCTCCTCCTCCTCCTCCTCCTTCCTCCTTCTCCTCATTCCCTCTTTCCCTCCTCCTCCTCCTCCTCTCCTCCTCCTCCTCCGCCTCCTCCTCCTCCATCCTCTCCCTCCTCCTCCCCTTCCCCTCCCCCTCCGTCCTCTCCTCCGCCGCCTCCCTCCTCCTCCCCTCCTCCTCCTCCTCCGCATCACTCCTTCCACAACCTCCCTCTTCCCTCTCCTCCTCCTCCTCCTCCCCCTCCTCCTCCCCTCCTCCCTCCTCCTCCTCCTCCTCCTTCTCCTCCTTCCTCTCCTACCTCCTCCTCCTCCTTCCTCCTCCTCCCCTCACTCGTGGTGTGTACTCTCCTGTACGCCCTCGGGCCTCTCCCCGCGTGCTCCTCAGGTCCAAGTACCCGTTTTCCTCACGGTGATCGTTTCCTTCATTGTTTTGCCCGATCGTCGCGGGCCGTCGCACCCCCCTCCACCTCCTCGCGTCCTCCTCCCCGTCTCTCCTCCTCCTCCTCCTCCTCCACCGCCTCCTCCTTCTCCTCCTTCCCTCCTCCTCCTCCCCTCCCTCCCTCCCATTCCCGCCCGCCCGCGCCCGCCCCGCCCGCCCTCCCGTCCTCCCTCCCTCCCTCCTCCTCCTCCTCCCTTCCCTCCGCCTTTGGAGTGATCTTGGCTGTCTTGTCTTGGCTGTCTTTGGCTCCTGTTTCGAGCAGGTGGTCCCTCCCAACAGGACGCCCCCCTGGCACAGTCCGCCAGTCGCCTTAAGCAGAGTCCGGAGCCAGAACCCCCCCCTCCCCCCCCTTTCCGCCCAATGTAGAAGCGCCGGGTCAGAAAACGCTCACCAGGGCCCGTTTCCCTCATGCTAGCTGGCGGAGAAGGACGAGCGCGGAAGTCGAGGCGTCGTAAGTTTTATGGTTGTCGCTTGTTCTCGGAAGTTTCCCAGCCTCGGAGTGCTCTCCAGGGGCCGACATCCAGGAGCCACGCGTGTGCGCAAGGGTTCCCCCCTGCTTGAGCGCCCGGGTCTAACCCCCAGGCCGGTCTGATCCGCCACGCCTGCGGCGAAGAAGAAGAAGATGATGCCCCTCCAAGTCCCCTGAGGATATTGGCCGGTCCTGGGTCCAGCAGGAGAGACGGTCCCGATGTCATTCGTCCGTTGGTCCCCACGTGGGAAAGGAAGTGAAACAAGCCCTGCGTACAGGGGAACGTGTTGCTGCGATGGCGGGGCTCCTTGCCCGGTCCTTGTGGTGGTGCCCTTGGCGGGCTTGGCAGGGTCGCCTCCTCTGATCTTCTCCCCCCTCCTCCTCCTCCTCCTCCTCCGTCTCTCCTCTCTCCTCCATCCTCTCCTCCTCCTCCTCCTCCTAGCCTGCTTCTCCTCCTCCTCCCCTCCCTCCTCCTCCTCCTCCTCCTCCTCCTCCTCCTCCTCCCTCCTCCTCCTATCCCCTCCTCCTCCTCCT
>CAUYUJ010009722.1:5000-32581 GCA_963575745.1 Prorocentrum cordatum
GGAGGAGGAGGAGGAGGTGCAGCCGGGTGCCCTGAGGGGTGGCCAATGAAAGCTGCAACGGACGGGCCGCAGAGGCAGAGGCAGGATTGGGGCCCAAGGGTGCCCTACAGTCGGCCCAGATTAGCAGGTCGACCCTGCCAAATCAAGGGCACTGTGATTTCTGAAGATTTCCGGAGGGTTTGCTCTGGGAATATAGGATGGTGCAAGTGACTAACGTGCGTGTATGCAGCGCCGGCGCTTGGGCTCGAGCTGATAAAGGCGGCTCCCCTCCCCCACAGCAGCAGCAGCGGGGCAGAGGAGCCATAGAGGTTTCGGCAGAGACGACAGAGTTCGAGCTGGGACGAACCTCGCCGACGACACGATCGAGCGAGGGAGAGCTCCAGCGAGAACGAGGGGTACCCTTGTGTCCTGTGTCTCGCGACCCATGCTTCCTACATTCCTATGACAATGTGGCCCTCGGAAGGGTCTTTTGTCCTCTCGCGTGCCCTGTCCAATGAAGTCCGACTGCAGAAAAGGGCGCACGCCCTTATCATGCGCGCTGACTGCAAGTGATGCAAGTCCCGAGCAGAGCAGCACACTCCACGACCACGGCGACGCCGACGACGACGACGAAGAAGACGAGGCGCGCAGACGATCCGCACCGAAACACGGATTGGGGAAAGGGCCCACGCTGCAGTCTGGGTTAAAAGGGGGGGGGAAGAGAAGGGGGAGGGGGAGGAGAAGGAGGAGGAGGAGCCGGAGGAGGAGGAGGAGGAGGAGGAAAATAAGGAAAATAAGGAAAGAAGGAAAAATAGGAGGAGGGGTGGGGAGGGGGAGGGGGAGGGGGGCAGGGAGGAGGAGGCGGAGGAGGACGAGGAGGAGGACGAGGAGGACGAGGAGAAGGAGGAGGAGTAGGAGGGGGAGGAGAAGGAGAAGGTGGAAGAAGATGAAGATAAAGTATAGTAATAACAATTGTACGAATATTACTGATAATAATAATGCTGGTAATAATGGTAATGCTAGTCCAAAAGAAGAATGGTAATACCAGTACTGATAATGGTAATACTGGTAATACTGCTAATGGTAAGAAGAATGGTAATGCGAATACTGATAATAATGGCAATGTTGAGAATACGAATACTGATTATAATGGCAAACCTAACACGAATAGCGATACGTCTCAGACGAAGAAGATGAAGACGACGATGAGGAACAATCATAATAATATATTGAACAGCAATGGAACAGTAGTACGAATAATACTGCGAATGCGAGTACCTGTAATCGTATGAAGACGAATCGTAGTACTGATAAGGTGGGTCCGATCATAATGATAGGAAGATACATACTACTACTGACTTAACATGTGAGTGGCAGAGTGTGAAGAACAATACTATACGACAAATGAAGATAATAATGGTAACCATGAGAAGAACCATAAGACGAATACGACTCATAAGAAGACTATTAAGAAGAAGAGGAAAGGAAGAGGAGGAGGAGGAGGAGGAGGAGGAGAAGGAAGGGGAGGAGGAGGAGGAGGAGGAACAGGAGGAACAGGAGGAGGAGGAGGAGGAGGAGGAGGGGGAGGAGGTCACGAGCGATGAAAGGGACGTCTGAGGTGACGGACGGCCCCAAGCAGGAAGAACAGGGAGGGCGGCGCCTCAGAGGGGCTCCATCATGTGCACGCCGAAGACGAGCACCATGAGCGTGGGGTAGTGATGCACGGCGCCCTAGCCGCAAAACAGCCCAGGCCCCTACCGTCCACCATTGCCACCCCCCCACGCCGAGCCTGCGGCCTCCTTGATGATGGCGGTGATGCAACGCGCGTGGTGCGCCGCCGTCGCAGCAGCGAGCTCCGCCTTTGGCCGCGCCGAGAGCACCAGTCCGCCCGCGTCAGCCGCGTCCGCCGCCGTCCGCCCACCAGGCAGCGCGGGGAGCCTGTCCGCCCAGGCGTCCTTCAAGAGGTGAAGGTGGGGCGCCCGCGCCCGCGCCCTCCGCGACCCCGCCGCCGACCGCCAGCGCGGACGCGGGCAGGCGCAGCCACCGCCACCGCGGCGTCCGCCGCCGCCGCCGCGTCCACCACCTCGGCCGCCGTCGCGCCGCCAGTGCCCTGCACGGGCCCGCCACGCGTGCCGCCCGCGCCGCCGCGCCCGCGTCGCCGCGCCGGCGCCGCCGAGGGCGCCGCCGTGGCTTTGGCGGCGTCGGGCGCAGGCTGAGGCGGCGCCTCGGGGGCGCCGCGCACGGCCGCTGCCGAGCGGAGGCGGCCCCTCGGCCGCTCGCGGCAGCCGCACGCCCGCGGCGGAGGGCGCGGCAGCCCAAGGAGGAGGAGGAGGAGGAGCTGGAGGAGGAGGAGGAGGAGGAGGAGGAGGAAAGCCACTGGTGCTCAGGCCATTTTGGCGGAGCACAGGGCTCAGGCGCCGCGCCCCCCTCACGATAGTTGCTCGTGAACGCTCCCGCGGCCAGGCCGGCGGCTGAGCACCAGAGGGCGCGCGCGACCCACGGCGCGCTCGGGGCGCCGCAGGGGCTCCCCCGAGCCAGCCTGGCACAAGAGGCAGCGGGCGCAGCGAGGGCGAGCTCGCCTTCTCCTCAGCGTGTTCCAGGCCAAGCGCCTCCTCGAATCGCACCATAGCACGATGGGTGGAGGTACTTGGACGTGCAGGCAGTGCGAGTCAAGAAATCCTAACTCTCAGTGGACATGCTCGTGTGGCAACGTGTGGGCTCCTCGCCCCGATCCCACCAGACGTTCGGCCAGCAGAAAGAGGGACCAGAAGAAGTCCGCCAGCATAAGAGAGTTGATCGCGCAGGTTCCTGTTGCAGCACCTGATGAAGCGATTGCCAACATCACGGTGTGGGAGCCGCCGCCACCAGAGGCGGACGAGCTGAAGATCTACAAGTCAAAGGCCCAGTCGAAGCTCCAGAAGTTCGCCAACCTCCTCGTCGCGGTCCGTGACGCAGGGAAGGAGGATCCCGCCCTGGAGTTCGACATAGGGGTGCTCAAGTACATGATGAGTGCCTGCAAGGGCTCAGAGAAGCAGTTGCATGAGTTGAAGGCCCAGCTCATCAGCGCCAAAGAGAGGCTCGGCAAGATACGAGCTAACGTTGAGGAGCTGCTAGACGAGGAGGCGACGTTCTGCCTGATGGTGCAGAAGCTACAGAACTCCATCCAGCAGCTACGAGAAGCGGAGGACGCACCAGATCATGATGAAGACTGGTTGATGGCCACGCCAGGAGGAAGCGAGCATGGTCTCAGGGCAGCCAGCAGTGCCCAGAGGCCGTGGGTGCAAGCGGCGGCTGAGAGGGCGGCAGCACAGGCGGAGGCAAAAGCTCAGTCAGCCAAGGCCGCGGCGGAGGCAATTGCCAGCAGAGTGCCGCCGCCGCCGCCACCAACGCCCAATCAGCCCATGGCACAGATGCAGGCATATCAGCCACCCCAGAAGGCAACCCCAAGGGCAGCTTCAGGGGCGCCGCGCAGCCAGCCAGCCACGGCAGCAACGGCGCCGACGGCTACAGAGCCCGCTGGCCCGCGCACCGCCTGGCACAGTGGCCTGCGGACTGAGGGGCAAGAGGGCCCAACGGCGGCGGCCATCACTGCGACGACGGAGCAGATGAGAGCCGTGCAGGCCCAGCAGCAAGCCATCCAGGAACACCTCTCGAGGATGCAGACGGGCCAGAACTTCCACGCCTTCGCCCTCGCCAGGGCATTGGGAGTCGGCATCGGTGCAGCAGCAGGTGATGTGCTCATGGATGCGCAGACGATTCAGAAGGCACAGCGGGCGGTGATCTCGGGACTTTCGATCCCCAGTGCGAACCCCCCTGATCTTCAGGGGTTGGCGCCAGAGCGCACGCAGAGGGACGCCGCCCCCACGGCGCCAGATTTTGGCGCAGCCCCCCCTGGTGCAGCGCCAGCCACGGGGCCGAGGGCCCCCCGTGGCAAGGACACCGCCGCCGAAGAGACAGTCGGCATCGCCGAAGCCAGCCAAGGCCCCCAGCATTGGCGTCTCAGCCGAGACAAGGGCCCAGGCCGAGGAGAAGGCAGTTCCAGACACACCGAGGGTGAAAGGCGTGTCCAGGGTGACAGCAGAGCTGCAGAGGAGCGAGCCCAAGGAGGAGGTCTTGCCGATAGATCCAGAGCTACTGATCGCGACGCAGCCAATGGTGATGGAGGAAATGATACCAGGGCCAGTGCACATCTTGCAGCACATCCAGGGGGCCTCCATCGACTTGACCAGTCAGACGCAGCGCTCCCCCACACCACCGCCGGCGCAGAGATCGCCTGAATCGCCAGTGGACCCTCCGCAGCCAGTGCCCGCGGCGTTGTTCCCCCCTGCCTGGGCAGCAGCAGCATCAGCGGCCGCAACATCTGCAACGGCAGCATCGTCGGCATCTCACACGCAGGCAGCGACCTCATCGGGGCTGACGGCAGCGCCTGCGGCATCAGCAGCGGATGCACCTCCGCCGGCTTCGAGGACCCGACCGCTAGAGGAGGAGGACAAAGAGAAGGACATGGGAGACTCGCCCAACAGGTCCCCCCCCTCCAAGAAGATGCAGTTCCAGGGTTACGAGCTGGAAGACGGGTCCAACATGTAAGGCCTAGCAGGGTCTCGTGGGGCCCAGTCGAAGTGAATCGCTTTGAAGCGCATGCACCTATAATTGTCCGACAAGCCAGGGACACGCTTTCTCGGACCTGTTTCACTAGGCCGATTCTTAGGTCGGCCCCTGTCTCGGATATCTCGTCCAAGGGTTGTGGTCTTGGGAATTCGCAGTCAGGCAATACTTCCTCGGCAGCCACTTCAGGTGATGCCGCGGAGGACTCATCGTCAGCTTCCATTCGGTCCAACGGCCGAACGAGGTATCGCTTGCGGGGCAAGACCTCGAAGGAACATCTGTTCTTGCCTCGTCCTCGCGAATTACAGCATGCTGTGCATGAGGTGCGAGGACGCGAGGCCAATCAAACGTCAATTACAGTTGCGGTTGTGCCCGCCCCCCCCCCCCCCCGCCGTCGCGCCCCGCCCCGGCCAGGGAGCAGCTCGAAGCAGTTGCAGGGGGGAGCGCGCTGGCACTGAGGGAGGATGGTGGGTGTACTACTTCCCCGCGTCTGTTCCCTTTACTTATCCAGAATCCTGAGAGCAATGGCAGTGGACACTGTGGTTTTCAGGAGGCGGACAGGATATATCAGGTTTTACTCCAGAACATCAACTGGTTTGAGCTTTGCAATGACGATTTTGGAGATATTCCCTTACATCACACTGCCAAGTTTGCTCTGGATATCTCTGCGCGCGGGGCACATAGAGCAATATCAGTACATATCTATGTCGACGCCTCGTACAGAAAGACGCTCAGGGACTCAGCCTGGGCCTTCGCTGCTGTCGCGATCTCGCCTGACGACACGGTGAGCTTCCTAGGGTGGCAAAAAATGAGCGCATGGGAATCCACAGCAATGCAGTTCGAAAGGGACGATGTCACTAGCACGACTATCGAGCTCATGGGGATATTGTGGAGTTCACTCTGGATCTTGGGTTTCTTTGGGCCGAACACGGTGCACCCCCCCCCAGCTCTGGTCATTTTTTGCGATAACGAGTCTGCTGTCAACATATCCTTGGGTTTGGAGGTCCCGTCGGAGAACCAGCACCTGGCCTGGCTTACATACCATATATACCTGTGTGCGCGCAAGAGACACGGCACTTTGCTTTTGCATGTATGTGGTCACTCTGGGCATCCATGGAATGAGTTGGCAGACAGTTTAGCACGGTCGGACCGAGCGGCTGGGTGCTCACCCCCGCCAGCCTTACGCGAGGCACTCAGGTACACGAACGACCTCGAGTGGTGGTGGCTTAAGGAGGCACCTATGGCCGCAAGAGAAGCGTATCCAATAGGCCCCGACAACACCTTTCGGTATCCTGGGCGCCCTCAAGCGTCGGTGGAGACGCTAAGGGGCACTGTGGGATCCCAACCCTCGCAGAAGACGGCCCCCAAGTCCTGCCAGTTCAGAATCAGCGTGAGGCTTGCCACCTTCAACGCCAAGACAGGCAGGGGCGCGGAGGCCACGGCGGCAAGACGCGCCAAAACGGCGGGAGAGGTTCTCAGATTGCAGTTTGCTCAGGAGCAGTGCCACGTCGTTGGGGTGCAGGAGGCGAGAAATCCGCCGGGGGAAAGGTGTTCTGATGGATACTTTGTGCTTTCTTCGGGATCCGACGGTGGCAAGAACTTGGGCGTTGAACTTTGGGTCTCCCTGCACCTGCCCTACGGGCGACGTGGGGGCGAAGAGCTATACTTTGAACAGAAACATTTTAGGCCGTTGTGCGCTACCCAGAGGCACCTGGTGGTTGGCTGTTGCGCCCCACTCTTTAGGAAGTTCATCCTGGTTGCCCATGCGCTGCACAACGGAGACGAGTATACTTCGCAGCAGAGGAAACAGTGGTGGCGGGACCTCATAGGGATCTGCCGTAAATGGAAAGTCCAGTTGGCCTTTCCTAGACGCGAATGCCAGGCTTGGCAGCATTGTGTCTGAAGCAGTGGGAAGTGAAGGGTTCAGACTGGACGAGGACGAATCGGGCGGGCTTTTTCACGACATGCTCTTGGAGACGGGCTTGGCCGCGGCCAACACGTTAGTCCCCTCTCTCAGCCAGGACTCGTACACCTTCGTCTCGTCGAAGTCTGAAACACCATACAGAATAGACTACATTGCGGTTGAGCAGAATATGATTCCCGCATTGGGCCAACATCAAGTTCGATATGATATTGATTCCTTTTGCACTGGCAAGGATCATTATCCTGTCTTCATGCGCTTCGAGTCCCAGGGCTCCACCAAAGCAGCGCAACAGCAGAGCGGCTACGACGCTATGGGCACCCAGGACCCTGATAAGGCAGCAGCCTTCAGGATGCACCTGGCAGCGTTTCCCACGGTGCCCCACCAGGTTGACATGAATCAGCACTTGCACGACATCATTCAATACATGTACGTGGGTGCACAAACATGCTTCCCTAAACCCGCACATACCCCGATCAAGCCATATGTATCAGAGGATCTTCTAGGAGTAATCATCTTCAGAAGGCAAGTGCGGCAGGCGTGGCGTCTCTGGGGTAAGCAGGACTCTGGTGGTGTCAGGAGGCTGGTCGCCGCGGCGCTTGAGGCGGGGCCCCCCCAGAACATCGCCGATCTTGAGCTGGACCTCCTGGTTTCGGAGCTTTTCCAGGCTTTCGCTGATTGGGATAAACAGATCCTGGCGGCAAGCGCGTTAGCCGCACACATGCTTGAGTTTCTGGTCAAGTCGAAGCCGGCCCTGAGAAGGGCCTTGAAGCTCTCGCGCAACAGGCTGTTAGACGACCTCGCGCAGCAGTTGAGCAACGCTAGGTCCTCAAACGAGAGTCGAGTGGAGTGGAGAGTGCTTTACCAGCTGCAAAGGTTCGGGGGGAAGCGCTCCAAGTTCCAGGTCGAGGGGCTTGGAATCCGACGAGGTTCTCAGGGCGAGGTTCTGGCCACATCTGGAGATCTCTCGGAGGCCCTCACTGATTATTTCGCTGTAGTTGAGAATGGGCAGGCACTCAGCTGGGAAGAACTGGTTGAAAGATACAACGCCCTCCCCGGGCGGGGAAATGTATATCCCAGGGAGTTGGGCATGATCACCCCCTTCCGCAGGCTCAAGCACGACATCATGAAGGCAGCCAAGAGGAGAGGAGCTGGGCCTGACGGACTTAGCAATGATCTTTCCAGGTCGCTCCGCAAGAATGCACGCAGATCCTATTGCCGTTGTTCGTGAAAGTTGACATGGCGTCCAGGGAGCCCCCTGCTGTTCAAAGGAGGTTGGCAATGTGATCTGCACGAAGCTGGGCCCCCCGAACCCCTGGAACATTACAGAGGCATCATACTGGGATGTCACACGGCGAAGTTGCACCATGCCTTCCTCAGGAGTAAATTGTTAGAGGCAACGATGAACGTGCTGTCGGTGGTCCAGCAGGGGGCTCTCCCTCAACGCGGCACTGACATTGCATCCTTGCATCTTCGGTCGGCCATGCTGGCTGCCAAGGCTAGGAAGCGCACATACCTGTCGTTGTACACCGATCTGAAGGCGGCATTCTATTCGGTCATCCGAGGGTTCGTTGCCAGAATGGCCCAGAACAGCGAGGACATCCAAAACACGCTGGCGGACTTGGAGATACCAAGTTGTCTGGAGCCTCTGTGCCATGCCCTAGTCGCCAAGCCTGGAGCCCTGGACGGACTGGCAAGTAAGCACCTCCTGGAAGCAGTGGTTGACGTGATGGAATGCAACTGGTTCCACGTACGGGGGAGTACCAGGGTTGTCTCCCCCCGCCTAGGTACGAGGCCAGGCATGCCACTAGCAGACCTCCTGTTCATCATAGCCTTCGACCCAATCATCATCGCGGTCAACAGTAGATTAGGATCCCTGGGGTCTCTTCAGAGGACTAAGGATGTGGCCCCGTCTCAGAGGATTTTCAGAGGTCGCGAGCACGAGCATGTAGAGGAAGACGTATGGGATCCTGCCTTCATGGATGACCTCGTCAACGGCATCGAGCTGTGGGACGCTAGGCTCTGGAAGGAGGCGGCCATCGCCCTCGTCACGATCATGTACGAAGAAACCAAGTCTAGGGGGTTCACCATGAACTGGAAGGCGGGCAAGACGGAGCTCATGGCCTTCTTCAGCGGCACAGGTTCCAGGAAGGCACGAGGGGAATGTGCAGCCTTGGCTGCCACTGGTCTTCTCGTCCCTTCCTTAGGCGTCTCCCTGTGCCTCACTAGAACCTACAAACACTTGGGAAGTTACCAGGACCATCACATTTCTCTGGGACCCGAGCTGGCGCACCGCTGCCATCAGCAGCGACGTCCTCTAGGGGTACTGAGGCGCACTGTTTTCCCCAGGAGGCAAGTCAATTTAAGGGCCAAGTTAATTTATGTTACTTCTTTGTGCACGTCGCACCTTCTGTTTAATGCCCTCACTTGGCACAAGTTAAACGTAAAACAGATGGCGACCCTGGCGCACAACTATTTGAGCCCGTTTAGATTGGCGGCCGGTCTTGGGTACGATTCTAGTTCTGGTAAGGCTGCTGCAGACCATAGAGTTTTTGTCAAGTGTGAGATCATGCCCGTCGAGCTGGTGTTGAGGCTCAGGCGGCTGCGATTTCTTCCCAGGCTTCTCAGATCAGCGCCTGCTTGTCTGCTGGCGATCCTGGACGAGCTAGCCTCAGTGCCAGAATCATGGTCCGCATTGTGTTGCGATGACCTTTTGTGGCTCAGCAGACATGTGAATCTGGCCAGGGAATTCTTACCGTCAGGGCCCCCTGCTTGGTGGTTGTGGCTCCTGAGGTCTAGCAGCAACAAGTTTTGGAAGCGAATCTGCAAGCAAGCAGAATCGGCTGCCAGGGCCAAATTTTTGGAAGATCAGCGTCATGAAGAATTCAAGGACGGGTGGCGAAAGTGTTGCATCGCCAAGGGTCTTGCGCTCCCGTCGTTTTTGCGTCCGCAAGGGCGCATGGGCCTCCCATCGCTCGAAGTGCCACCCCCACCTTGACCCCGCCCCCATCTACGTTTCAGGCACTGTGTGCATGGCATGCGGTCTCAACTTCCACACGCATCTAAGATTGCTCAAACACGTTCGGCATGGCTCATCGAAGTGCTTGGCGGACCTTATGGCCGTCATCACACCGCTGAGCCCCGAACAGGTGATGGCGGCTAAGGCGGAGGACGCGGAGCTAGCACGCACGCTCCGAGAGAAAGGCCACTACGCGGAGTCTGCGCAGCTCCCGCCTGTCCTCGCGACGGGACCTAGGCTGAGGGGGGCGGCTGCCTCCAAGGGCCCCCCCACTTGCATGCCGAGAATTTCTTGCCAACCAGTGTGCATCCAGGAAGAGATGCCTACTCGGGCAGAGGTCCACCTGCCTGCGGCCCCTGGTACTAAGTACATTGTGATCCTCCGTGCAGCCCCCAGGAGTCAAGGTGACATCCAGGACAGAGCGGAGAAGTCCAGTGCCATAGCGGGCATGATTGTTTTTGTTTTGTCTTTTAATATTCTCGAGCTTTTCCAGAACTCCATGGAGGGATTTCATAAGGAGCTATTGTTCATTACTGATATTATTCTTGCTGGGCGTGTTATTGGTCTCGTGACGGATTTTCTCCTTTCCTCGTGGGACCCCGCCCCCCGCTGCAAAGCCAAGGGTGGTGAATGCAGGCCTTTAAGGAGCTGCGATGAGCCATGGGGAATTTCTGCCAGGTCGCCCTCGGAGTGGAAACAGCTGGAGCTCGACAGTGCGTGCTTGAGGGCGGCACTGACGCTGGCGCTGTGTGCGGCGTCCTCGGGCCTGGCGACTCTGCTCATTTTAAACCCACCTGCTCCGCAAGCCAACCTGCCCTGCATTTGGAAGGTCCCCGAGGTCAGGTTCCTGTGCTCCCTGCAAGCTACGTCTCCGACCACCGCGTCGAGATGTGTGCCCATGGGGGGCCGTCAGTGCCTGTGCATGAATGCCGTGCCGATCTTGGCCCCTCCTGACAGCAGCCAGGTGGAATTCTACGTAGCTGCTGTTATCACGCAGGCAGCCTCACAACGCTGTGCCCCCGCGCCTCCTGGGGATGCATGGCTGGAGGCGTCAGTTGCCCATCTATATGCCCCGCTCGATTTGTATTGCGAGTCGGGTTGATGTTGGCCATTGCTGCTCTCCTCGTCCCCCGCTATACTTGCCGCCTATCTCACCGCTGACGTATGCATGTGTGGACACCTCAGACATTGGTCCCTCAGGGCTGTGGGAAAAAGAAGGAGGAGGAGGAGGAGGAGGAGGAGGAGGAGGAGGAGGAGGAGGAGGAGGAGGAGGAGGAGGGGGAGGAGGAGAGGAGGAGAGGAAGGAGGAGGAGGAGAGGAGGTGAGGGGAGGAGAGGAGGAGGAGGAGAGGAGGAGGAGGAGAGGAGGGGGAGGAGGGGGAGGAGGAGGAGGAGGAGGGAGGAGGAGGAGGAGGAGGAGGAGGAGGAGGAGGATTGAAGAGGAGGATTCAAGAGAAGGCCCCCCGGTGCGGCAGGTATTTCACCACCACCGTGGCCCTGCTGGTCGTCGGCACCATCGCCGTCACCGCGTGCTGCCCGCGCTGTGTATTGCGCTCCTTGCTCTGCTCGGACTCCTTCGTCTTGCCTGGGAGGAACAGGCGAGAACGGTCCCGCCGTAACTCGGGTCGCTTACCGACTCCCTTGTTTCGAGTTCGCTGGCAGTGCTCTCAGGATGGCTTCGCGGAGGTGGTGCAGTGGGGGGGCCCATGCCGAGAAACACCCTCCTCTCCTCCAGGGTGCCCTGGGTTTCTTGGGTTTCGATGATTTTGCTGCGGAAGGCGTGACGTCCTTGTGGTTGGGCCCCTGCTGTGCGTCGTGGTGCTGTCCACTCCGCCCCCTCCCTCCCAAGACCGCGCCCGCGCCCGGAAGACAACTCCAGAGCTCCGCGCCGATCTCCTCTTCGATCGGCGGTCCGTCCCCGCTTCGGCGACCAGCCAACGGCACGCCGCTGAGTCTCGGCTGGGTCTGGCAGGACGCGGGCCCCGCGGGGGGCTCTCGGAAGCCTCCCTGGCCACTCGGGGCCGTCTGGGGGCCGTCGCCTCCTCGTTGCGGCTTCGCCGGCAGTGCTCTCAGGATGGCTTCGCGGAGGTGCTATGTCGTGGTGCCCTCCCTCCCTCCTCCCTCCTCCCTCCTCCTCCTCCTCCTCCTCCTCCTCCTCCTTCTTCCTCCTCCTCCTCTTCCTCCTCGTACACCACCTCCTCCTCCTCCTCCTCCTCCTCCTCCTCCTCCTCCTTCCTCCTCCTCCTCCTCCTCGTACACCCTCCTCCTCCTCCTCCTCCTCCTCCTCCTCCTCCTCCTTCCTCCTCCTCCTCGTACACCACCTCCTCCTCCTCCTCCTCCTCCTCATCCTCCTCCTCCTCCTTCCTCTCCTCCTCCTCCTCCTCCTCCTCCTCCTCGCACCTCCTCCTCCTCCTCCTCCTCCTCCTCCTCCTCCTGCCACTCCTCCTCCTCCTCCTCCTCCTCCTCCTCCTCCTCCTCCTGTTTTTGGCATCGGGCGTGTCCCCCGACAGGAGGGATCAGGTCAGGTCAGGTCAAGCCGTAGGCTGGGGCAGCCCATGGGCACGTGCACGGGGCATGGACCGGGACCCCGTCTTTGACGGCATCCGTCCTGCAAGCTGCGGAACGAGGCTGTGGATGTGCATGCATAGATCTGCGGTGCTACAACAGGAGGGGGAAAGGACGCACGGGGGGAAGGGAGGGACGCACGACGAGCGGGGACGAGAGGCGAGGCCAGGAGGGAGGGAGGAGGGACGAGCGACAAGGGGGCGACGGAGGAAACGCGGGCGAGACTTCTACGACACTGCGGCCGGCAACACTTTTGGGGGGAGGAAGAAGGAGGGAAGGGCAGTTTCAAGACTCCTTGACGATCTTGCGCCAGTGCTGCTCGTCGATGGCTGCGTCTGTCAATTGCTGGAAGCCGCCCGCGACGCGCAACCCGTCCGGCAGAACGGTCCGGATCCACTCTGTCCGGGGTCTCCCGCGCACCCGAATGTAGCGGTCCGTTGCTGGACGGAGAGATCTGCCCGGGCAGAATGATACGTCTCTCATTGCAGACCCCTCCGGCTGCCGGATGACCTTCCCGAGGAGGCGCAGTTGCCTTCGCCGCAGCTGCGCGGAGGCAGGCTCTGCCCCGGCCTTCTGGAGCACCGAGGCGTTGGAAATCCGAGAAATGTACGCACTGGGAATCTTCATGATAACCCTCAGGCATCTCGCCTGGAAACCGTCCAATCGGCGAAGATCTGCCTTGGTGAAGCACCCTGCGGCCAAACTGTATAACAGCTTCGACTCGATGAGCGCGTGGAAGACGCGCAACCGCCACTGCAAGGATAATGACGAATGTCTCCAAACTTGCCGGACTGCACGGAAGGCCGCGTGTGCCAGCCCGATGCGCCTTGTGAGTTCCCCAGACATTCTGCCGTCTGGCGTCAGACTGGTGCCAAGGTATATAAGCGCATCCTCGGTCTCCAGCGCGCGTCCGGATATGTGAAGAGGTCGGTTTGTGCGGCATTGCAGCAGCTGTAGCTTGTCCAGGTGAAGCTCGAGGCCGTACGCCTGTCCAGCCTGTGCCACAGCCGAGGCGAATTCCTCCACGTGCGCCGCGTTGGAACCGATGAGCAACGTGTCGTCGGCAAAAGCAATGTCCGCGAGATCCCCGCTGCAGTGCGCCATTGCTGCAGAAGGTCCCAGGAGCGCCACTGCGTCTTCCATTAGTGCACTCATGACAACAATGAACAGGAGCGGGCTCAGGGTGCACCCCTGGGAGATCCCAGAATTCTGGCGGCGAGTGGCTGACTGGCGGCCCATGTCGTCGACGAAAAAGTTCCGTCCGATCATGATGCTGCGCAGCAGCTCTCTGTACATCACAGGAATGCCGAAACGTTCCAGGGCCGATATCATGCCGTCTACGCCGACGCTGTCGAAGGCTTTCCTCCAGTCTAACGCAAGCAAGGACACCGCCCCGTTTTTCTGGGCGCAGGCGAGCTCAAGCATAGTCGAGACATAGTCTGGGGACCATGTTCTGATCATCTTGGGCTAGTTGGGGGCATGTTTGGAGTCATTATCTGTAGTTTTTCGCCCAGAATCCGCCTGAAGGGGGCACGCCCGACCTGCTTTTAGCACTGTCGCTACCTCAAGCGCCGTCGACGGGCCGTCGTTCGACGTCCTCGGGCATTCCTTCTCGCCGCATCGCGGGGGGCTTCCGGTCTCGGGGCGCCTGCGGCAGCGGCGCCCCGCCGAGAGGCGTCTGGGGGCTGCCCTGGGTGTCCCGAGAAGCCGCCGGGAGGCCCGGGCTACAGGCCTCGGAACAAACTGGCGAACACATGCCACATTCATCCGTCAACGCCTCCCCCTTCCCCCCAATGTTCAAAGTTGGCGGTGGGTCTGATGAGATGCACTTCGACCGCAGTCTCCCCCGCGCGTGCCAACACTGAGTTTGGGAGGGAGGGGGAGTGTTCAGTAATTGTTTCCCTCTACCGTATGATCCGAAAGCCAGAGGACGAGGATCACCGCAGTTGGACAGACTCCCCCCCGATCTCAGCTCGGCGGCTTGCCGGCGGGGGGCAGCGAGAGGGGGCAGGCCTTCTCAGGAGGCGGCGGGGCTCTGTGCCGACAGCCCCCTGTTTTACAGAGCTGCCCTGCACCCTCTGCGCACGACCCTGCACTTCTCTGGTCCTGCCCCTCTACTCCGTGCTCTCTGCTCTCTGCTCTCTTCCCTGTGCTTCATGGCTTCTGCTCTCGTGCGCTCTGCCCGTATCCTCCACTGTCCACTGCTCGCTCGAAGTCTGGGGGAACCTGGCCGCGACTGGGAACCCAGTAGTCCAAGACTCGGAGCCAGGGAACGCTCAGCACCCAACGAGATCGGGGTCACTCGGGAGGAGAAGAAACACACAGACACAATGAATCGTCGATTTCCCAGAAAATATGGGAAAATATGGGAAGTGGGGGGGAAGACAGAAACCCAGAAAATATCGGAAAATATGGGGACAATTTTTATTTGTGTGTATTTATTTGTGTGTCCTGGGGCCCCTTCAGTCACATTTTTCCTTACAGCGCCCGCGAGGGCCCCATTCAGTGCGTGCGCTGTCTGGGGCATCAGCCAGCCGCGAGCGCCAACGGTCTTTCACAGCCGACCCGTACACACATTCTGCCTCGAGCCGGCCTGCCTCGAGCTGCTCGCCTTTTCGTTGCGCAGCCCCTTTTTGCCAGAGCGGCCAACCATCGTGCGCACCTGTGCAGAGGATGTCTGCCGGGGTTCGCAGGGGCACCCCGGCGGCTGCCGAGCCGCCGATCCCGACGCCGTGCCTGCTCTCGCCGGAGCCGCTCGGCCCCCTGCCGCCGCTGCCCGGCGCAGCCCCAGCGACGGCACCGGCCAGAGGCGGTGCGTCGAGCGGCTCACGAGAGATCGGCGGTGGACAGAACCCCCAACAGTGACACGTCGATTAGTGAATTGTCCGTTTTCGGTTCTCGAGAGGGCGCCGTGGCCGTTGTTTTCCAGGCTTGCGCCCGCCAGGTTTGGGCCTCAGGTCGTTTTCACTAAACTTCGTTTTACGAAAGGGGGGTCGGTCCATCCCCGAAGAGAGGAAAGGGGAAGAGACGAGCAGCAGTGGAGCCGCTGACGTGCTGCGCGCCAAGTGTCGTGGGACTGGACCAAGTATTAGACCCCGGAGCAGGCGGGGCATCCTCGGTCGTCGCAAGGAGCCCTGAGTGCTCTGCGCAGCACGCGGCAAGGAGGGGGGGCCACCGCAGAGGGCCTGGCCGGTGCGGCAGAGCGGCGCGAGCGCAGGCTGAGGTGCGCGGCCTGCGGGCAGGTGTTCTCGGACGCCACACACTTCAAGGAGGGACAGGTGGATCGCAGGCCCAGAGGTTGGCACCAACACCAATTTCGGCGGTGTGCCTCCACCGAGGGAAGAAGATCCCGATCTCGGCGATGATGGTAATAGTTCTGGCTTCCAAGGTGGCCGAAATATTGCCACCAACACCGAAATCTAGGATCACCTCCCCCCTGTGGAGGCAGCCCTCTGTCTTGGTGTTGGTACCCATTTCCAGGCCTCGCACAGGTGGAAGAACATCTAAAGTCAAAGCAAAAGCGTTGTGCGCGGAATGCGCAAACTTTGGCTTCGCGGCGCTTAGCCGGCAGGCCCGTCATTTCAGTGGCAAGTGCGGAAGGAAATTGCCGAAGTCGGCGTTCTCCGCGAGTGCTGACGTTGTCTCGCGCGCCGGGAAAAAATCGGCACCCTCACATGCAAGTCTTGCAAATGATGCCCGTTCGGGTGGCCACGTTGGAGCGTTATGCGAGCTCAAGTCCGTGGAAAAGGGCGTGGAAAGAAAACACGGGGCGTGGGCGACGAATATGGAAAAGTCGACGCGGGAAGTTGGGGGAGAGGGAAGAGCAACAGGATATCCACAAATAGCCGGAAAAATAGTATGGCGCCGAATTGTTTTACAATTGTTGAGACCATTTGGGGGGGCATTGTTTTGAGCAGGTCCAATTTTTCGCGCAAAATCCGCCGGTAAGGGGGCACGCCCGACCTAAGCCTTGTGGGAGTCTCGTTGGAGTTTTCGAAGGTTTCGTGAGGACTCCTGGGTGCATTCTCGGGCGAATGGCTCGCATTGTCGGCTCAGGCTCTCCAGGTCTTGGGCCTCTTCCTCGAGGCCGTTGTTTACCAGCCTCGAACAATCCCTATCCGCAAGATTGACACGCCAGAAAGCGATGACAATCTTAGGGATGCGCCCTCAAACAATAAGGGAACCCCTAAGATGGGCATCGTGATGAGGAGATGCCCAACATAGGGATAGGGATATGTTCCAGGCTGGTAAGTTGTGACGTTCCTTTCGGCTGTTTTGGGCGCCTGTTGGGCCGTCTTGGGGCCTCTGGGGCTGCCCTGGGGCTCTCCTGGAGGCTCCTTGTGGCGGTCATGGGGGCCTCCTCGAACCGTTGCCAGCGTCGTAAAGCCGAAGAGTCGCAGATCCTAGAAACGTACTCCGGATTTCACAATAAAAGGGGGGTGGTCTGATTTGGGATGGGGTCAGATTTGAGCTGTCTTGGAGGGGTCCAGTGGGTCTGGGCAAAAAGCCGCCCTTCATGGCTCGTTTGGGGGGGGTCTGGAATTACCCGAAATCTGGAGTACGTGGTTTCACGAGAATTGGACGATTCCTGGGTGTGCGCCACACCGCCGACCCCGTTGGGAACTGGCCGCTGCTGCGTGCTGCTCCCGAGGACCTCTTGTGCGCCTTTTGGGGGGCTTCTTGGAGCTTTCTCGGCGCTTCATGGGGGTCTCTTGGGGGCCTTTTCGGGCCCCCTTGGGCTGACATTCTCAGCATTCGCCTTGCAAACATGGGGAATGAGGCATCTATCAAAACGCCCGACGAATTATCATCTCATGGTTTTCGGCACATCCCGCCACCGTGTTTGGGTTGCGGGTCTGAGGCCACTCGGATGGCTGATGGGGTCTCACTGGAGGCGTCTCAGGGGCGTCTTGGAGGCAGTTTTTCCCACCCCCCCTGCGTTGGATATTCGTTTTGAATAGAACGCTGCCCGTGTAGTTGTCGCCATTTGCGAGGGCTGCTGGGTGTTTCCGGGGAGTGACGTCTTACCCAGATTCAGAGGAGGCCTCCCCATCCCTGAGGGGCCGCGATCTGCGAAGCTGTCGTCACTTCCGAGGGTTGCGGGGGGGCCTAGCGGAGTGACGTCTTAAGTAGATTCAGATGAGACCTCGCCGTCCGAGCAGGGCTGCGATCTGCGAAGTTGGCGCCACTTTCGAGGACTGCCGCGGGGTCCAGCGGAGTGAAGACTTACGCGGGCCACCAGGAGACCTGCCCATCCTTGGGGGTTGCGATCTGCGAAATTGTCGCCAATTTCGAGGGTTGCTGGGGACCCTGGCGGAGTGCCTCTCCAGGGGGGCTGCGATCTGCGAAACGGTCGACACTTTCGAGGGCTCCTGTGGGGGGCAGCGGAGTGACGTGTTACCCAGAGTCAGATGAGACCTCGCCATCCTTGTGGGGCTGCGATCTGCGAAACTGCTGCCACAACTGATGCCACTTTCGAGAGTTGCTGGGTTGTCCAGCGGAGTGACGTTTTACCCAGATTCAGGTGGGACCTTGCCATCCCTCGGGGGGGTGCGATCTGCGAAACTGTCGCCATTTTCGAGAGCTGCTGGGTGGTGCAGCGGAGTGGGTTCAGATGAGACCTCGCCACTCGCCATGCCTGCGGGGCTGCGATTTGCGAAACTGTCGCCATTTTAGGAAGGCTGCTGTGGGGTCCAGCGGAGTGACGTTTTACGCAGACCACCAGGAGACGTCGCCCCGGGGGGGCTGCGATTTGCGAAACTGTCGCCACTTTAGAGGGCTGCTGGGGGGTCCAGCGGAGTGACGTCTTACGAGAACCAGCAGGAGAGACCGTTAGCCCTGGGGCCCAGCAGAATGGCCCCTGTTCTGTTACCTGGGAGTTGTTTCGAGTACCGGGGTCGTCAGAGTCCCGGCAGGGGTGCAGGGATAGCTTGTGAGGGGTCCAGAGGCGGCGGAGGAGGAAAGGCGGAGGAGGAGGAGGCGGAGGAGGAGGAAGGGGAAGACGAGGAAGAGGTGGAGGAGGAGGAGGAGGAGGAGGAGGAGGAGGGAGGGAGGAAGAGGTCCGGCACGTGCTGCCGCGGCGGCGCCAGCACGGTTCTTGCATTATTTCTGTCGCCGAGCGCGTTCCACTACTCGCAAAGTGCCTACTCGCAAACGTCAGAAAAACACATGTCTGCTTTGATGTAATGTATCGTAGATCCCCCGCGGGGGATCCAGGCCATTTGCGAGTAGTTACTTTGCGAGTAGTGGAACGCGCTCGTCGACTCTCAGCAGATTCAATAATTGTTTTCGCGCGCCGCGGCGACGTGGCGCAGGCAACGCTGCATCTGAAGCGTACTACCGGCACAAACAACACTCTTCGGTCTCCTCCCGTCACTGTCGTCGTCGCCCCCTGCCCCCTGCCACCGTCCCTCTGCTGCTGCCGCGCTGACGGTTCGGCCCCCCCGCGCGTCTTTCTCCTGCCCTTCGTTCCCGCCCTCCTCAAGCTTGGTCCCTCGCTCCTCGTCCTTCTGGTGTTGTCTTGTGAATCGTGCCGCGTGGGCGCATCCCACGCAGCTTGCACAACGAAAAACGGCGGTTGCGCTGTTACTGTCGTGGCACGTTTGGGCCAACTCCTCTTGCAATTCGATGCAAATGGTTTGGGCGCGTCACAGGGTAACTAAGGGGGGGAAACGGGCGGGAACCCACATATATTGACGGAGGGCGTCTGTCAAAACACCCGACGAATGATAATCGAATGGCCTTCGGCACATCCCACCACCGTGTTTGGGTTGCGGGTTTGAGGCCGCTCGGATGGTTGATAGGGGTCTCGTGGGATGCGTTTCGGGAGCGTTTTGGAGGCAGTTTTTGAACCTCTTGGGGGCCTCCTGGGGGCCTCTTGGGATTCTTTTCGCTGCCATTTTGGGGCTCCCTGGGGGCCTGTTGGGGGCTCCTTGGGGCAACCTGGAGTCGTCTTGGGGTGGATGACTCGAAATGTCCGTTCGGGTTCCTCTTTGGGCTCCCTCTTGGGGGCGTCCTGGGGCCCTCCTGGGGCGCATTGGAGGTTTCTTGGGCCGTCTTGGGACCCTCTTGGGTCGTCTCGGAGCCCTCTTCGGGGCCCCTTGGCCTATCATGGGGCGGACTTGAAGGCTTCTTGGGCCGTCTTGGACATCGCTAGCGCCCAAGAGGCGAACGGGGAAAATAAAGAGCGCGTTCCAAAGCAAAGAGAAGGGGACGATTTTGGCTTCTGGAGGCCCTTTTGGGACGCCGCTTGGGGGTTTCTTGGGACGTCTTGGGAGCCTCTTGGGCCGTCTGGAGGCCAGCGTGGGCGTTTGGGAGCGATCTTTCAGCGACCTCGTGGCCCTCGTGGACCGCCCGAAGGGCCTCTCGGCTCCCTCTTGACCTTGACCTGTTTTGGGGCCCTCTGCCCCCCCGGGTGCGTTCACCACCCCCGGGGTACCCCCCTTCCCTCCAGATCGACCGGACCGGGCTCCCAGGGCAGAGGTCTGGGGAGGGGGGAACATTTCACACGCAGATGAACAAGGGGTCGGCGAATGAGAGTCTTCGGGTTCGGTTGCGGTGGTTTGGTAGGTAGTCCGAGGAGGAGGAGGAGGAAGAGGAGGAGGAGGAGGAGGAGGAGGAGAAGGAGGAGGAGGAGCAGGAGGAGGAGGAGGAGGAGGAGGAGGAGGAGGAGGAGAGCAGGAGACCGAGGAGGAGCAGGAGCAGGAGGAGGAGGAGGAGGAGGAGGAGAGGAGGAGGAGGAGGAGGAGGAGGAGGAGCAGAAGGAGCAGGAGCAGGAGGAGGAGGAGGAGGAAACCACCCATCGGATCGGTTTAACATAGCTTGATTTCGCAGGAGGGGACGTCCGAGGTGGCGGGCTGCGGGCAGGCTGGGGCTTGGGAGCGGGCCCCGATGTTCGGCCCCGCAGGTACAGGCGAAGCTGACGCTGTCGTGCTGTTGCCGCAGGCTGCCCAAGCGAGGGAGAGCTCGCGGAAGAGGAGAGATAGTCAGTGGACGAAGAGGTCCTGATACCGCTACCGTTCCCTCGCTTTCCCCTTTGGGGGCCTCTTGGGAGGCCCTCGTCGCCACGGCTGGATTCGCTTCGAAATCCTGGTCAGCACGCACCCGGGGAGAGGTCCCGGGAGTAGCGGAATTCGGTACCTTTTGTTTTTTTCCCCAGGTCGCAGATTCGAGCGAGCGGAAGGAAAGGAGAGGGACAATGAGAAGAGAACGGTGGATCGGAGTGGCAGAGGAGCATGAGTTTCGGGATGCAGTTTTGTTGGACATTCTCGTGTCAGCATGCGCAGGCTGCACTTCGCACGGCAAGTTCATCAGACTCTCGGTCGTGTCTCTGCTTCTGGCCTCCAAGCCTGTCATACGCGCAGCCCAGCGGACGTTCAAAAGCAGACCGTTTCACGCAAGGGCCTGGCCCTCCACATGCAGGGACAACGCTAGCTGCTGTGGATGCAGGACAATGACTACCCATCGGTCGTTGAAAGTAGGTAATTTTGGATTCCCAGATTCCAATCTACTTTAGGCGCCTTCCTACTTCAAGGATCGAGCGGCTTCACCTTTCCCGTCCTCTTTAGGGGGCGGGCGGACACCCAATCTATTTTCAACGTTTTCCTACTTCATGTTTCTACCTACTTCTTCCGACCGAGGGGTACTGCAGCACAAGCACGCTCGAGTCATGGCTACCCGTACTAACATCCGTGGTCCAGCATAGGCGCAGTGCAGTTCGCTCTGGGTGCGTGAGCTGCTCCGTGGTGGTTTCCGTCAAGTGTCTGGGAGTGCTTCTCGCGCAGAAACTGGGAAAGCTACGCGCACAGCTGCGTGGTATGAGTTTGCCGCTCTCGGATCTGGCTCACGTCCACCAAGCATGAATGAACATCTGAGGTCTTGATTAGGGGGCCACATGCGAACCCTACCCCTGCCCCGCACGATTTCTGAGGGGGAGGGTGGGGTTAACTTCGTTCCCCACCCTCCCCCTCAGAAATCGTAGGGGGTAGGGGTAGGGTTCGCATGTGCCCCCCTATTGATGTATTGTCGTTGTGGTACAGCGTGCCTGTTATCGGCTGTACCCTGGTACGGTGGCGTTCGAGCGTTTCTCAATGCGGACGATCTGGTCAGATCCAAGAGAGCTCGGGTACACGCCGTGACCCGAACGGCGGCACGCCCACGAGGGCCATGAATTGCCCGTTTGCGGCACGCTTCGCCGAACTCTCGTGCAGGTCCAGCGAGCGTCTAAGACGCTCGCGTCCAGAAGAGGCCCCAAGACTCTTGGGGCCTCTTCTGTTTTATCGACTTCTGTTTGAACGCCGACTGTGAGTGCATCTCGCGACGAGCATCCGGTCGCCTCGCCCGAGTTCGGCCCCCCCCCGCATGGAAAGACGTTGCGGCACCACAGGGCTGGGCTCAGTGGATCTTATATGCGTGGCGCCGGGTTGGAGAGGTGGCTCTCGAAGCGTTTCGGGGAAGGCGTGGCCGATCGAGGCTTTCCATCTTGAGGCGGGGCGCCAAGGAGCGCGGTCCTCCTACAGGAGGAATATTCGGAAGTAGTCCAGAAGCAGTCGCGGGACGATTTTTGTTGGCATTTTCTCGAGATGTTTGTTGGCATTTGTTGGCTATTCTTAACGTTTCGCCCAAAATCCCCCTGTGGGAGGACTTGCCGCCCGACGTAACGCTAGGACGGCACGTCTGGCGCTCCTCCCGGGCCGCCGCGTCGGAGAGGCAGCGGGTCCAGGAGAGGCAGCGGGGGGGGGTCGGCAGCGAACCGCATCCGGGATGGGGGTTGGGCCGGGCCTGTGCCCCCTACAGGCGGCTTTTGGAGGAGAAGCTCAACGTACTCCAGAAATCATGCTCACGAATGGCCCAGCAATGGTCTGGACGCCCGAAATGGGCACGGAAAGAATGGATACAATGCCTAACAGCAGTTCCTGTTCATTTTGAACAGGATTCGCTGTCCACGCCGCCCCGGCCTGTGTCCATTTGAGACAGAAGGCCGCCTGCCCAACAGCGGCCGCTGTTGGTTTGGGACAACATTTGTTGTTGGGCATTGTACCCATTCTTTCGGTACCCATTTCGGGTGTCCAAAAATGAGTCCACAAACAAATCGTCCCCAGACTAATGATGTGTTGCCCTGTCTTTGGAGCATGCCTCCTGCAGAGGGACAGGCCCGACTTCGGAGTGGGGCCTCTCCTCGGTGGGGCCAGGGGTCCCGTTTTGTCGACTCGAGGTGGCGCGCCGCCGGGTCTTGCCTGGAGGCGCTTGCCGCTCGGTGGAGACAGTGGTTCTGAGCGCCGGATTCTGCAGGGCTGGACCTAAACGGTGCTTTTGGTGATCTCGTGGGCCGTGTTCGTTTCGACTTCGTTTTGCGGACACGGCGGATTCGAGACAACGGCGAGGGAGAACGTAAGCGGAGCGAGAACGAACACCACTGCTTAGGTTCGGCCCTGCGATGATGCCTCGCGCTCGGTCGTGTGTCCTTTCCCCGATCCCTGTGGCTCGCGCGTACAGCGCCAGTTTTAATACATGCTCCGCGTGCGGATCATATATCAAAGTAAAGGGATGTAGTATTAAAAGCAATGGTGAATTGATACAATGACTTATTAGTAAATGAATCATGTATTCAAAATCCCATGTATTCAAAATCCTATGTATTAAAACCTGCCCTGTAAGGCTGAGAGGACCCCCCGCCTGGGGCCGTGGCGCGCGGCGTGCGCCTCTGGCCTCTGCCCGGCTTCTCGTGCCTCTGGCCAGAGGGGCGCGCCGTCCCCCATGATCTTCGGGGCGCAGGAGCTGTGGAAGTCGATTAATGGAGAGGAAGCGTGCTGCCAAACAATTTCCAGATGCCTAAAACATGTCCCAATGATCTTCGGGGGTGGACAGAGCCCCCAACAGTGACACCGTCGAGTAGTGAATTGTCCGTTTTCGGTTTTCGAGAGGGCGCCGTGGCCGTCATTTTCCAGGCTTGCGCCCGCAAGGTTTGGGCCTCAGGTCGTTTTCACTAAACCACGTTTTACTAAAGGGGGGTCGGTCCATCCCCGAGATCTCGGGGCGCAGGAGCTGTGGAGGTCGATTCATGGAGAGGAAGCATACTGCCAAACAATTTCCAGATACCTAAAACATGTTTCAAGCATGCTTTTAATATATATATATATATATATATATATATTAAAAGCATATATATACACATGTTTGAAGCATTGTTAGAACATGTCTTACACATTTTAAACACATGTTTAATTCA
Source organism: Prorocentrum cordatum (assembly GCA_963575745.1). NCBI lineage: Eukaryota > Dinophyceae > Prorocentrales > Prorocentraceae > Prorocentrum > Prorocentrum cordatum. Next base: position 28,316 of record CAUYUJ010009722.1, read on the forward strand.
ATGATAGGATTGTTAGAGTGTCCATTGTCATGGCATCCACAACTCAAGAGGCGGGGGTCCGTGCAAACGGGGGCCAGCCAGAGGGCAGGATCTCGCAGGATCCCGCAGGGACAGGGTTGCATTGACCCGGGCTTGGGTGCAGGATCCTGCAGGCTCCTGCAAGGCCTGACTGACCTGGGTCTGGGTTGACCCAGGTCAGAATTGCCTCCTTGTCGTGCCAATTTCGATGCTCGCGTATGCGTCCTCGGAGGCTCTCAGAGGCGTCCAGAGTCCAGAGGTCTTTCTCTGGCGTTCGTCGGGCGTGTCCCTCCACAGGAGGAATACTCAAAGATTGTCAGAAAGTAGTCTGGGGACTATGTTTAGATCATGTGTTGACTCGTTGGGGGTATGTTTGGAGTATTTTCAAGCTTTCGCCCAAAATCCGCCTGCAAGGGGACACGCCCGACCTAACTCTAGCGCTGAAGTGGCGATATGGTGTTCCAGCGGCCTCTCGTAAGGGGCCAGCGCCACTTGGATCTTGGCATCGCTTGCTTGCTTCGCAGCAAACGGCTCACAGTGAGAGGCCATTCGTTGCGTCACGTCCTGCGTCCAAGAAAAAAACCCTTGTCGTGCTATTATTGTTGCCCCTCCCGACTCGTCATGCCGACGTTCCCGCCTCTCTCGTGGACTCACTTGCAAATTTCGCCTTCGACACGTTTGGCAGTGCTGTTCCAGGCAGCCCGTGGCAATCGAGCTCGCGTGCCCGCCGCTATGTCAGCAAGGATTGCATCGTTTGTTCACGCTGTGCCAGTGGCCGCGTTGGTCCGTAGTGCATTCCCTCCGGGTACGAGGGGTTTCTGCTTCAGCACATGCTTGCCGATCAGGAGTCACTAGGGGACCACATACGAACCCCACCCCTACCCCCTACGATTTCTGAGAGGAAGGGTGGGGTTCACTTTGCTCGGGAGCTCCCGAACGAAAGTGAACCCCACCCTCCCCCTCAGAAATCATGGGGGGTAGGGGTAGGGTTCGCATGTGGCTCTCTAGTCATGAGCATTTTGCGAATGCACTTGCGACCAGACAACGCATGTGGCGGCATCCTTCCTTAGATTGCTCCCAGGCTTTACAGAACTCGTGACATTGTTTCGATGACACATGATTTTCATGGACAGATGCTGCTCTCGTGTTGGCGAGCCTGAGGTTTCACCAATCTTTGTGGACATGATCTTTGGCAGGGTGTCATGCGGTGGCGTTTACGAGGTGCGTCGATTCTCTGGTTGTGCTGTCTCTGCTATATTTCAACCATGCAGCCGTCCACGCTCCACAATGATTCGTGCGTTGCTGTGTCGGCACCTAGTCACGCGCATGCACTCATTCCGTGATGCGTTGGAGAGTCACACAACAGTTCTGCTTCAGTTGTTTCATTAGAGCGCTGTCCATGTGGCATGTATTCGAGTCGTGTGGCATGTATTCGAGTGGCATCGTGTGATGGATAACATCGGCATGGATAACAGTGGCATCGTGTGATGAGTAACATCGTGTGATTCCATGCCGATGTATCCATCGGCATGGAATCACACGATGCTGCTCCTCCCCTCCTCATGCTGCTGCTCCTCCACCTCCTCCTCCTCCGCCTCCTCCTCCTCCTCCTCCTCCTCCCTCCTCCTCCTCCTCCTCCTCCTCCTCCTCCTCCCTCCTCCTCCCTCCTCCCTCCTCCTCCTCCTCCCCCTCCTCCCTCCTCCTCTCGTGTGGCATGTATGTATGTATGTATGTATGTATGTTGTATGTATGTATGTGTGGGCATGTATTCGAGTCGGCAGCGAACGTGCTCATGCCATGGCCAGAATCGTGTAGCCGACCCCGTCTTCCCGCCCTTCCCATCCAGACCCCCACCATCTCAGCACCCCATCTTCCTCCATCCCTCCTCCCTCCCCTCCTCCTCCTCCCCCTCCTCCTCCTTCTCCCCCTCCTCCTCTCCTCCTCCTCCTCCCTCCCCCTCCTCCTCCTCCTCCTCCTCCGGGGCCCTCAGCACCCCAGTTGGCGGTATACCACTCCGAAACCTGAAGGAAGCGGCCCATGCCCCATCCAGGGGGGCAAATCGGCCAGTGGGGCCCCGGCCACGCCCGCGGATTGCATAAACTTAAACACTCGGAGGTCCGCGCGGATTTTTCGGATCCGCGCTGGACCCCCCTCCCTGGCGCGCGGAGCGCGCCACGCCGTAGGCGCCGCCAGGGGGGTCCAGCGCCGATCTGAGAAATCCGCGCGGCCCTCCGAGTCGTTATGTTTATGTCATTCTTCGCTCCCCTAGTTCTCGCCCTCCTCCCATCGCCTCCCCACCCCTCCTCCTCCTCCTCCTCCTCCTCCTCCTCATCATCATCATCATCCATCAGCATCAGCAGCAGCAAGCAGCATCATCATCATCATCATCATCATCATCATCATCATCATCATCATCATCATCATCATCATCATCATCATCATCATATCATCATCATCAGCACTCATCAGCAGTCATCATCATCATAATCATAATAATCATCATCATCATCATCATCATCATCAGCATCATCAGCATCATCATCATCATTATCATTATCATTATCATTATCATTATCATCATCATCATCATCCTCCTCCTCCTCCTCCTCCTCCTCCTCCTCCTCCTCCCTTCCTCCTCCCTTCCTCCTTCCCTTCCTATCATGGCCCCTATGCTTATGTCATTCTTCGCTCCCCTATCATGGCCCGATCCGAATGAGGCTGGGGGGGTCTCTTTCTCTCTCTCTCTCTCTCTCGCGTGCTCGCCCCTCCGCCGCGGGGGGCGAATGGGGCGGGCCGGGGGGGGGGGCGGGAGGAGCAGCACGGCCACGCGGCGGGCGTCGGGAAGGCGGTCGGGGTCAGGAGAGCGAGGGGGGAGAGGACCTCCTCCTCCTCCTCCTCCTCCTCCTCCCTCCTCCTCCTCCTCCCTCCTCCTCCTCCTCCTCCTCCTCCTCCTCCTCTCCCCCTGCTCCTCCTCCTCCTCCTCCTCCTCCCTCCTCCGTCCCCCTCCTCCTCCTCCTCCTCCCCCTCCTCCTCCTCCTCCTCCTTCCTCCTCCTCCTCCTCGTCTTCTCCTCCTCCTCCTCGTAAGAGGTGGGGCGAGGAGGGCGGGTGGGGGATGGGGTAACGAGCGGGAGGGGGGGGCAGAGGGGAGAGGGAGGGGAGCGGGGCGAGAGGGGCTCAGGAAGGAGATAAGGGGGCAGTGAAGAGGAGGAGGAGGAGGAGGAGGAGGAGGAGGAGGAGGAGGAGGAGGAGGATGGCTAGATTTAAACGTGTCTGGGAGGAGGAGGAGGAGGAGGAGGAGGAGGGGCTAGGTTTCAATATGTCTGGGAGGAGGAGGAGGAGGAGGAGGAGGAGGAGGAGGAGGAGGGATGGGCCAGGGCGGGAGGAGGGGGGTGAGGATAGGCGCAGGGCTAGCCCCCGACCTCTGAGGTCCTGCCGAGCCCCGCGGGTCAGCATGCACTCTCAGACCCACAGTGAAGCCCACTTGCTGGGTCCTCGGACACGGGTGCTTTGCTCTTGATGGGTGGTGGCAGAATCCTCCTCCTTGTGCGCGGGCTCGGGATGCCAGGTGTGTACATCTAGATGCGGAAGCACCCATGGGCGCCATGAGCCAGACACCAGCATGCACGCGTAGGAGGACGTGTGATGTGCAACGATGGCACGATGGACGACTGGCTTCATTTGGTCTCCTGCTCCAGGGAGGGGATCGGGGGGAGGAAGGAGGAGGAGGAGGAGGAGGAGGAGGAGGAGGAGGAGGAGGGATGCTGCTGCTGCTGCTGCTGCTGAGGAGGAGGAGGAGGATGATGATGAGGATGAGGATGAGGATGAGGATGAGGATGAGGATGAGGATGAGGATGATGAGGATGATGATGCTGATGATGCTGATGATGCTGATTATGATGATGAACATGATGATGATGATGATGATGCTGATGCTGCTGCTGATGCTGATGATGATGTTGATGTTGATGCTGATGATGATGCGGATGCTGCTCATGCTGCTGATGATGATGATGATTATGATGGTTATGATGCTGATACTGATGATGATGCTTATGCTGATGCTGCTGATTAAGATGATGATGATGATGATGATGCTGATGATGATGATGATGATGCTGCTGATGCTGATGATGATGATGATGACGCTGCTGATGATGATGATGATGATGCTGCTGATGATGATGATGATGATGATGATGCTGATGATGATGAGGATGATGATGATGATGATGATGATGATGATGATG
>CAUYUJ010009723.1:0-32580 GCA_963575745.1 Prorocentrum cordatum
CGGGTCCCGTTTCCGACGAGCGTCGGCGCGCTCCGCCGCCGAGCAGCAGGCGGCACTGGCCTGGCATGTCGGGGTGCCTTCCCCGATCCGTGGAGCTGGCGCCCCACGCGCCAGGCCACATTCGGGAGGGAAAGAAACACACAGACACAATGAATCGTCGATTCCCCAGAAAATGTGGGAAAGTATGGGAAGTGGGGGGGACGACAAAACCGAAGAAAATATAGGAGAATATGGAGAATCTTTTTATTTGTGTGTATTTATTCGTAAGGGCTTCGCCCCCTGCCGCCGGCCCCCTCTTTCGGAGAATGGGCCATGGAAGAGCTAAGTCATGAGGCCTTGGCGCTGTCGTGAAGCAGTATCGAAACTTCATGCGAAGCCGGTTCGCAATCAGCAAAACCAACTGATCACAAGAGGGGTTTACCACACCTGGCGATTGGTCAAGACGTGGATGTTTGAGGCCTGGAATGTCCACACTTGCGATTAAGGGCCTGAGGGAAGTTCTCGCAGTTTTGGGTTACCACGCCTTGCGATGGATGTGCGTGAAGGGTGGCACCGAATTTCAGAAATGTGGCAATCCCCTGTGTTTTTGGACCCTGACCCCGCGGATCTGCGTGAGGGGTGGCTCCGAATTTCAGAAATGTGGCAAATCCGTTGTGTTTTTGGACCCTGACCCCGCGGATCTGCGTGAGGGGTGGCACCGAATTCAGAAATGTGGCAAATCCCATTTGTTTTTGGACCCTGACCCCGCGGATCTGCGTGAGGGGTGGCACCGAATTTCAGAAATGTTGCAAATCCCTTGTGTTTTTGGACCCTGACCCCGCGGATCTGCGTGAGGGGTGGCACCGAATTTCAGAAATGTGGCAAATCCCTTGTCTTTTTGGACCCTGACCCCGCGGATCTGCGTGAGGGGTGGCACCGAATTTCAGAAATGTGGCAAATCCCTTGTGTTTTTGGACCCTGACCCCGCGGATCTGCGTGAGGGTGGCACCGAATTTCAGAAATGTGGCAAATCCCCTATGCGTTTTTGGACCCTGACCCCGCGGATCTGCGTGAGGGGTGGCACTGAATTTCAGAAATGTGGCAAATCCCTTGTGTTTTTGGACCCTGACCCCGCGGATCTGCGTGAGGGGTGGCACCGAATTTCAGAAATGTGGCAAATCCCTTGTGTTTTTGGAACCTGACCCCGCGGATCTGCGTGAGGGGTGGCACCGAATTTCAGAAATGTGGCAAATCCCCTGTGTTTTTGGACCCTGACCCCGCGGATCTGCGTGAGGGGTGTCGATTTCGAGCCCCCCCAGCAATTCAGACAACGCGCCCAGGGGGTGCTAAAAATCTGGTTTGGGCCTTCCCCCCCCTCGCGCGGTCAATCAACTAGTTACAGTAACCAGCAATAAGTCAACTAGTTACAGTGACCAGCAAGAAGCAGAACTGTAACACTGGAAACTACAAGCTACAACTGGTACAGGAAACTGCGAACCTCGCTCCTACAGCCTGGTGGCCCCACAAGGGGGCCGGCGGATTTGTGTGTCCTGGGGCCCCTTGACACATGGATCCCTGATCCAGGTTGGCGTGCGCCCGCCTTCCCTCGGGCCTGGGAGGCCCTCTCCACGGTCGGGCCGAGGCATACGATCGAGGTCGGTTCGGGGAGTGTGCCCCCATTCGTGTTCCTTGTGTCTGCTGGATGCTCTGTCGCGCGCCCTGGAGGGGGGGGGGCACCCGTGGACGTCCTCTCTCTTGTCTTGGCCGACGGAGGGTCCCATGTCTCGGAGGCATGCTCTCCTGGCCCAGCCCCGACGGGACCTCCCCTCGCGCGTCTTCTTCGATCCGCGGGCAAGATGAGGATCCTGTCCGCTTGTCCTGCAGATGCCCCCTGGAGGCAACCGGCGGCGCGCCCAGGGGGGGGGGGGAGCGGCAGGGGGCGAGCTTTCTCAGAGGGCGGCAGGCGGCAGGGCTTCTCAGAAGCCCGCGCGCCTTGCGAGGGAGGAGGGGGCGAATGCGAAGGAGGAGGAGGAGGAGAAGGAGGAGGAGGAGGAGGAGATGAGGATGGAGAGGAGTGAGGAGGAGAGGAGAGGAGAGGAGGAGGAGGAGGAAGAGTAAGGATGAGGAGGAGGAGGAGGAGGAGGAAGGAGGAGGAGAGGGGAGGAAGGAGGATGAGGAGTAGGAGGAGGAGATGAGGAGGAGGAGGAGGAGGAGGAGGAACCGTCGCGCCGGGCCGCGGCGCCGTCGAGGTGCTCCAGCGGACGGGCGTGGGCAAGGTGGTCAACCAGTTGTGCAAGCGCCAGGAGAACCCAGAGGACGTAGCCGCGGACGGTGCGCCAGGGGGCCCAGACGCATCCTGAGATGGACGGGGGCCCTCCTTGAGTATCAGGAGGGGAAAAACACACAGACACAATTAATCGTCGATTCCCCAGATGATCTGGGGAAATATGGGAAGTGGGGGGGAAGACAGAAATCCAAATAATTTGGGAACATATGGGGAATCTTTTTTTTCTGTGTGCATTTATTTGTGTGTCCCAGGGCCCTCCTCGAGTAGGCCCGCCCCGCTGGATGTGCGACCGTCGACAGCTGAGTAGCTGTTGGGGTTTGCCGAGCCACGCCCTTGCGCAGGCGCCGTGGGAGCGCCCTGCGGGGCTCTCGGGGGTGCCCTTTGGCGCGGCAGGGGGGAGAGGATGATGAGGATGCGAGATGGGGAGGATGAGGAGGAGGATGGAGAAAGGAGGAGGAGGAGAGAGGAGGAGGAGGAGGATGAGTATGAGAGGAGGATGAGAGGAGAGGAGGGAGGATGAAGAGGAAGAGGAGGAGAGGAGGAGGAGAGGAGGGGAGGATGAGGCGAGGAGGAGGAGGAGGAGGCGGAGAGCCCCAGATGTCCCCAGCATGGGGTATACAGCCACTATGCTTAAGTCGGGCGTGTCCCCCTACAGGGGGGAAGGTTCAAAGATAGTAAGAAAATAGTCAGGGGACGAGGTGATGTTTGGATATATTTGGAGTATTTCTTTGACATTTTTTACTTCTCGTCCAGACTCCCCCTTTAGGAGGACATGCCCGACCTAAGACTATGCTTAAGTCTGGCGTGTCCCTCTACAGGAGGAATATTCAAAGATAGTCAAAATATAGTGCGGGGACGGCTTTTCGACTCTTTCTGGCCATTTGCGAATATTTTTTGGCTATCCTGTATTTTTCCTCCAAGAACCACCGAAGGCCCCAGTGGGGGTGCCCGCATGCGGTTCCCCCACCCAGGGCAGCGTCTCGTAGCCCCATAGGGAGCTCCACCGAAGGTCCCAGTGGGGGTTCCCGCATGCGGTTCCCCCACCCAGGGCAGCGCTTCGTGGCCCCATAGGGAGCTCCACCGAAGGCCCGGTGGGGGTACCCGCATGCGGTTCCCGCACCCAGGGCAGCGTTTCGTAGCCCCATAGGGAGCTCCACCGAAGGCCCCAGTGGGGGTGTTCGCATGCGTCTCCCCTACCCAGAGGTAGCGCCACCGAAAACGATATTCATATTTGCGGTATTCACGACTGCATATGGTTGGGTCCTTCGCCAGGCCAGTTTTTGGCTATCCTGTATTTTTCATCCAAGGTCCGCCTGTAGGGGGACATGCCCGACCCAACGCCGTGCCGAGACCGCGGCGGCTGCGGGCTCGCGAGGGGCTCCCGTCTCGGGGCCGTGCCCCGGAGCTGTTCCGGTGAGCGGGGTCGAGGCCGAAGCTCGCCGCGGCCAGGAAAGCCTTGCGGTTCCTTACTCATCAGGAGGAAGAGAAACACACAGACACAATGAGTCCTCGATTCCCCAGAAAACTTGGGACACTATGGGAAGTGGGGATATGAGAAGATATGGGGACTTATTTTATTTGTGTGTATTTATTTGTGTGTCCTGGGGCCCCCTCAACTCAGTAGTGATCCTCAGCCACGCGCAGAGGGGGAGGGGGGAGGTGGGAGGGCTTCTTAGAAGCACCCCTGCTTCTCAGAAGGCGCGGGCCTCATCCATCGGAGGTTGGGGGTTGAGTCCGACGTGAAACGGAGACCCCCCCTAGCGGGAAATCGATTTCGGTTTCGGGTCCGTGTCGTGCGTGCCGTGCGTGCGTGCGGGCGAGGCGAAGCTGTGTGGGCGGGCGAGAGGAAATCCTCCTGTGGCTGGGCCGCGGCCGGACCAAATGTTTCTCCTCCGGCGGCCGGTGGCCCGCGGTGTCCCGCCGGTGTCCCGCTGGTGTCCGAAATCCCCTGTGGCTGGGCCCGGCCGGACCAAATGTTTCTCCTCCGGCGGCCGGTGGCCCGCGGTGTCCCGCCGGTGTCCCGCTGGTGTCCCGTGGTGTCCGCCGTTGCTAGGGAGAAGTCAAGACAAATGATTCTCCCCCTGTCGCCCGTCCAGCGGAGGCTCGCGGTGTCCCGCGGTGTCCCGTGGTGTCCCGTTGTGTCCCGTTGAATGAGATCGATAGTGAGATCGACAGTGAGATCGATAGTGAGATCTATAGTGAGATGGATATTGAGATCGATGTGGTGCCCCGAGGTGTCCCGTGGTGTCACAAAAAGTGAATTCGCTAGTGAGATCGATAGTGAGATCGACAGGTGTTCCGTGGTGTCCCGTGGTTTCCCTTGGTGTCCCGTGGTGTCCCGCTGAGTGAGATCGATAGTGAGATCGATAGTGAGATCGATAGTGATATCGATTTGGTGTCCCGCGGTGTCCGGTGGTGTCCTGTGGTTTCCTATGGTGTTCCGTTGAGTGAGATCGATAGTAAGATCGATAGTGAAACCGATAGTGAGATCGAGAGGTGTCCCGTGGTGTCCCGTGGTCCCACAACCTCCTTATCACCCGAAGGGTGGTCGGATAGGTAGATATAAGGCCGGCGCCTTCTGAGAAGCAGCCTCTTTCTAAGAAGCCCTCCTCCCTCCCTCCATCCCCTGGTGCGCGCCGCCAAGATCCTCACGGTGGCACGATGATTCTAGTTCGTTGGGTTGGTCAAGTGCCGAAGGTGCCCACGGCGAATCATCGCTGGCCCGTGCCTGTCTGGAGCTGCCGATGCGGCGACGCGTTGGTCCAGCGCACGGCCAAGTTAGTGGACTATGTGTTCCCAAAGCTGTTGCGGAAGCCCTTGGGGCAACACTTGGGGAAGGAAGAGAGAGAGAGAGAGAGAGAGAGAGGTAGAGAAAAAGAGAGAGAGAGAGAGTATAAAGTATGAGACGAGCTCGGCACGCTCGCGCCACATCTGACGCCCTGCCACTCCCTACCATCCTTTCCCACTGCACTGGTCTTGTCTCGATCCGCCGAAGCGTGCCATCGCGGGCCCGAAAAACTCCCCAAAGGGCCTTAAATTATCGTGTCGTGCCAAATCGGGACAGGGGAGCTGCGTAGACTGGAGAAGGAGGTGGTGCATGAGCAGGATGAAGATCGGTATCGTTTATCCGATCCCCATCCCCTTCGAGACCCCCACCAAATTACCGCCCCAGTTGGGGATACACCCCTCGAAACCCGAAGGGAACGGTCTATATCCTTTATCTAGGGGGTCAAATCGGCTAGTGGGGCCCAGGCCACGCCGCTGGGGATGGGGATCGGATAAACGATACTCAGACGAGCCTGGCGAAAGGGAGGAGGATGAGGAAGGAGGAGGACGATGACGAACAGCAGCAGCAGCAGCAGCAGCAGCAGCAGCAGCAGCAGCAGCAGCAGCAGCAGCAGCAGCAGCAGCAGCAGCAGCAGCAGCAGCAGCAGCAGAGCAGCAACAGCTGGAGCCAGAGTGGAAGGAACCGGAGGACCAAGAGGATCAAGGGAACTCGGAAGGGGCGACAACGGTGAGGAAGAATTCGGATCCAAAAAAGTTTTCCGCGCTTGGGCGAGCGCAATTCTGAACGACGGGAGCAAGGCGCCGATCCTGACATTATGCCCACGCTCGAGCGGGAGCGCCACTTTGGAGGGACCGAAAGCGTTCGGCTTGGACAAACACTCGACAAATGGCAGCTCGAATCCATCCTGTGTTAAGCAACACGCGGAGGCGGTCGCGCCAGTCTCAACACATCTTCGGGGGAGAGATGAGTACTCTATCTATTTCGAATACTTCTAGAGTGAGGAGCAGGAGAAGGAGGAGGAGCAGGAGGAAAAGGAGGAGCAGGAGGAGGAGGAGGACCAGTGTAAACCAAAAAGTCATGAACGATGTTGGAATTATCCCTCCCTCTAAGCCCCCTCTTGATAGGGCCCTACAACGGTTCATGCCCATCGAGGGAATTGCCTCGTTGGAAGACACCCTGAACATTGTTCTCGGGATTTCATCGCTGTGGGTCAACCTGACTGCTGCGTCTGGACGATCCGGAATCCTGCCAAACAGCCATTCTAGGGACTTCAGCACCACGAGTCAACATATAATCTTGAATTCTTCCAAAACAAGTGCTGGTACGTTGATTATGGGAGTCCGTGAAATTCTTCCAGTTCCAAATCTCATGAACGAATGTTCGCGGCGCCAAGGCGAGAACCACATTTTGAAGAGGAGCCGCCCTCAATCCTTGAAGCTCTTGCGAACGTTTGAAACGAATGTGCGCGGCGCGAAGGCGAGGTCCACATTTTGCCAGAGCTATGAACATAGCTCTAGGGTTGTTTGGGGGCGCTGTGACGCAGCCCTTTTGGTTCAAAAGGATCGCGGCTCCGCGGGGGGTGCCGCGCATGGTAGCCGGAGCCCGTGGCGTGAGGATCCACGAGTTCTGCGTCGCAGGTGCGAGCCTAGCGGCTAGCAGGAGGCTCCGCAGGCCGCGGAGGGCAGCCCAGCGGCCAGCGGGAAGCTCCGCAGGCCGCGGAGGGCGACCGCGTCTTGCCCAGCGGCCAGCGGGAGGCCTCGTGGGCCGCGGAGAGCAGCCCAGCGGCAGAGCTTCGTCGCGCGCATCGTTTGGCGCGAGATCGACCTGTCGGTGTTCACATACCGCGTGTTCGGGGACGTCGTCTTCGACGACGCGTTGGGGCGCGCCTGGCCACTCGACGTCGTGGACGAGGGCGGCAACGCCTTCGTGAACCACGAGGGCGAGGCCGACGCGGCCTTCGCAGCGTGGAGATTCAGAGATGGAGGAGGAACTGCAAGCAGCAGCCCAGCAGCAGGCAGCGGCAGCGGTCGACCCCGCAGCCGCGGCCGCAGCCGAAGCAGGAGCCGCGGCGCCGCCTCTGCCGATCGCCCAGCAGGTGCCGGACGCACTGCGGATCGTGACGGCTCGAGCGGAAACTGCCGAGAAGCGGGCTCAGGAGCTGGAGGCGCGGGCGGAGACGAGAGCCAGACAGCATAACGTCCAACTTCAGCAGCTGCAGCAGGCGCCCCAGCAGTTGACCGCCGCGGGGTGCACCGCGGCGGCGGCTCTGGCGCCGGCGAGGACCGAGGGTCGTCGCAAGTGGGGCGTCATCGACGCGAAGTTGCTGGCGAAGCCAGCGCAGTTCAAGGGCAGCGAGGCCGCGTGGCCCGTGTGGTCGTTCAAGCTGCTGGCGTACATCGCGACGCTCGACGACGACCTCTACCAGGAGATGATCTCGGTCGGTCAGAAGGCCGAGGAGGACGTCACCAACGACGCGTTGGGCTTGACGAATCCAGCGCTCGTAGGAGCGGCTCGGCAGCTGTGCCATATGCTCGTGCTGCTCCTGGGGGTGGGTGGGGGGGGTGGGGGGGGCAAGGCGTTCGCCATGCAGCGGCCGATCCCGAAGGGTGAAGGGCTGTTGGCGTGGCGCAAGCTCGCGGAGGAGTTCGAGACCGACCAGCCAGCGCCAGCTCTTGGTCGGATGATGAAGCTGATGGGGTGGACCTTCGGAGCAGCGACGGTCGAGTCCGACGTGAAATACTTCGACGTGGCAGTCCGGGCCCGCGAGCGGTGCGGCAGCGCGGTTCCCAGCGGCATCGAGGCGGCGATCCTCATCGCGGAGATTCAGGACAGGGACCTCCAGCAGTGGCTGATGGTCAACGCTAGCCGCCTCGGGGATTGCGGCGGAATCGCGAAGCGCGCATGCGTGCCTGACGAACAGGAAGAAGTTCAGGGGCGCAGCAGGAGGCGCCGCAGAGGGGGCCGCCGCAGCGGGCGACAGCGGGCCATCACCGATGGGCGTCGGCTCCCCGACGGCGACGCTGGCGGCAGGAGGCGTGGCGTCTGCGGAGGTGACCATGGTCGTGAACGCCATCAAGGAGGGCAAGGGCAAGGGGGGGGGGACAGGCAAAGGAGAATCCGGCGGCAAGAACGGGAAGGGGTACGATGTGTCCAACGATGGAAGCAGGGGCTCCCGAACCCGGCGCCAGACGCAGAAGGACGGCAAGGGCAGGGGCAGCAATGATGGTTAGCGCGTCGAGACGCGCGCGTGCAGGAAGTACCGCCAGAAGGGCCACCTGGCGAGAGACTGCCCTGACAGGACTACGAAAGTGAGCGGCGCAGCCAGGAAGGCGATCGAGCTGACGGACGCGTTTAATTTGGTTCAGCTGCTTGCGCCTGGACGGGTCCAGCAGCGTCGAGCGCGGCGTCCGCGGCGCCGACCAGCGTCGCTCAAGCGCGTGCCAACGCTGTGCAGCTGTCAGCGGCGAGCCGAGTGGCTGCTCCGAGTGGCGGTGGCATCAGTTCAGGCGGCGGCGGGGCTGCGGGAGAGACCGCGTCCGCCATCCAGTGTGTGCTGCGCCTGGCGGCCCAGGCGGCTGATGCTGTGAGTCGGATCTCGATGCTGCGAGCCCCGCAGGCTGGGGGCCCGGGTGGCGACAACGAGAGGTGTGACGAGTACATCATGGTGGACTTGGGGGCCTTCCAGAGCGACGTGCCCGCGCGTCCGCGCCCCGAACGCGGCGATGCGTGGGCCTGCCCAGCGCTGCGACATCCGCGCCGCGGACGACAGGCGCGCGAGGCCTCTCGGGGTCGCCGAGGCGTGCGACAACGGGCACTTTGCGCTGTTCTCCCCGACAGGTTCGTTCATCGTGCCCGCGGCGCTCAGCCCACCAGAGGGCATCGCCAACGCGCCCCTGGCGCGACAGGACAACCGGTTATGGATGAGGGCGGGGCGCGGGAGCCACCGCGACGACGTCCGAGACACTGCGGCTCAACGCAGTCGGGGCCGAAGAGCCCGCGGCGGCAGCCCCCGCGGCGGCCGAGCGGCCGCTGCGCGAGGAGGCGCCGCTGGCGGAGGCGGACCCCGACGAAAGACCAGCCGGGGCGCAGCGGGTGCCACCGCTCCCCAGCCAGGAAGATATCGACAAGCACGAGCTCACCCACCTGCCGCCGAGAGGCTGGCGCGACAAGTGCGTGCCAGCCAGGGCGGCAGACGACCCGCGCCGACAGGGCTGCGGACCTGGCAGCGTCGACGAGGTGCAGATGGACAACCTGCAGCTCGGCGCCGTGGTCGCACCCGAGGAGCTGGCGGCCTCGACCGACGGCGAGCTGTGGTTGGCGCCAGCGGATTAGCGGATTGACCAGGCCGTCCTGATGCCTCAGCTGGTGGACCCAGTCGCTGTCGACGGCGTGGAGGTGTTGCTCAACGCACTGGTGGTGGCGCACCGTTAGTCTACTGCGCTGCGCGCGGTCTTGGGGCCCCGATGGGTATGCGCCCCTTCGTGTCCATGGCGGCGAGCGCAGCCAGCGACGCTCGGGGCATCGCGGAGCGCCTCCTGCGCGCCGACAAGGGGCCAGCAATCCAAGCGCTGGCCGAGCAGATCTCCGAGGGGCGCAAGCTGAAGGGCTTCAAGTGCCAGCTCACGGCGGCGCCTGCCAGGAGTCACTCATCGATGGGCTTCGTCGAGGCCATGAACGACCAAGTGGCCAAACAGGTGCGCGTGATCAAGCTCCAGCTCGGGTCTGGTACGGGCGCGCGCATTCCCGTGTTCCATAGGGTGATGCCGTGGGTGATCAGGCATGCTGGGTGGCTCCTCGCGTGGTTTGCCGTCAGACAGGACTCAGGCAAGACGCCCTGCCGCGTCAATCGGGGCAGGCCGCGCCGAGGGGGGTGGCCGCGCTCGGAGAGGTCGTCTGGGCCCGAGTGCCAGGCGACCGCGCTCAGAAGGCAGAGGCTCAGTGGCGCCTTGGCGTCTGGCTGGGCAAGACCGAGAAGAGCGACGAGCACCTGGGCGGCGGTTCGCGGCAGACTAGCCGTCGCCGCGCGATCAGGACGCCGAAGGAGCGGCGGTTCAACGTGGACGCGCTGAACAGCTTCGCGGGCTTGCCTTGGGGCCTCCAGTCCAAGCGGGAACGCGCGGGCACCGCGGCAGAGCAGCCCTGGGGGGCGCCGAGCCTCGCCGCGGTGATAACGTGGCGAGTGCGCGCCAGGCGCAGGCGCAGCTGCGCCAGGCCGAGGAGGCGCTTCCAGCGGCAGCAGCTGCAGCTCCAGTGGCGGAAGAACCAGCGCGCCCGCCTCCAGGACCTCTGGGCGCGCCGCCAGGACCCCTGCCTGAGTCGAGGCTCGGGCGGGCCACCTGCGTGACGAACAGGATGGTGCAGACCTACGGGCCCACCTTGAGCTGTCCGAGGTGTTGGGGAGGCGACGCAGCGCACTCCCGCGAGTGCAGGAAGCGAACGGAGTGGAAGCTTTTGGGCGAGGCGAACCGGCAGGCGGCGGTCCACCCGTTGCCGGGCGATGCCGTCGCAGCTCCTGAGATGGAGGTGGATGCGGCAGCGGCCGGCCCCGCAGCCGCGACGGCAGTAGCAGCAGCTGACGCTGCAACGGCGGCGAGTTCATCCCAGCCACCTCCCGCAGAGGGCGGCTCAGCGGGCGACTCCGCGGTGGCGGGCGTGGACTCGAGGAGCCGACCAGACCAGCAGCTCCCGCAGACGGCGAACCACGGCTGAAGGCGCCCAGGGTGGCCAACCTTGTGGTGCCCGTGGGCGCCAGTGAACCCGCCTGCTTGGGACTTGACGGCGAGGACTGCGAGCGGCTGCAGCTGTTCGCGGCATCCGCGCGTGACTGGGGGGCTCCGGCAGCATGGGCCTACGACCTCGTGCCAGAGGCGGTGGTGTACGACAGTCGCGCAGGCGAGATGCTGCCGAGAGAGCTCGCGATGCGGGGGCGCCAGCAGGAGCTCAACCAGATGGCCGCTTTCGGCGTCTACGAGGACGTGTCCAGCGATTCGAGCGTAGGCAGGCGCATGCGGGGCAAGTTGCTTGACGGGCTCCGATACAGGCTAGACGGGGCGCCATTTGTGCGGTCGAGACTCGCGGCCATGGACTTCAAGCTCTTCGTGCGCGACGACGTGGCGGCAGCTGCGCCATGTCTCTTCTACTTGCGCTTGGTGGTGTCCCTGGCTGCCTCGAAGCCCCCATCGGGGCAGAGGCAAGTAGCTCTGTGCGATGACAGCGTGGCGTTCTTCCGCGCGGACATGGGCGAGTGGCTGTGCGTGATGCCACCGCCAGGGCTGCGTCGGCCTGGGCGGGTCTGGCAGCTCCACGCGGCGCTCTACGGCACCGGGCCTGCGTCGAGGTTGTGGCGGGCGTATGTCGGCGACGTCTTCGAGAAGAGCCGGCCACCGCGGGCTCGGATCACGCCGTGCCCTGGCGCCTTCAACGACGAGACGTCGGACATCGCGCTGGGCGCGCACGGTGACGACTTCGTGGTTGAGGGCATCTCGGCGGAGCTGGACGTGCTCGACGCGTTGCTGGAGGATCACATCGGGTCAAGAAGCTTGGTCGAGTGGGGCCGGGTGCCACCGGCGGCAGCCGCGGCAGTGCTCAAGCGACGCATCGAGTGGCGGGTGGCTCCGTCTCTTCGCTTCGTGTGGAGAGCAGATGATTCGCGCGTGGACAACCTGCGCGAGCTCCTGGACCTGCCAGCTGACACGACGAAGCCACAGACGAGTCCAGGTTCGAAGGCCACGGGAGGCTCCGTGCCCAAGGAGGCGGTCGTGGACGAGCGCCTCAAGAGGTTGCCGCAGGGCGTGCCAGGGCGCGCCGCAGGTGCAGCGCGCGGCGAAGATGGTCATGGCGGAGGCTTCGAAGCCCACGCCGCTCGCTGAGGTCAGGCGCAAGCGTGCTGCGCGGTACCTGGTGGGGTGCCCAGTGACAGAGTGGCACTGCGTTGCAGGACCTCCCAGTCACCGCGGACGTCGGGCGACGGCGACTGGGCAGGAGCGGATGACGCGAAGTCCACGCAGTGCACGGTGATGTTTTTCGGCGACCATTGCCTGGAGGGGTAACGTGGCAACGTCAAGCTGGGTGGCAGAGCTCCTAGCTCTCAGCAGGTCGGGTGCTTCCATTATCCTGTTGCAGCAAATCCTCGCACAGTGAGGGGTCCATGCGCAGGGAGTTGCTGACGCGGACAGCTCGGCCGCGAAGGGGATGGCCCACCGAGTGGGGTCAGGTCGAGTGCGGCATCTCCGTATCCAGGACCTGTGGATATAGGAGCGCGTGATGACCAAGGATCTCAAGGTGATCAAATGGGACACGGCGGTGAACCGAGCAGGCATCGGTACGAGGTACCTGGGCGGCTCGAGGATCCAGGTCTTGCTGAAGCTCATGGGGCTCGCGACGAGAGGGCGCGCGGCTGGCCATGTGGGCGATTCCGCGGCGGCTGTGCCGAGGGTAGTCACGGCGGCAGCATGCGTGCGTGGCGCAGCGTGAGACACCGCAGCCGTGGCAGAGGAGGAGTGTGACGGCAGCACGATGGGCATCATCATGCCGTTCTTCATGTTCATGCTGGTATACATGTTGGGAGCCACGGTAGCGGTGTGCTACCTCGCCCAGAGGCGCTCGAGGGGGCATCAGCCCGACGCTGTGGGCGGCGAGGAACGGCAGGACTCCGACGACGGGCGAGACGACGACGCTCAGGGCGGACGAGAGCGGGAAGCACCGCCTCCAGCCACAGAGAGCGCGTGCGTTCAAGGCGGACGAGAGCGGGAAGCACCGCCTCCAGCCACAGAGCGCGGACAAGGGATCGGCAGCGGGAGGCTCCGCGCCGATCGAGGACGAATGGCCTCGGAAGCGACGGCATGTCGCGTCGAGGATCGTGGGGCGCCAGTTCGAGGAGCTCCACGGCAGTCCACTCAGTGGTGATCAGATGGCCGTCAGGGACGAGCTGATGCGCTACAGGGTGGACGAGCTGAAGGCAGCGCCCAGGGCGCGTGGCCTCAGCGCGACGGGCCTGACGGCGAACCTTGCCAACGGGCTGGCGAGAATGGCGACGGAGCCATCCAGGGCCCGAGGCCGACCATCGACGAGCTGGTCGGGTTGGCTGTGACGGCTGCGGGTGCGCTCAGCTGAAGGCGCCCAACGACCCCTGAAAGGCCGTGTCCAGCGGGAGGCTCCGCGGGGGACGCCGCGCCCTGCTCCGCCGAGACGCAGCGAGGAGGCGTGCCGGAGTTATGAACATAGTTCTAGGGTTTTTGGGGGGCGCTGTGACGCAGCCCTCTTGGTTCAAAAAGGATCGCGGCTCCGCGGGGGGTGCCGCGCACATTTTGAAAACCACCCGCCCTCAATCCGAGGAGCTTTTGAAACTTGTTTACACGAATGCGCGCGGCGCTAAGGCGAGTGCCACATTTTGAAAACCACCCGCCATCAATCCTTGAACTGCAGATTTTAAAACGAATGTGCGCGGCGCTAAGGCGTGAGCCACATTTTGAAAACCACTTGCCCTCCATCTGTGAAGCTGTTGTTACTTCTAAGCTTCAGAATCAGAGATCACGAGAAAGTCTCAGACGAAATGTCTGGCCCGCCCCAAAAAATGGCGTCGGGGTACGACAGGGAAAAGTTAGTTAGAAGGAAAATCCCAGGAGGAGGGGGAGGAGGAGGAGGTGGAGGAGGAGGAGGAAAAGGAGGAGGAGGAGGAGAGGAGGAGGAGGAGGAGGAGGAGGAGAGAGGAGGAGGAGGAGGAAATGGAGGAGGAGGAGGAAGAGGAGGAATAGGAGGAGAGGAGGAGGGGAGGGGGAGGAGGAGGGGAGGAGGAGAGGAGGAGGAGGAGGCGGAGAAGGATGAGGAGGCGGAGGAGGATGCGAGGAGGAGGCGAGGGGAGGAGGAGGAGGAGGAGGAGAGGAGGAGGAGGAGGAAGGAGGAAGAGGAGGAGGAGGAAGAGGAAGAGGAGGGGAAAATGATGATGGATGATGATGATGATGATGATTGATGATGATGATGATGATGATGATGATGATGACGACCGAGGGAGGAGGAGGAGGAGGAGGAGGAGGAGGAGGAGGAGGAGGAGGGAGGGAGGAGGAGGATGAAGAAGAAGAAGAAGAATAATACTAAGAAGAAGAAGAATAATAATAAGAAGAAAAATAAGAAGAATAAGAATAAGAAGAAAAATAAGAATAATAATAATAATAGGAATAATAATAATAATGAGAAGAAGAAGAAGACTAAGAAGAAGAATAAGAAGAAGAAGACTATTAATAATAAATAATAATAAGAAGAGGAGGAGGATGGAGGGGAGGAGGAGAGGAGGAGGAGGAGGAGGAGGAGGAGGAGGAGGAGGAGGAAGGGTTTTTTGGAGCCTCTTGGGGCCCTTCTAGAAGCCTCTGAGAGGACTTTTGGGGTCTCCTAGGGGCTGGTTGGAGGCCTCTTGGAGGCCTTCCTGGGGGTCTCTTTGGGGCCTCTTTGGGGGCTTTTGGGGGCCGTCCAGTGGACCTCGGCTTTCGGAGGCCGTTTTGGAGGCTTCTCTGGGCCGTCTTGAGGTTTCTTGGGCCGTCTTGGGGCCCTTTGGCGGCCGTCTTGATGGTTTCAAGGGCCGTCTTTGGGCCCGCTTGGCCCGTTTTGAGGTTCCCTTGGGGGCTGCTAGGGCTGTCTTGGAGTTGTCGTCGGCTGTCGGAAGCCCGCGCGAAAACTAGTGGAAGACAATGATCACCAATGCTTGCCTCCTGGAGGTCCTCTTGGAGTGCTCTCTGGGCGTCTTGGAAGCCTCTTGGGCCGTCGGTGGGGCATCTTGGGCCGTATTGGAGTCAACTTGGGCGGTCTCGGTGGTATCTCGCCTTCTCCTGGAGCCATTTGAAAAGTCTTTTGGGCGTCTTGGGACCGTCTTGAAGACCATCTTGGGCCATCTTGGTTATCTTCGGGCCATATTGAAGTCATCTTTTTAACGAAACAGCCCACGGGCGCCGGTCCGCACAGGTGGCTGGCTTCGATCGGCCGAGATCCCACTGGGAGTCTTTTGGATGTGTTCCAACGGTTCACGTCCAGCACGCCGTGCACCTTCGTGGCAAGCAGCGGAGGGCGGCGGATCGAAGACGCCTATGCCGAACCATCGCCGCCCACTGCCTCTTTGCGAAGCGCTTACGTGGCCGAACGTTGCGGCCAGAGCTTGGTGAAGCTTTCGGATTATGTGTCCTCCCAGTCTTGGTGGAAATGCTTAAGGGAACACGTGGAGGAGAAAGAAGAAGAGGAGGAGAGGGATGAAAATGGAGGAGGAGGAGGAGAAGGAGGAGAAGGAGGATGATGATGAGGAGGAGGAGGAGGGAGGAGGAGGAGGAGGAGGAGGAGGAGCAGGAGGAGGAGGAGGGGGAGGAGGAGGAGGAGTAGGAGGAGGAGGAGGAGGCGAAGGAGGCGGAGGGGGAGGAGGAGGAGGAGGAGATGAGATGAGATAAGGCAATCGCTAAATGATGAGTCGGTAACGGCAGCGGCGGCAGCAAAGCAGGGACAGGCAGGGGGGGTGGGTGGGCGGGCGGCGGTCCTTGAACATGTGGAATGGAGGGGCGCGCGCGCACGACGCTCGCCCGTCGCTCCGTCCAGACCGACCGACCCTCCGCTCTACTTAAAACCTTGGGCCACTGCCTACACGCTATTAAATGAAGGTACTCCTGACGCGTGGGATTGGGCCTTCCAAGACAGAAGCTCTTGAGATTATTGCTAAGCTTTAGCTGTGCCACAAAAACCGCAAGAAATAGAGAACCAGAAGTTGAGCCCCGAATGGTACTGTAGATTGTGGCTTTCATGGGCCTACCCCCCAGCAATATGTTGACGAGTACCCGTGGGGAGCGAAAAATAAGTACCTCCGCGAGATTTTGATTCAAAGCACGGGCTCTTTTTCCATTCTGTTAAGGTGGCTTGGGTAGTCGAACCTCGACACACTGTGCAACTCTTCCAGTCTTTGGACAGAGTGTGAGCAGAGCTAAACACAGAGCACTGGATGGGCCCTGGAGGCCTTGAGGGGAGGCTACTACTTTCCGACTTTCGGCCCAAAAGGCCGAGTTGTCGCTCCGTATCTATCGTATCTACATTGGCTTTCACGAAGCAGGAAATGGAGATGGGCGGCACAAGTTCCATCTGATCGCCATAAGTGGACCTACAAGGCCTTGCTGTGGGAGCCCGCTCTGCACGCGGAATCCCGACAGCCAGTTCGCAGACAAGCGAGACCCAAGACGCGACGGGTTGACGATATACGGAGGCACGTGGAGCTATTCGCGGGCATTCATGTCGAGACAGATGAATGGATCGACGTGGCCAGAACACCAAAGCGGAATGAGCTGGAGACTAGTTTTTGTACATCATGAGTGAGGCTGTTCGATGTGATATCCTTGCCTGTCGCTTCAAATGATTTGTCTTTTCGGGCGCTCTGGCCCCGCCTCGCTTAGTCCCCTCGCGTGGACACTGCTGCGGGCACCGTCACCGTCACCGTCATCTAGATTGGCTTTCAGAAGACGGTGCCTCACGAGGAACGCTTTATGCTCAACTAACTTTACACGATGCCTGGTCTGCTCATGTAGGCGCGCTCTCTCCGCGGCGCCTTCGGCAACTGCGTCAGCAGCGTGATTACCTAGCAACAACCAGTCTGGATATCTTCGACAAAAGGTGTCCTCACCATCAGGATGAGAGTTCACGAAAAACACTACTATCTGGGAGCGTTCACGTTTTTCCACCTCACGTCCGATCTGGGCCCATGTGTCCGCCTCTGGGCCCGTCGGATCTCGGACCTCGTCCTGGTACCAGCCGTTCACGACAGCAGAGTTATCCGAAACGAGCACCATGAGCCCAGTGCACAACTTCAGGGACAGCAGAAGTGCTGTGAGCTCACCCGTGCCCACCACTTGGCGGCGTCCTGGCAGAGGCCCTGCAAGCGTCGCTCGAATCTCGCAGCCGCCGGGGACTGCTGGATCTTCGGCAAGAAGCAATCCTTCTCCAACTCTGCGAAGGTGGGGGTCTGGAGAATATTTACCTCCGCTGGCGTCGCCGAAGAAGTGGATGGGGCGACTCCATGGTGCCGCAACCTGCAACGCCTGGCTGAAATTCGTTCCAGTCTCCTGCAGCGTGCCAGTCCTCAGCCAATGTTGGCGGAGGAACAGCTAACCAATCCTTTGGCACCAAGCCTCTGAGCCAGAAGCACTCCGTGGCCTGGTGCTGGGAGTACGCTTTAGGGGTGAGATCCAATGTCTTGTCGTATGCGATGCTGCCCTCGTTGCACTCGCAACCCCATACTCGATGGAAGAGGGTCCCCGCTGCTTTTCCGCATCGAGGGCGCTGCGCTGATACACATCCTGGCTTGGCGGCGACTCGCCGCGATCTAGGCCACATGGCCCTGGTGGCGATCGCCGTCATCATCTCTGCGAGTCGGTATCCCTGAGGCGTGCCTCGCATCTGACGAAGTACAGTGAGCGGCTTGAATAAGGAACATTTACGTTTCAAAAGGGGCTCGGTCGTTCCTTAGGTTTGCATGCGTTATTTTCAGTTCCTTATGCGTTATTTGTTATTTATCGTTCCTTATGCGTTATTCCTGGGGATAAAAAAAGGGGCTTCGTTTCTTATTTATCGTTCCTTAGGTCAGGCCGATGACTGTATACGTACGTGCGATCGTATGTCCACTCCAGTCTGAGAGCTTGAGCCGCAAGAGTGCCTGCGGGCGGAGCCCCACCACCATTTTTCTCGATCTCCCTTGAACTCTCTGCCTTTGGCTGGAGACCTCCTCCTCCAGGACTTCTCCAGGCTTCTCTCCTCCTCCCCCTCCTCCTCCTCCTTCCCCTCCTCCTTCCCCTCCTCCCTCTCCCTGCCTCCTCCTCCTCTCCCACCTCCCTCATCTCCTCTCCTCCTCCTCCTCCTCCCCCTCCTCCTCCTCCTCCTCCTCCTTCTCCCCATCCTCCTCCTCCTCCTCCTCCTCCTCCTCCTCCTCCTCCTCCTCCCCCCCCTGGTTTTCTCGTCCTGGACACGTCGACGCCTCTGCCTTCGACGAGTACCTCTGGTGGGAAGTTCCCGTCGACGACATCGCCGTCTGCAGCTTGGGGGCGGGACCACGACTCGGCGGTGGTTGGCGTCCAGCCCGTCTCCAGAAGATGACAGACGACCGCACCCAAGGGCCCCCTGATGTGGCGGGGGCGATTCTGGATGTCCATGTCCTGGAAATTGGCAACTGCTTTGGGCCTCGCCAGGCGAACTGCATTCCTGAAATCTGAGCCCTCGTGGGCCCACATGCAAAACCCCAGCTTCAAGCAATCGGTCGCCATCGAAACTCCTGGGTCGCCTTTCTCGCCTCGGAGGGCTAGCAGCGTCGTGAGACACCTACCAGCTGAGGGGGCAGCACGCGCATGTCCTTGGCGTCGGCGGAAGGCTTTGACAACGTATCCGAAAGCTCCGTGAAGTTGGTGCGCGTAGTACCCTGCTGCAAGAGATCCTTGGCGCTCAACTCGAGGTGTTACCTGATACTTTTTGATGCCGCTGCATGTCGGGCTATCTTGGCACTCATCATGGCAGACTTCTCGAGACGACGACGACGCACTGCACGAGCCAGCTTTCGGCCTCCACCGAGATCTGCACCGATTCTGACACCTGCGCTTGCGCCTCGATGGGAAAGCCGGCCCTTTTCACCTGCTTAGCTACATGCCTAGCGTCTGCCATGTGTGTACATCAAACCGCCGACTTCACTGCAATCTGCAACCTCTGCTTGCTCAGACCCTTGCACGTGTCAGTTAGAACCCGTGCTATTTGCTGTCGAATCTTCCGTCGCGAAGTCTTGATTGGCTGGGACGCGAAGAACGAAAAAGACCACCATGCGCGCGAAACGTGTTCCCGATCTCCAGCCCTGAACGATACTCTGCATTGGGCACATAGGAGCTGCGTAGGCACCTGCCTGTCTCAGCGTGCATGGTGCCGCACGCTGCTCTATCTCCAACGCCAAGATAGTCGGGGAGAAGCCAACCCTGAGCGCACCATCAATGAGTAGGTCCCACGACGCCGCATCGTAAAACCCCTTGATGCCCAAGAGGCCGTTGCCACTAGAAATCGGCAGATGGTGCGATAGTTCTTCATCTAGCACTCTGACACTCTGATGAACGCCTCTCGGAGCGCGATCGCTGCATCCCAGACCGATGCATTTGGATCAGCCCATTCTGCAACCTCGGGTTCGCGGCACATCGACCAGAGGCGCGCGAACATGGTGAGGATGCCTATAACCCGATCTCCTGAGCCCTTGTGTTTCGGCATCATGTGGCCGATGACGAGCTGTGTTTGAGCTGGCCGCGCTAGCATCGACTCCATGGCCTCGAAGATCGCGATGAGTTCCTGGATCGCTGGGTCAGGGAGCCTTTCAACATCCAGCGGTGAAAGGCGGTCGATCCCCTGACCCAGCTTAGGTCTCATTTTTCTCAAGGCTGCTCGAACGTTCTCTGGGCTCAAGTCTGCCAGGGGCTCGCCATCCGCCGCAAGCCGAACATGCATGAAAGCCTGGTCCAGCTTCTGCATATTCTTGATTTCTGGGCACCATATCCTTTCCCAATGCTGACGTTTAGAATCCATGATATCACTGGCGTTGTGAATCACTCTATCTTGAATAATGAGCTCCTGCTGGACTAAGGGCTCGTCGCGAATCTTACGATGAAGTGCTCCCAACGCCTCTGGGCTGCCCGCCTATTCATTGAAGTGATTCAGAGATGCCCTAATTGCCCTGCCTTGTGCACGTTTGCTGACCTTGCAAATCGAAGCTTCGATCTTGCTGAGATGATGACCGGAATAATGTGATAACGTTCTCAGCGCTCTGACGGGGGTCTGAAAGCCTGGCTCCTGATGACGAAGCACCTGCTCTGCCTTGTCGGGGAGGTCACCTAGGGGCTTAGCCATGGCCTCGCTGAGCGCCTGCTGCTGCTTGCTGCCATTCGTTCTGGCTCGACGTCTGCTGACGGAGGCCGCCGCGGTGGCGAGACGAGTCCACCAGTTCGCGACCGCGCCCTGGAGAGGCGGGAGGCGCAAATGCTCGGCCTAGTGGACTTCGCCGACGCAGAGCTCGTGGCCCCGCGCACGACCGAGGCCGGCTGGAATCTCACGAGTGTGGTGGGTACAGTTCGCGGCTTCCATTGCGGCCGCCCAGGAATCGTAGAGGCCCCTGGAGAGCTGAAACGTTGCTCGAGCCAAAATGATAACAGACAGACGATGCGATGCGGTCATGAATTTTGCATGCGGAGCTGGGGGGCGGAACCAACAGAGCACGGACTTCATTCCAAAGAGACTATGACATTTAAATGCTTGGGCTCGGGGGCTCTCCCAGGGGCTCGTCGTTGCTGGGGGAGGTCGGGGTGAGACAAACGCGCAGAGAGGGATTCAGACTTTCTTGCGTCGGCCATTCGTCCTCTGGCCACGCCTCGAGATAATCTTCGCCCTCGCAGTCAGGAGCATCCAGGAAGGACCAGAAACCGACAGGGGGGCTCTCGGGGGGCTCACCTGATGGAACAGGTTCCAGGTGGTCCCCGAACATATCTTTATATACATCACTCCTACGCTGACGCGACAGAGCCTGCTTGACCTTACTGACCTCCTTGGCCTGAGATGCTTTGGATCCAGGCGTTGCTGGGGCCTTAGGTCGGGAAACTTGCGGAAGCTTACCTGGCAGTCACAGCATTCTAGTGACCAGCTGGGACCCAGACGAGTGAAATCTAACCGCCAAGCTTACATGTGGCTTCCTCTAAAACTGGTAAGACCTGCTGTATATACGCCCTGGCCGAAAGACTACAAATGAGGTAGTCAATGTGAGACCCCTACTGGCCAAAAGCGCACGTCGTTTCGATCGGGGCCTGGACGACATGGCCCCCGACGAAATCTTGAAAAACCTGAACGACCCACAGTTTGGGTGGTCAGATTGAAATTTCCCGCTACTACCCATGGCACTTGCAGAGATGTTAGCAGCGATCCGAGGTGGTGGAAGCGAGCTATGTTTGCTCCCGGCATGCCGACCGAGGTTTACGTATAGAAAACACAGCACTGCAACATAATAGCCTCGAACATGGATGAGACTGGGGACGAAACCGTCCCAGCACGCGTGCCCCTGCGCATGTGCAGCTCGTCCACTCTCACTGGCCAGAAACTGGTGAACCTGAAGATGACCTCGTGCCAGTAGCCATTCACCTCCCTCGTTCGCAGAGTGCTGACGAGACTGGGAGACAACCTTGGCTGATGGACGGGCTCTGTTCGCTAGAAGTCGAAGATGAAGCTGCCTCGATTTTGTATCCCACTTCTTCAGGTTGGCGGCCGAGACGTGGGTCTCCACAAGTCCGACGAAGTTAACGTTGGTTCTGTTGTTCTGGATATATGTATGTATGTATGTATGTATGTATGTATGTATGTATGTATGTATGTATGTATGTATGTATGTATGTATGTATGTATGTATGTATGTATGTATGTATGTATGTATGTATGTGTGTATATATGTATATATGTATGTATGTATGTATGCATGCATGCATGTATGTATATATATATATGTATGTATGTATGTATGTATGCATGCATGCATGTATGTTATGTATGTATGTATGTATATGTATGTATGTATGTATGTATGTATGTATGTATGTATGTATGTATGTAATGTATGTATGTATGTATGTATGTATGTATGTATGTATGCATGTATGTATGTATGTATGTATGTATGTATATTTGTATGTATGTATGTATGTTATTGTATGTAATGTAGGTAGTATGTATGTATGTAGTAGTAGGTAGGTATATGTGGTAGGTAGGTATGTATGTATGTATGTTATGTATGTAATGTAATGTAATGAATGTAATGTAAAGTAATGTATGTAATGTATGTAATGTATGTATGTATGTATGCATTAATGTATGGAATGTATGTATGTTTGTATGTATGTATGTATGTATGGATGTTTTTATGTATGTATGTATGTATTAGGTGTACATGTGTGTATGTATGTGTGTCCGTTGTCTGTTGTCTGTTTGTATGTATGTATGCAGGTAATGCATGTAATGTATGTAGGTTTGCATGTAAGTTGTATGTATGTATGTATGTATGCATGCATGCATGCATGCATGCATGCATGCATGCATGCATGCATGCATGCATGTATGTATGTATGTATGTATGTATGTATATATATATATATATATATATGTATGGCCAGCACCTGTCCCCCATAGCAGTGACGTCGGCGAATGAGAACGTCGTGTAACTAGTGCCTGTGGCACTACCCTCTTGAGCTCGAACTCCTGGTCGAGCTGCTGCCGCCTCGGGCGGCGCCGGCCTGGCCTGCGCGGCCTCGGCGGCAGCTCACTCAGCTAGTCAAGCTGCGGCGGGGTCCGGTGCAGCCGTGGGCCCCCCTGCCTCTCGGCGAGGCCGCGGCGCCCTCGCCCCCTTGCCGAAGGCCACCTGCGGGGCCTCGAACTTGGCCTGCGGCAGCCTTGCGGCGGTCTCCTCGAGCTGCCTTTTCTCGGCGTCGTCGCTCTCCGAAGCTGCCGCGGCGGCGGCGGCGGGCGCTGCGGGGGCGGCTGCGGGGGCCCCGTTCGCGGGCGCGGCGGCTGCGGCCGCCGTGGGGGCCCCGTCCCTCCCGTGCGCTTCTTCGCCGCGCTTTCCTCGGGCTGCGCCTTGAGCCTGGCGGCCTCGGACAGCTCAGCCCTGACCTCCTCGCCCTTGGCCTGCCAGTGCCAGCGGAAGGCGACGAGCTCCTCACGAATCTTTTTCATGCCGTCCTTTTCGCTCTGCTCCAAGTCTAATTCCTCAGCCTGATCGAACACGTCATCGTCCCAGGAGATCTGGAAGTTTGGAGCGAGTGGGTCGGACTTCTGCTCTGGCTCGGAGGCGGCGGTGGCGACTCCATCGATTTTGGCGAACAAGGTCGATGCAACCTTTTTCGCCTCCTCCGCCTGGGCCGGGGTCGTAGCGGTGACCTTCTCTTCCGCGTGCTCCAACGCGGTCCGTAGCTTCAGGATGTTGTTGGCACACTGGGTGTGCTTGTGGTCGGCGTCCTTCCACGCTCCCACTGCCTTGCGCACCGACTCCACCGCAGCACTCGAGTTACGATCCGCAGCCATCGGGGGATCGGTTTTCAAGTGCTGGATGCGTTTCTGCAGCATCTCCTGGAGCGGCTCGTCGGTCGTGGTGGCCAGTAGCTGCTGGAGCTACTGGATCTCATCCACTGCACCTGACTGGGGAGAGTGGGCGCTGTCCTCGGTCTCTGCGCCCTTGGCACCAGCACGGGGCTTGTAAAGACGAGCTTGGCGGCCGCACTTGGAACACCTGCAACCATTCTGCTGGAGGGTGGTGTTCCACTCGAAGCGGTCGCACGCCTTGCCCTGGCTCCAACTGCTCTGACCATTCTGAGGATTCTGCGCCTTCGAAGAACCACCCATTGTTCGACTCTCACATGGGGCGTGCGCGGTGGATCTCAAGCGCCTCGGGAAGGCAAGAGAGGGGCTCAAACAAAATGCTTAGGCCGAGGTGGCTTGAGGAAAGAGGAGGAGGAGGAGGATGAGGAGGAGGAGGAGGAGGAGGAGGAGGAGGAGGAGGAGGAGGGGGAGGAGGGGGAGGAGGAGGAGGCCTCTTGGAAGCCTCTTGGGCCCCCCCACACGAAAATTAGTGGGGGGGGCGGGGGCCCCTCCACCGCGGGGGAAAATTAGCAGGGAGGATCCAGACCCCCCCCCCGGCCCGGCCCTGGGAAAATTAGTGGGGGGGACCTGCCAGACCCACCCCTGGAAAAATCATCGCGATGTCCACAACGCCCCCCCCCTCTCGGCGACGACGACGACGAAGACGACGACGACAACGGCCACGACGACGACGGCGACGCCGCCGCTGCCGCCGACGACGACGACAACGATGAAGACGGCGGCGACGCACGACGCACGACGCACGACGCACGACGACATCCCATAACCGGCCCAAGACGGTCGTAACCGTCCTTCGACAGCAAGTCGCCCACAGACCTGGACTTTCGTGTCATTACAGCGCCATGGTCTAGGCCTCCTAATGGGGGTCGAGTAGATGGGGTCGGAGGATCGCGCTGTATCGTCGATGCATCGGCGATGCGGCTCGATGTCGAGCCCGATTTTCTCCACGCTGGCGTCGCCGATGCATCGTCGATGTCGCCGATGCATCGCCGATGCATCGCCGATGCATCGGCGATGTATCGCCGATGTGTCCTCCGACCACATCTACTCTGACCCCATCAAGGAGGCCTCTACTTGGGCTGGGCTAGAACCACGCGCGCGCGCGCGAAGCGCGCGTGCGTGGTTTCAGTAACACGAAAGCCGAACTCACCCGCAAATCTTTTGCTTTTCCATTGATCTATGCGTCTTGGGTGGGCCCCCCCAGGGCTCCCCAAACGGCCCCAGATGTGTTCCGTAGCCATTTCGGCTTCAGAAGTGTCGAGTGCCAGTGTCAATATTCGTGCTCAGTGTCCTGTCGACACCATGTCTACATCAGGCGTCCTCAAGAGCATGTTTGCCGAGAAGGGTTTCGGCTTCGTGACCCCGGATGACGGTGGAGATGATTGCTTTGTGCATGTCAAGGACAATCCAGAGCTCGATGGAATCGATTCAGGAGGAGACGCAGTGACATTCGACAAGGAGTGGGATGACCGCAAGGGCAAGTACAAGGGCGTCAATTGCAGGGTGACAGGTGGAGGAGGCGGCGGCGGTGGCAAAGGCAAGGGCAAGGGCAAAAGCAAAGGCTACTCCGCTTGGTGAGCTCTGACATTCCAGCTACTGCTGTGCTCGTGAGAAGGCCAGCAGCAAGAACGACTGCTACTGGTAAGCAGCAGTTGCTCGTTGGTGATCTGTGGAGTCGCTTGTTTTTGGACAGTCCAGTAAATCAGTCATGTGTGGTATCAGCGTTCCACGGAAAAACGTACCCAGATGCGTCAAAGGGGGTCCAACCACGCTCCCCGCTCGGCGGCGAGCGAGGTTGGGCAGTGAGAAGGAGAAGGCCTCCCCAGAAGGCGACGGGACCCTTCAGAAGCCCCCGCGCCTTCCGAGCTTTTCTTTGTGTGTCTCCGGGGAAGACGGAGAAAACTCCTCAGACGGCCGGGGAGCTTCCGAGCTCCCCCGGTGGCTCCTGACCACGCTCCCCGCGCCTCTGGGGAACGTCGCGTGGCGGGGGGAGGAGGAGGAGGAGGAGGAGGAGGAGGAGGAGGAGGAGGAGGAGGAGGAGATCCCCGAGGCGTTGGGCCTCGGGCCCCTGCAGTCCCTCGGGGAGCAGGGGGTTCAGCGGGGACGCGGGGACTCTCTCCGCTAGGTGCCTGCGGCACTCTGGCGGACACACCTCCGCACACACACGCACACGCATGTATGCATGCATGTATGTACGTGGGTGTATGTATATGTTGACATATATGTGACCTATACATAGATATACATATATATATATATATATATGTATAGGTTCACCCCCCCTGGACCCCCCCGCTTTGCTTTCGATTCACGCTCATCTATCTTTTGTTTCCGACCTCTTCCGTCCCATGCTGTACGTCGTCATCCTTTTCTCTTCCCCTCCTCCTTTGTCCCTGCAGTCTGTAGCAAGAGTTGTACTATTGAGACATGCGCTGCTTTCTGTAGTCAGTGAGGCTCGTGAGAAAAACCGTCATGGGATACGCAGAAGGAGCTTATCAGGAGCTGTAGTGCCAGCTGTAGTGGCTGAGCTCGGCTGTGGTATGATCATTGGTAATAGCTTCAGCACTGTATGCAATAAGAGCAAATGTAAAACCTGCGGCCATAGCAGCTGGAGGACCTGTGGTCGGAGCTGCGAGATGGTTGCGTAACTGGCTGTAGTAGGAACTGTAATTCGACCAGTTCTGGGAACTGTACATGGGGCAATCGTAAGAGCTGCGATGAGAGTTCTACGGCCTATCTGAGTAGGATCTGTAAGGAACTGCATTCGAAGATGTACTCGGAAATGTAGCATGCATTGTCGCTTGAGCTGTCGTGAGAGCTGTATTACTGGCTGCACGAGGAACTGTATGAGGATCCGTAATGGGAGGCGCATTGCGAACTGCACTGGGGTCTGTACTGTTGATTGTTGTTGGATGTGCAGCAGGAGAGCTACTAGACACAGTGTGCCAAGCTTTGCTGGTGGCTGTAGTGGGAATTGCAAGAAGAATTGCTTTCGGATATGCAGTCGGATGTGTAACATGATCTGTGGCAGGAGCATCAAGGCAATTTGCAGTGGTGGGAACTGTATTGGCTAGTGGCTATAGTAGAAGTGTTGTAGGAGTTGTAGGAGGAGCCGTTGTAAGAATTGCACTCGGAGTTGTTGTGGGAGGTGTAGAAGGAGCAGGTGCGAGGGACGTGTGCTGCTGGCTGTAGTAGGAGCTGCATTAAGCCCTGCCAAAGGAGCTGTAGTAATGGGGGGCAGTCGTACGAGCTGCAGTGGGGGTCTGGTGAGCTATAAGTGAGAGCTGTCCTATTGGCTGTGCCAAGGAACTGTAGTAGGACTTGCGCTGGTACGCACAGTACACATTGTATTGATAGGAGCGGTAGTGGGATCTGTGTTATTAAACGCATGCGTAAATACGTGAAGAGCTTGTGCTCAGGTGCTTTACACTGTTTGTAATTTGGATGACGGACCGCTGTACTACTTGTTGTCGTGGGAGTTGCAATACGAGCAGCACTGGGATGTGCATTCTGATGCGTAACATCGCTGCACTCGGAACTGTACGAGGAGCTCACGTGCGAATTGCATTCCTGACTGTAGCAGGAACTGGTGAACGAACTGTAGTAGTATCTGTAGAAGGAGCAGTTATAGGAGTTACTCCAGTAGGATCTGCACTTGAATGTGGCCAAGGAGCTACCGTGGGAGTTGTCGTGGGAGGTGTCGCTGGGGCTGTAACGGGAGCTCTGCTGGAATTGCAGCCAGAGTTGTTGTGATATTTGAAGTAGAGCTGTGATAGACGCTCCTCATCCTCGCCCTCCTCTTCCTCCTCCTCCTCCTGATCTTCGACCACTTTCTTTTTCTCCTTCTCCTGCTCCTCCTGTTCTTATATGGGATTGTTGTCTTGAGGGGACCCTGGAAGACACAGACCATCCAATATTACTTGTAAAGGTTGTGGTTAGGAATCCACGTGAAAACACATATCTTCCAGATGCTTGATTTCAAGGTTTTCGTACTGACGCCATGTGGCAGCACAGATAATCACGGTCATTTCAGGTTTTCTGACGACGGGTACTCCTTTTCCTCTTCCTCCTGCTCCTCGTTCACGCGCCACCCTCAGGGACGCTGCGCCAGGCATGAAGACCTGTGAAAACACAGACAATCCATACACTGTTCCAGATTTTGGTAAGGACACCCTGTGGAAACACAGATATCCTGGATACTGTTGATAAGGTTTTCGTACGGGAGTTTGGTGACAACACGGATCATCCACAGTTTCCGTGAGGAAGCCATGTGCACACAGGTATTCCAGATCATTCCATGTTTTTTGGAGCAGTGGGCGCTTCTCTTCCTCGTGCTCCCCAAGCCTCCTTACGTCGCGCGCGGCGCGCCCCTCTCCAGAACACCTGGGATCATTTGGATTGTCAGTGTTTCACACTGTTTTCCCGCACGAGAGCCTTGAACCTTATGTGGAGCATCAGTGTTTTCACAGGGTTTCCCTACGACATCCTTTCTAGATATCTGGGTTATCTGTGTTTTCACATGGTTTTCTTATCAACACCTTTAAGCTCATTTGGCTTACCTGTGTTTGCACAGGCTCTCCTGCCTAGCGCAGCGTTCCTGATGGGGGCGCGTGAACCAGGAGAAGAAGCAGGAGAAGGAGCAGGAGGAGGAGGAGGAGGAGCGCCCGTCTCCAGAAAACGTCGAGTCATTTGGATTCTATATGTATGCAGCTGGTTCCCTCACGGAAGCGTTTCAACTTATCTAGATTATCTGTGTTTTCGCATGGCTTCCTAACGAACGCCTTGCAACCTATCTGGACAGTCTTTATACACACATATATATGTGTATATATAATACATGGCATCCTACCCAACACCTCTGAACACTTATTTGGGTTATCTGTGCTTTCGCAGTGCTCCCTCCAGGCAGCAGTCCCATGGAAGACACTGCAACAGGGAGTCCTTCTGGAAAGCCGCCGCAGAGGGAATCCTCTTGCGCGACCGCCTCACAGGAGGACATCCTCTGGCAGGGCCGCTGCCCGCGGGAGGACGAGGGGCAGGAGGAGCAGGAGCGGAGGCAGAGTGGGAGAAGGATGGGGAGGAGGAAGAGGAGGAGGAAGAGGGGGAGGAGGAGGAGGAGGAGGAGGAGGAGGAGGAGGACCAGTGCAAACCCAATAGCCATCAACGATGTTGGAATAAACCCTCCCACCAAGCTCCCTCTTTATAGGCCCCTACAGCGGTTCATCTCCACTGAGGGAACTGCCCCGTTGGAAGACAAGCGTTTGAAGATCTTGGAGCATGCCAAGACATTATTCTCGGGGTGACAACGCACAATTGTTGCACCCTCATAATCCGGAATCCTTCCACAACGCTCTGTTTGGTACGTTGATCATGGGAAAACGTTACAATCTTGCAACTATTGAAGACGAATGTGCGCGGCGCCAAGGCGAGACCCACATTTGGAAAACGATGTGCCCTCAGTCCGTGAAACTCTTGCAACTTCTGAGAACGAAGATGCTCGGCTCTTAGGCGAGAGTTCAACTTTTAAAACGGCCTGCCCTCCGTCTGTGAAGCTGTTGCCGCTTTTGAAGCTTCGGGGTCATATGTGGTGAGAAAATATCAAGCAAAACGTCCGGCCCGCCCAACAACTGACCTTGGGGTGCGACAGGGATAAGTTATCAAGAACTGGAGAAGGAGACTGCTGGAGGAGGAGGAGGAGGAGAAGGAGAAAGAAGGGGAGAAGGAGACTGCTGGAGGAGGAGGAGGAGGAGGAGGAGGAGAAGGAGGAGAAGGAGAGGAAACAGAGCAGAAAACGCACGAGGAGACGACGAATGAACCTTTCGTCGGTTGTGGTGGCTTGGGGGGAGGGGGGGGTGCTGGGGTGGGATATTTTTATATATACGTATACGACCACCCTGCGGGTGATAAGGAGGTTGGGGGGGGAGGGGGGCCAGCAATGGGCAACAGTGGTGATTGTTGCGTTGCCGCCCGCTCTTGGGAGTCTTGGTGTCGAGTTGTTTACGTCATCCTTCGCTCTTGGGCGCCTTGGTATCATTCTCCCCCCGCGGATCTTCACGCGGTAGAGCTTGTGGTGGTCGTGATTGTAGTGGTCGTGGCTCGGCAGGCGCTGGCAAAGCCTGGCGCCGAGACGCGTTCGCTGTGTCTACGCTTTTGGGGACTGGGGTTCGGATTGGAGACGCCTGAATTTAGGCTGGCGCTCCTCCGACCAAGAACTGCTGTCCACTTGCGTTGTGGACATGGGGGACGCCACCTGACTGGAACCCTGCGGCGGGCTCGTCAGAATGGCTTTCCACTCCGTTGCCACGCTCTTCTGCAGCGCCAGGA
Source organism: Prorocentrum cordatum (assembly GCA_963575745.1). NCBI lineage: Eukaryota > Dinophyceae > Prorocentrales > Prorocentraceae > Prorocentrum > Prorocentrum cordatum. The sequence continues at coordinate 29,541 of CAUYUJ010009723.1, forward strand.
CTTCATCTTTGGAGAGCTTGACGACGTGCTCGATTGTGGCCGTTCGGCACGTCCCGTCGGCCGCGCTGGCAATGCTTAGCGCTGGGCACACGACAGCGGAGGCGAGCACGAGAGCCGTTTCTTTGTCCTAACGGTACGTCAGCATCTTGTTGAAGTCGCAGTGCCCCAACCAAATTGATCTTACCATTTGCGCCCTCCGTCGGGTCGGTCAGTAGACATGGTCTCTTTTGAGGACACTTTGAAAACAAAAAACGGATTTGTTAGCACCTTCTTATCGTCGAGGGACTCCATTTTGATTTCACTTTGGCCGCTCACCAGCAGCCACACCCGGTTTGCACCGATGTTGTTGCCACCGTCGCGGCAGACTTCCAAACCTTGGAGCGAGTCCTCGTCGATGCGACTCACTGGCGCCGGCAAAGCGACATCGCTGGATGCCACGGAGAGGCCGCAGCACGTACGCAAGGCACTCTTGGAAACCACTGCGTCCAGAGGCGCGATGCCCACCTCCATGATGTATCGCTTGGCCACCCCGTTCTCCTGGCGGAGAATGCCCCGAATGTTGAACCGGTGCTTGGCGCCTGTCATGGACTTGGCATCAAGCTGGGCCGCCACTTCGCCAGGAGTCGAGCAGTCGTAGAGTGTCGGGGCGGCATCGGTGACCACGTCTACGTCCACCCCCCCCGGTGCCATCCCGAAGACGGCAGTTCCTGAGGAAGAGGCGGCCGTCCTGCGTGTACATCTTGTCCCGCTGTAGCGGCGCGTCCAGGAGGCACCGGTTGATGTCAAACGTGATGGGCTGGGGGCCCAGGGTGGGCAATCGCGTCGGTTAACGCCACAGCGCACGTGGAGTGTGCCGCGGGCTCCATGACACTACGGCGCCCATTGGGCGGTGAGCACCTCGGCCGACACACTGGTGGCGTCCAAGCTTGTTAAAGGCTGAGCCTGATCTCCATGGGTGCTGATGTGGGCCCCTGGCCAGATGTTGATCTCCACCTCGCCATTCTCAAGCGCAGCATTGCGTCCAAGCACAGCGACGCCAGACCCCTGGCGCACGTGGGCGAAGTACTCGCGCGCCTTCTGCCACGCGGCCACCGCGATCTTCCCGCCGCCAGCATCCGCGAACTCCGCTTCGGCCACCATTTGGAGGTTGCCGTTCTTAGTGACTTGCTTGGAAGTGCCGATGCCAAGAAACTTGCCGCAGAAGTCGAACGCCGCCCAGTGGGTTGCACCAGTAGCATTCTCTTTGACAAGCTCAACGATGCCCGTGATGTCCAATGCGATCTGGAGCCCCTTAGCGGGATGCGCCAACGCTTCCGGGCTGGTGGGCGGGGCTCGAATCGGTGTGGATGGGTGGCAAATCAAGACCGCCGACTCCAACGGGCCGCCGATGAAGTCCGACTTGGCTCTGGTGTCGAAGCTCGGGGTCCGGGGCTCCCGCGCGGAGTCTGCCGTGAATTTCCTAAAAACCGGATTGCCGCATTCCGACTCTGGAAAATGAGGGGCACCCCGCCGAGCATGTATTGCGAGGGCGCATTGGACACCAAAGCGCAACTGAACTACTGCGCCTCCACTTTTTCGTTCCTCGCTGTGAACGTGTAATCGAGGACCATCGGGTCGCGGGCCCTCCCGTGCCACTTGGCGTATTTGACCGTCTGGGCGTTCATGTTCTTCAGCGTCTCCACGTTCTTGTCGAGCATTTCGGCTGGCAAAGCCTGGCCCCTCGCAGCGAGGCCGAAGGGAGTGCGTGACCGAAGTGGGTGCGTTCGCGGCCCCCCCGCGTGCCGAGTGCAACGGAAGCCTTGCGCCGAAATCCCTGGATGGTAAGAGAGTTGAGGGGGGGGGGGGGGCGACGTCTCACTTAATCGATCTCACAATCGACCCCACTATCGCTTTCACAATCATCTAACTCGATCGATCACACTCGATCGGTCCCACCAAAGGTCTCACTATCGTTCCCACTCAAGCGATCTCGCTATCGATCTCTCTATCGATCTCACAAACGACGTCGTTATCGGTTTCGTGATCGATCTCACAATCGATCTCTCTATCGATCTCTCTATCGATCCCACAAACAAGGCCGTTATCGGTATCACGATCGATGGGGCCGTCGATCCCACTATCGATTTCGCTCGATCGCTCTGACTATCGATCTCACGCGATCGATTTCACTGTCGATCTCACTCAGGATCTACGGTCTCCCAATCGATATCACTCGATCTCACGATCGATATCACTATTCATCTCACCATTGATTTCACTATCGATATCACGAATCTGTCTCACTATCGATCGCACCATCGATCTCGCAATCGATTTCGCCATCGGTATCACTATCGTTTTCGCACCAGCGGGACACCGGGACACCGGCGGGACACCAGCGGGACACCGGCGGGACACCGGCGGGACACCGCGCGCCACCGCTTGCCGGAGGGGGAATCATTTTGGCCGGCCGGGGCCCAACCATAAGCGGGACACCAGCGGGACACCGGCGGGACACTGCGCGCCACTGGTTGCCGGAGGGAAATTCATTTGGTCCAGCCACGCCTCAGCCACAGGAGACTTTCCTCTCGCCCGCCCACGCAGCTTCGCCTCGCCCGCACGCGCGGCACGCACGAACACGAAACCGAAACACATTTCCCGGTGGGGGGCTTCCCGTTCCACTTCGATCTCAACCCCCCAGCCTCCGATATATATATATATATATATATATATACACATATGTATGTATGTGTGTATATATATATATAGATTCATGCACGAATGTATGCATTCATGCATGCATGTACGCATGCATGTATATAAGTATGTTTATGTGTCTGTTTGTCTGATTGGCTAACTGCCTGTATGTATGTGTGCAGCATGCGTGCGTGCGTGCATTCATGCATGCGTGCATGCATGCGTGCACCCATGCATGTATGTATGCACACATGCACGCATGCATGTATGTATGTATGTATGCATGCGTCTATGCATGTATGTAAGTATGCATGTATGCATTGTATGTATGTGTGTATGGATGTTTGTCTGTCCGTTTGTCTGT
>CAUYUJ010009724.1:0-10000 GCA_963575745.1 Prorocentrum cordatum
AGGTTTTTTGGGGGGGTGTATTGTTTGAACATGATTTGAATATGTTTGAATTCTGTTTTGCTGTTTTCCGGAAGGGAAGGAGGACTATGTTTTGTTGTGTTCCGTTTGTTTGAAACATGTTTTGAACATGTTTTGAAGTATGTTTGAACTAGTCCGCCTGTAGGAAGGAGGACATGCCCGACCTAGCGCTACGTCACGTCATGCCCCCTCCTGTCCCCCCCGCCCTCCCCCTCCCCCCCCCCTCACGCCCTGCGCTCGTGCTTGCATTGAGCGAGGTCTGGTCCTTTCACTGGGCAGGGCTCGCCTCAATCGGAAGCTGCTTGCCTTCCCCGACGGTCTTGTGCCCTCATCCCTTGCTGCCTTCGCTGAGCCGTCTTCGTCGCCGTCGTCGTCGCCACCTCGCCCCCCCCCCCTGGGTGCCCCGCGGTTGCCGAGAGCACGCGGCCAGCTCGCGCTTTTCGGAGCTCGCCTCGCGCCTCCTCCGGCCAGCGCCGGGCCGTCTCGCCGTCCTCTCCCCGCGCCCCGCGGCCGCGGCCCCGCCCAGGCCAGAGGCCGGTCCGGATCACGGTCATGGGCAGGTACGAGATGACCACGGCGCGCTCGGACCTGCTGGGACAGGGCGCCCGCCCCGCACCGCGGCAGCGGCCCCGAGTGAGAAAGGGGCTCCGGAAGCGACGAGCTGGCGGAGAGCACCGTTTTTTTGAAGGACGGAGGAATGAGCACGCCACTTCTCGACCTGACCTCCGGCAGTCTTGCTCGCCCTCCCAGGTGACAACACCCAGCGGTGAGTCTCGGGCGAGTTGGTGTCACCGCCCGGTCTGGGGGCCCGTGTGGTGTGTTGAGGATGTCCCAGAAGGCTGGTGGGTCCAGGAGTCACAGAGCCCGGCGGTAACCCCGCGACCCCAACCCCCGCGGTGACTTTTGGGGGCTTCCAGGTCGCCACCTGACATCTCACCACCTGGTTTGGGGGATCCCAAAGGTGTCGGCAAGCATGAGGGGAGCTGTCCCTGAGGCTTCTCGCCCCACCGCCAAAAGATGTCCAGATCCACTGCTCCGCAGTCCCGCCCTGGGATCTCGAGGCGTGGCGGATGTGGATCTTTGCCCGCCCGGGTGGGCGGGCAGATGTCCATATCCTTGAGGCGGGCCTGTCCCTCTGCAGGAGGACTTTTTCAAAATAGGCACACAATAGTCTGGGGACGATTTTTTTGACCAATATGTTTGATTATCTTGTTGGATTTCTGTTGGACTATGTTTAAGTTTTCGTCCAAAGCCCGCCCGTAGGAGGACATGCCCGACCTCGCCATATCCGCAGCTCCCCCGGGCCCCTGGCTTGGCCTCGCTCGGACGTGTGCACTTTCTTCCTCGGCGAGAACCGTCGAGGAGCATCCTGGACCATCGGGCAAAGAAGAAACACACGCACGACACCGAACAAATGCACGGGGAATGGACGTCCGAGCGACAGGCCTTGGAACAAATTAGCGAACACGTGCCACACTCAACGGTCAGCGCCTCCCCATCCGCCCAATGCTCAAAGTTGGCGGTGGGTCTGATGAGATGCACTTCGACCGCAGTCTCCCCCGCGCGTGCCGACATTGAGTTTGGGGGGGAGGGGGAGTGTTCAGTAATTGTTTCCCTCTACTGGACGGCAAGGGAACCGTCGAGGAGCATCCTGAACTATCGGGCAAGGAAGAAACACGCGCACGACACCGAACACATGCACGGGGAATGGACGTCCGTGGGGGGCCACGTGCGAGCCCGACCCCTAACCCCCCACGATTTCTGAGGGGGAGGGCGGGGTTCACCTCGTCCGGGAGCTCCCGAGCGAAGTGAACCCCACCCTCCCCCCCCCAGAAATCGTGGGGGGTAGGGGCAGGGTTCGCATGTGGCCCCCTAGTCCGAGCGACGGCAAGCTGGCGGCCGACCCCGCGGGGACGGACGTCGGCGAGAACCATCGAGGAGCATCCTGGACCATCGGGCAAAGAAGAAACACACGCACGACACCGAACAAATGCACGGGGAATGGACGTCCGGGCGACGGCAAGCTGGCGGCCGACCCCGCGGCAGCGGACACGGACACCTCTCGGCGGCAAGCACCCCGCCGGCGCGGGCTCCCCGTGAGGAGGCGCGCCTCGCCTCGGGCGCCGGGCACCGCCCGTCGGGATTGGCGGCTCGGCGCCCAGGGGGGCCGCCGCTCCCTCGGGGCCCGCTACGTCTTTGGCATCCGTCGGACGTGTGCACTTCTTCTCCTTCTTCTTCTTCCTCTCCTCCTTCCTCTTCTTCTTCCTCTTCTTCTTCCTCTTCTTCTTCCTCTTCTTCTTCCTCTTCTTCTTCTCCTTCTTCCTCTTCTTCTTCTTCTTCTTCAATGTTTCACTATTCCTCTGATCATGATCATTATTATTCTTCCCTGTGAGGACCCTCGAAGAGCATCCTGGAGCATCGAGCAACGAAGCTCCAGGGAGGAGGAACACCACCCAGACCGGAGAATCGACGCCTGCTGACTGAGCGGCCCGGAGCGTTTCCTCAACGGCCCTGCCCCGTTCGATTCCTTCCTCCCTTGGTGCGTTTGCTAAAACATGGCTTCGCTTGTCGGGGCGACTCTTATGATGGGGGGGCCCAGACATGCAACGTCCTGCTTGACCATTTCGCCAGGACCGGCTTTTCACCCTGAGTCGTTTTTCGACGGCCCTGATTCACTCCTCTTCCTCTGCCTTATCCCTCCCGTTCTCCCGCGCGGGGGTCTCTGGGCAGTGCACCTCCCTCGTCCTGATCCCCCCTCGTTCGTGTCCTCTTCCCGAAGAGGAGGGAGGAGCAAGGAGGGGGGGGGACTCTCCTCCCTCCTCCCTCGCCCCCCTCTCCAGGGAGGTTGTCCCTCTCCCCCCGCCCTCCTCCAGGGAGGTTGCCCCTCCAGGAAGGGGACCCTAAGGCCTCCCCCCTCCCCCCCCCTTCTCCTCGCTCTCTCTCTATCGTCTCTCTCTCTCATCTCCCGTGAGGCTGTTCCTCCTCTCCCTCCTCCCCTCTCTATCATTCCATCCCCCCTCCTCCCTCTCTCCCCCCTCCTCCTCCCTCTCTCCCTCCTCCCTCTCCTCCCTCCTCCCTCCCCCCTCCTCCCTCCCCCCTCCTCCTTTTTTTTTTTGTTTCTCTCTCTCTCTCTCTCTTTCTCTTTCTCTCTCTCTCTCTCTCTCTCTCTCCAGGGAGGCTGTCTCCTCTCCCCCGCCCTCCCAGGCACCTCCAGCATGTGCTGGCGCGGCCTCAGCCTGAAGTCTGGGGCCGAGGTCGCCATCAAGGCCCCTTGCAGCCAGCGCCCGCCAGACGTCCCCTCCCAAAGCTCCTCGCCCTCCTCCTCCTTGTCCTCCTCCTCCTTGTCCTCCTCCTCCTCCTCCTCCTCCTCCTCCTCCTCCTCCTCCTCCTCCTCCTCCTCCTCCTCCTCCTCCTCCTCCTCGAGGCAGAGGGAGAAGGAGCCGGCACAGAGGTGCACTTTCCACGCTTCCTGCGGAGATCTGGCACCCCTGCGCTGGACACCCTGGGCGGTGCCTCCGCACGCCACCTGATGGAGGGGGGGGGCTGTCCAGCGCAGGTCCACGAACTCCGCGCGGCCCGTCGACGGTTCCTCTTTCTGCCGTGCTCTGGCCTCGACAGGCGGCCCAGGTTAGTGGCTCGACCCTGCCACCAGATCAAGGGTACCCTGGTGCCCTGTGTCTCGCGACCCGTGCTTCCTGCACTTCTGTGGCAGAGTGGCCCTCGGAAGGGTCCTGTGTCCTCTCGCGTGTCCTCTCCAATCGACTCCGACCGTACCTTCGTCCTCCTCCCCGTCTTCCTCCTCGTCCCTCCTCTTCCTCCCCCTCTTCGTCCGCAGGGCTCCGGAGGCTTCTGGGGACTTCCAGCTTCGGGAGCCTCCAGGGGGGACGTCCAGAGGCTGCGGGGGACGGCTCGGGGAGGTGGCACGCGTGGGAGTGCTCACTGTTTTCTAGGAGGCGGGAGGAGGAGGAGAAGGAGGAGGAGGAGGAGGGGGAGGAGGTGGGGAGGAGGAGGAGGAGGAGGAGGAGGAGGAGGAGGAGGAGGAGGAAGTGGCTCGGGGACGTGACGGCCATCCGAGCCCTCAGTTCTTCTTCCTCTTTCGGCACGCTGTGCTTTGCAGCACGCCCCAAACAGGTTCTGCTGCATCTGGGTTGACGTCCGCTCCTGCCCCTGCTCCTGCTCCTCTTCGTGGCCATGGCGCCACTCAGAGATCGTGCCCTATTCCTCTTTTTCTTTCTCGCCGGACTTCCACTCTGATTGCCATTGCTACGTATCATGTCTCTACCACTCCAAATTACTCCAATCCCTTTTGGGCAGATAATCCCACTCCCATATCTCCATTCCGTGGCGCCCCGAAGTAGACCCAAGGTGGGTGTTCCCGTTTCGTTTGCCAAACAGTCTAACGTAAACATGTCCCCTCAACCGGAACGTCTTGTGCTCGACAACGTCTGCGCCATGGCAGGAACGTTCTGTGGAACACACGGCGCGCGAGAGAGCGAAACATCGTTACAGCGCGTGCTTCCTGCGGTTGCAACGACTGAGGCGCCAGCCCGTGCCCACTCCGCCAGAGTGTCCCAGGCCAGCACACGGCCGCGCGGCGAGCGCACGAAGGGTGCTGGCATGCGGAGGCGCACGCTCAGGGAGCCCTGCGTCGTGCAGGCCGGGGGGGCAGGAGGCACTCGAGGGGGGAGAGCATGGGGCACCTCGACGAGGGCCGAGCTCGAGGCCGACCCAGCGTCGGTTCTCGCGATGCAGGCTTCGGGCCCCCAGAGGCCAGGACACAGATAAACCAGGGCACGGGAAACCAAGGAGACGGCTCCTTCTTCTGCAAATTTGCATGTTTCAGCCCCCGTGCATGTTTTGTTTGCTGCACTGCAGGATTCGGGCTTGTGTCCGGGTTTCGCGAGGTGTCTACAGGCTTGAAGGGCCTGTGTCCGGGTTTATGGTGGAAGCGCTGTCCGGGTTTATGGTGGAAGCGCTGCAGTGCCTTGGTTTGATTCGTGCCGCCGTCTGGAAAAATTGGTTTCGAGGGATGTTGGGTGTCCGGGTTGAGCGTGTCCGGGTTTACGGGGCCCTGGGCAGGGGCCGGGGTGTGCGCGCGGGCGGGGCCCGCTGGCTCGCTCTCAAGCCGTCTGCCTCGAGCACTGCGTCTGCGTTCCTCCTCCTCCTCCTCCTCCTCCTCCTCCTCCTCCTCCTCTCTTCCTCCTCCTCCTCCTCCTCCTCCTTCTCCTCCTCCTCCTCCTCTCTTCCTCCTCCTCCTCCTCCTCCTCCTCCTGCCTCTCGACCCATCTGCCTTTCGCTCCTCCTCCTCCTGCACTCGCTCGGGAGGTCCAGCTTCAGGATGCTCCAACACCTACTTTAGCTTGGACCACCAGAAAGAATTTCTGTCTTTGAGCACTGTCTCTGCTTTCACTCCTCCTCCTGAGTGTACTCGCTCGTGAGGTCCAGCTTCATGATGCTCCAGCCTACTTTTAGCCTTGACCACCAGAAAGAACTTCGAGCACCAACAGAAACAAAAACGAAACTAGAGGGTTTTCACGTGTCGGGCCCTGGGAGACACTCGCCCGACACTGTTTTGACACTCTTTCGACACTTTTCCGGGTGCTCGAAATTATTTTTGGGATGTGGTCCTTAAGTACGATGGGAAAAACATAAGTCCAGCTGTTCGACACCCTGAGGGCCTGGTCACTCGGCATTTTGCCTCGGGCAGCCGCCGGCGGCTTGCCCTGCGGAGCTGCCTGGTGGCTGCCCCTTTCCTTCGGCGGCAGGGCACTCTCGGGGAGACGTGGGACTCGAGTGCGCCGGGGCTCGGGCTCGCCGACGTGTTTTGACGAGCGCGTCGTGGACTCCGACGCTCCAGTTCTCGTGGGATGTCTGCCGCGGGAGCTCGCGTTACATTTCAAATTGGGTCTCGTCATTTTCATGTAGCGGGTGAAGTCGGGAGGGAAAAAAAACACAGACACAATTAATCGTCGACCCCAGAAAATATGGGAAAACATGAGAAGTGGGGGGGAAGACAAAAACCCAGAAAAAATATAAGAAAATATGGGGAGTCATTTTATTAGTGTGTATTTACTTGTGTGTCCTGGGGCCCCTTGAATCAGATAAGCTTTTCGCTGTCGGGGACGCCTGTCCCAGGGCAGCTGGAAAGTTGGTTCTCTTGCGGGGCACGTCGAGGTGCAAGCTTCCCAGCCGCCCCTGGGCAGCGCCCCCGGCGACGGACAAGTTTATGTCATACTGTTCTTCGCCCGCTAAGGTTCACGATGGCCCCGTCGGGCCAGCCCGAGCCCCCCGCACCGGAGTCCTGCGTCTTCCCGAGAGGGGGCCACATGCGAACCCTACCCCCACCCCCACGATTCCGGAGGGGGAGGGTGCGGCTCACTTCGCCCACTGCCCACTCAAACCGCCCACTCGAATCTCTCTCCTTCCCTTCCGTGCCGCCGCGTCACGCGGCGCAGCTGCGGTCGCGGCCCTTGCCATCGCTCGGACGTCCACATTCCCCGTGCACTGCTCGGTCTCGCGCGTGCTCTTCTTGCTGGATGACCCAGGATGCTCCAGGGTTTGCATGTGGCCCCCTCTCGTCCGCGAGAGCGTGGTGAACAAAAGAGTGTCGAGTCATGACTGGCGGTCGGCACCGCGTGGTCGCTTTCAAGTGGGCTCCCGGTGCTGACCATGTTGCGCATCGCGCTGGGGGAAGTCTGTGCTCCTGGGTCAGGTGTTGACAAGCGGGGCTGGCGTGCGGGAGAGTTGTTTCGGCGGCCTTGGTTGAGTGGCCTGTGGTGCAGACTCCTCAGATGTTTGAGCGAGGTGGCGCACCGCCTTTTTGACTCCTTTGTTACACCTTGCTTTTTTGTTTTTGTTCCTCTCTCTCTCTCTCTCTCTTTCTCTATCTCTCTGTCGCTCTCACTCTCTCCCCCCATCTCTCCCTCTCTCGCTCCCTCTGTCTCTGCTCCGCTCTCTGTCTCTCTCTCGCTTCCTCTCTCTCTCTCTCTCTGTCGTTTGTTCTCTTCGTTTTGGCTTTAGCTTGTTAGTTCTGGTTTTCTATGCTTCTCTCTCCGTGACCCTTTCGAGGCCCCTCGCGGCCTCAGCGATACAGCAGGCCAGGCCGCCGGCCAGGCACGCATCACCAGCACGCTCGTGGGGAGGCCCGCATCCTCGGCCGAGCTGTTGGTCGCGCCAGCTCTGGAGGAGGATGGCCACGATTCTGCGACGGAGGCGATGCCGGCGGCCTGTCATGCCATCGGTGGTCGTACCGTTTCTTTCGCGCGCACGCCACGACCTTGCGAGGCGTGCCAGGCTTTCTCTCCGTCTTGCAGAGCCAGACCGCGCGCTTGTTCTGTGTCCCCCTTTTTCCGTCCATGCATGTGCAGGTACACACATAGTTCATTTCTAATTCATCGAAAGTTCATTGATTTTTTGTGGGGCCAAGATCATTTCCTTTCTAATTGTTCTATCCTGGGCCTCTTCCTGGCCACTGGAGGGCTCAGAAACGAGCACAGTTAGAAGTGTGCGCGATTAGAAATAAGCGACGTGTACTTGTTTGGTGCCACAGACGCAGTGGTTCCCGAACTCCGCGTCCAGGTCTCCGGGCGCGAGGCCACGAGCGCAAGACATGACTCGTTCTCAGCTTCATCGTCCTCTGTCTCTGCGGCCTCCCCGCTGGTCCTCGTCCTCCTCTGGCTCCGCGTTTCTTGGGAAGCGGGGGGGTAGGCGGTGGAGGTGAGGGGGAGAGGGGGCCAGGGAGGTGGAAAGGTACATGTGGGAGCGGCGGAGGGAGAAGATGAGGGGGGAGGTGATCTTGCGGGGGGGAGTGGACGGCCTCGTCCTCCTCCTCCTCCTCCTCCTCGCCCTCCTCCCTACCTCCCTTCTGCGTCCCCCCTCCTTCCTCCCTCCTCCGTCCTCCCTCGAGGGGGCGCTGTGGGAGGGAGCAGACCTAAGTGGCGGACGCAGCAAGAGCCTCTCCCGCTCCCGCGTAGCACAGGTGTACAAAACGCTCAGCGAGGAGGAACAGAAAGTGCTGATACAGAAGTTCAACCGGCAGGTCGGAGATGAGCAGGAGAAGTAGGGTGAAGAGGGAGTGCAGAAGGAGCGGTCTGAAGAGGACGAGGAGGATACCGACGAGGAGGGGGATGAGGATGACCAGGAGTTTTATAGAGGGCGCGGATCCGAATCAGGAGGTTGACCAGGACGATGGCGAGTAGGGTGAGGACGACATGGAGGAAGATGACGATGAGGAGGATGAATTCTTGACGCTTCGCGTATCCCCACCAGCCCATCCTACACCAGGCACTCGAACGAAGAGCGCCGATGATCGGCAGCTGTTCTTCTCCCCCTCTTCCTCCTTCTCCTCCGCCTTCTTCCTCCTCCTCCTCTCCTCCTTCCTCTCCTCCTCCTCTTCCTCCCCCTCCTCCTCCTCCTCCTCCTCCTCCTCCTCTTCCTCCGCCTCTTCCTCCTCCCTGGTGGCGTCTTGGAGGTATCTTCGAACGGTTTGGTGGGCTCTTGGGCCTTGCGGGCGGGCGGGCGGCGCTCCGCCCGCCCGCGCGCAGGGCCCAAGAGGAGAGTCCAAGACGACTCTTGGAGCCATGAGACATATTGGGATTTCTTGAGCCATCTTGGAGGTCATTTTGGGCTCTCCGAGGCGCTCTTGGAGTCATCTTAATCAGTGCCCCCCCCAAGAGGCCAACATGTGGCTAAAACCTTAGTGCAAACAATGGTTTGACATTATCGCCGAGGCCTCTGGGAGCACCTTGGGTGCCTCTGGGGGGTCTCTTGGGGCCTCTTGGGGGTCTCTTGGGGGCCTCCTGGGGGCCTCTTGGGGGGCCTCTTGGGGCCATCTTGGGGCCATCCTGCGGCCTCTTGGGGCATCCTGGGGGCCTCTTGCGGCCATCGTGGAGGAAATCGATCAAATAAGAGGGGAGCTTTAATTAGCCCTGCCCCCTCAGAAGGCCAAAATGGGGCCAAAACCCTAGTAAAATCAATGATTGTGGCTTCCTCGCCGAGGCCGTTTTGGACGCTCTGACGAGGACGACGAGGAGGGCGAGAAGAAGTCAGCCATGGGCTCGGCCGCGCTCGCCGCGCACCCTTGGCTGCAGCCGAAGCCGTCCGACGACGGATGCGCCCACGGCGGGCCCCCGACCGCATGGAGCAGTGCTCTGGGCGGGGGGGGGGGGGGGGCGCAGAGCTCCTCCGTGGCGGCTCCCCCATGGGATCATTTTATCTCATTTGTTTCAGCCTGAGCATTGAGAAGGAGGAGGAGGAGGAGGAGGAGGAGGGAAGGCGCCATTCTGGATCGGGGGCTGGGGGCTTGTTTCGTGCGGGCCCCCCCACCGCGGCGCCGTCCTCCGATGTGGCGGCGGCCTGCCACATGCCATGGCAGGCTTTGCTTCTCCCGCGTCGGCGGCCCGCCGAGGCAGCATGCTCGCACAGCACAACCACCCCCAGAGTGGGAACCAGCTGAGGAGCCGCGACGTGATAGAGGAGCTGTCTAACTTTGATGTGTTGGGGCTGCCAGGGACGCAGCGTCGGGCGACGGGAGGGAGGATCGAGTTATCGCAGAGGCTCGAGAAGCACTGGCGTATTGACGTCGGATGGAATCGAGGAGATCACCGCAATAGAAGTTGTGGTCTTACGCTGTGGCTGCGAAGGCGTGTCCTTGCTCAGTCTCACGTCGAAGGTTTCCTCTTCACGCCCAAGAGCTTCTGGGGCCGACGCGGGGCAGCGACGTTCGGACAGGGCACGCTCAGACGAGTGGTGGTACTGATGTACCTTCCCCCTCAACCCAGAGGACGGCCTCAGTCAGTACAGTGGGAGTCAATAGTCTCGGCGGTGATTTCTTGGCTTTCAGGTGTACTCGAACCGGTATCAGCAAGGTGGTCGCCAGTCATCATGAGTGATGCCAATGGGCAGTTGCAGCAGATGCAGGATGTTGCCGGCCCATCTGGCAACGGGGACCTCAATTCGCCGACAGAGGGACTCTCAGCTCTTT
>CAUYUJ010009724.1:12500-22500 GCA_963575745.1 Prorocentrum cordatum
GTGTGTGTGCGTGCGTGTGTGTGTGTCCGCGCGCGCGTGCGCGCAGCTGGCTTTGGAGTGCTCTGCGCAGGGGTGCGCGTCGGCTCTCGAGGCCCCTGCCCTCGGGCCGCGGGGCCGCCGGAAGGGCCAGGTCCGCTCCTGGCCCGGGGCCCGGAGGCGGGCGGCGGGTGGCGCGGGGGGGAGGGGTGTCAAGTTGGGCCTGTCCCCCTACAGGAGGATTGTGCACAAAGAGTCACGTAACAGTCTGGGGGCAATTTTGGGGGTATTTTTGTGGACCGTCTGGGGTGGGTATTTTTTGACTATCTCTGATGTTTCGCCCAGAATCCCCCTGAAGGGGGACAGGCCCGACCTGAGAGTGGGCTGCGGGGCCTCCGGAGGGCCAGGTCCGCTCTGGCCTGGGGCCCGGAGGCGGGCGGTGGGTGGCGGGGGGGGGAGTGGTGTTCAGTCGGGCCTGTCCCTCTACAGGAGGGATGTGCAAAAATATAGGGGAACAAGTGACGTAAACATAACAACTCGGAGGTCCGCGCGGATTTCTCGGATCGGCGCTGGGGCTCCCCGGCGGCGCCTCGCGCGCCTCCCCTGGCGCGCTCCGCGCGCCAGGGAGGGGGGTCCAGCGCGGATCCGAGAAATCCGCGCGGACCTCCGAGTTTTTATGTTTATGTCATTCTTCGCTTCCCTAAAATAGTAACACAATAGTCTGGGGAAAGTATTTTTCAATCATTTTGGGGTATTGTTTGACTATCTCTAATTGTTCGCCCAGAACTTGGCATCGTTCGGACGTGTGCATTTTTTCTTCGGCGAGGACCATCGAGGAGCATCCTTGATCATGTGACGAACAAAAAAAACCACGCACGAAACCTAAAAAAACACAAGGGCATGGACGTCCGAGCGATGGCCAGAAAATCCCCCTGAAGGGGGGCAGGCCCGACCTGAGCGTGGTGGCGGCAGCCGGAGGAGCCTCCTGGCCGCCGCGCCCCCGGGGGCCGGTCCCTCTACAGGAGGAACGTCCACAAATAGCTACATAATAGTTACAAAATAATCACAAAATAGTCACATAATAGTCTGGGGACTACTTTCTGTTAGTATTTTTCGACCATTTTGGGGTATCTTGTTGGCTATGCCTAATTTTTTATCCAGGATCCCCCTGAAGGGGGACAGGCCCGACCTGAGGGTGGTGGAGGCAGCAGGAGGAGCCTCGTGGCCGCCGCGGCCGGCAGCGGCGGGCTCCGCCGCGACTGGCGCGGCCTCGAGCGATCGGGCTGGGGTGGGCGGGAAGGCTTCTTAGAAGGAGGGAGGAAGAGGAGGAGGAGGAGGAGGAGGAGGAGGAGTGGGTCGAGGTCCCCGGCGAGGGGCTGCGGTTCCTGTTTGCCAGCCTCGAGCTATCCCTATCCCTAAGATTGACACACCAGAAGGCGATGACAATCTTGGGGATGCGCCCTCAAAAAAGAAGCGAATCCTTAAGATTGGCATCGTGAGGAGGAGATGACCAGCATAGGGATAGGGACATGTTCCAGGCTGGTAATCTTGTGGCACCGGCCGCCGCGCGAGGAGGTCGCGAGGCATCGCGCGGACCCCGGCACTTCAGTCGGGCCTGTCCCTCTACAGGGGGAGCATTCAAAAATGGTTAAAAAAAGTCTGGGGACTAGTTCTTGAGTATTTGGTGACCATTTAAGAGCATTTTTGGAGTATTTTTCATTTTTCGTCTACCCTTGTAGAGGGACACGCCCGACTAAACCCTGCACCGTTCGCATCTTTCTGAACGGCTGTTTCGATCTTATGCGCATCGGACATTTCAACGCCCTCCGTCAGTCCAAGAGTCTCTTTCAACAGCGTGGCTACAGCAAGGTGGTAATGGTGGCGGGTATCCACTCGGATGAGGCGATAAGTCACCAGAAGGGCCCTCCCCTCATGGACGACGACGAGAGGATTGCGGTGCTGCAGGCTACGAAGTGGGTCGATGAGGTGGCCACTTCCTTGCCGTACACGTCCATGTCGGTGAAGATGGCCGATGCGCTCAGCGTGGACGGCGTGGACTGGATCCGTCGCGGCGACGACCTGCCCGTACTGCAGGAGCGGCGGCGGCATGCACACGGACGCTGTCGAGAAGGGCCGCTTTTCCAGATGTTGAAGCGGACGGAGGGCATCTCGACCACGCAGATCCTGCAGCGCTTGCTGGAACGCCCGTCCGGCGACGGCCCTGAAGAGCACCCCGCCGCACCGTCGGCTCCTGCCGCGGGGCCCCACGGCACCCACGACGGCGGGCCGCCCCTGGAGCCCGCGCCGGCTACCACCCAGCGCAGTTCGCCGAGCGGCCCGGCGGGGCGCAGCGGGGCTGCATCGGCGACGCCAAGCGCGTCGTGTACATGGGGGGGGGGGCATTCGACCTGCTTCGCGTCGGGCACGCTCGAGCCCTCGAGCAGGCGTCGGAGCTCGGAGACTACCTCCTCGTGGGCGTGCACTCGGACGAGACGGTGCGCCAGCTTGCGGGATGCTGCCAGGGCTGACGCTCATGGAGCGCGCCATGGCAGTACTGGCAATGAGGTGGGTCGACGACGTGGTCCTCGGCGCTCCCTGGGAGGTGACCCGAGATCTCCTCGTGATCATGAACGTCGCGGTGGTCGTGGCGGGTCAGCAGGGTCCGCTTTATCGAGCAGCGGACCGCTGGTCATCCCCCGCACGCTGGGGATTCTGCGGGAGGTAGACAGCAAATCGCAGCCGACCTCTGGGTCCCTGAAGGACCGCTTCCTGCAGCAGAGGGACTCCATTGCACAGTGGAACAGCGCCCTGCTTCCCAAGGAAGCCACCTACACACGGGCGAAGGAGTACGTGCCTGAAGCTTGAGTGGGTCAGGGCTTGCGGATGGTTGGCGTCGCGTGCGATGCTTGGGGTGTTCTCGAAGCCGCTTCGGGCACACCGAACAGCAATAATCAAAACCAAGATTGATGCACGTCTGGTGGCGGGCGCCTGTGCGCACGCAGTGTAGTGTGACGCGCTGCTCTCGTAACGCATGCGCGAAGCGTGAGCAGTGACATTTGCACGTGCGCGTGTACTTCCACGCATGCGTACATGCCGGTCGTTGAAAGTAGGTCTTTCTGGTTCCCCGGAGCCCAATGTATTTTGGCCGCCTTCCTACGTCAAGAGTCGAGTGGCTTCCCTCCTTCCCTCATTTTCAGGGGGCGGGCGGAAACCGCATCTACTTCAAACGCCTTCCTACTTCATAGTTCCAGGTGCTTCTTCCGACCGACGGGTCTGCGTTTGCATGAAAGCATACGAGGCGTTACAGACATGGCCTTGCTTTCGAGGACCAGAAGGAGTTGCCATCTCTTCTGAAGCGGAAGGCCGCGGAAGGGCGGCGGAAGGTCGGCGGAGGTGAAGCGAGGGCGCCTCCGCTGGCGGACGCCAGCCGAAGGCGGCGGAAGCAAGACAGGCGCCCCCGAGAGATGACACCCTCTCCTCCTCCTCCTCCTCCTCCTCCTCCTCCTCCTCCTCCTCCTCTTCCTCCTCCTCCTCCTCCTCCTCCTCCTCCTCCTCCTCCTCCTCCTCCTCCTCCTCCTCCTCCTCCTCCCTCCTTCTCCTTCTCCTCCTCCTCCTCCTCCTCTCCTCCTCCTCCTCCTCTCTCCTCCTCCTCTCCTCCTCCTCCTCCCCCTCTCCTCCTCCTCCTCCTCCTCCTCCTGTTTTGGGATCAGGGTTTCCAAAATCCGCCATGTGTGCGCCGGCCAATGCACCGAGCTGAATCGAAGCTGAATCGAAGCGAGATGGATGCTGCGGTCGGCGCCTCGGGGGGGGGGGGGGCGCGCCGATGCCGGCCGGGCCTGGGGCCGCAGACGGGGCCGCAAACCCTCGCGGCCCCCGCTCCCGTCCTCCTCCTCCTCCTCCTCCTCTCCCCTCCTCCTCCTCTCCTCCTCCTCCCCCTCCTCCTCCTCCTCCTCCTCCTCCTCCTCCTCCTCCTCCTCCTCCTACGCCTCCTCCTCCCCCTCCTCCTCCTCCTCCTCCTCCCCGCTCCCGCCTCTGCGACCAGCGCCGGCGTCGAGAATGCATGCCCGAGCGCAGATGCGTTGGAGCGCCGGAAGGAACACGGGGTCGACTGCGCCGGCATTGGCGCGCAAGCCGCCCGCCGAAGGTCGCGCGCAGGTGCCCTCGTCTCCAATTGTGGCATGCCGCACTGGCGGCCCGCGCAAGCCGCCGCGTAGGGTTGCCATGCCATCTCGCGTAAGACCCCTTTGGTCGTCGCTCAGTTGTGCACACGTCACATACATTTCCACACGCACGTGAAACTGCACGTACCGTTGCGTTCGAGTGTTTTCCATTATCTTGTGTTGGGGAGCCTTTATGAAGCTGCAAACCATGCATCAGTCAGTCCAGATGTGCACACTGGAGCGGCATATGTTCTGACCGAATGTGTGCGACATGCAGCAGTAATGGAATGCGATGTGGGAACCAACGTGCAAATGATTTGTCTCCTTGGCCTTCGCAAAGACTGCACCCCCCCCCGTGCGAGCACGGTTTGGGGAATCTGTGGGCGTATATAGTTTTTATGTGTGTGCGCTGTTGTGCGAAATCTGTTTTCCGTGAACCTGTATACGTACGTGTGTGCGTTGTGCATGCATGTGTGCAAACACATTTATACTCACAGAAAACATGAGTGAACACATGTGCAGGAGTGTGTATGAATGTGTACGTTCGTGCGTGTGTTTTTGTGCACATGTGCGGCATGAGTTTCTTATACGCGTGTTTCAAATGGGTGGGTGGGCGTCTGCGCGCCCAATCGTGGGCGCGGGATTCTCTGTGTGTCCTTTTGCACGCGTGTGTTTGTGTGCATGTGCATTTGAGCAGGCCGTGTGTGCACAAGCTTGGGAGTGTTTGTATCGTGCGCGCGCGTGCAAGGGTGAACGAGGCGCAGAGTCCCGCGAAACGACATGGAGGACGCGTTGGTTCGAAGCTTGCGGTGCTAAGGTGCGATGACGCCAGCATGCACTGCTGACCACGACGACGACGACGACGAAGGCGACGACGACGACGACGACGACGACGACGACGACGACGACGAAGGCGACGACGACGACGACGACGACGAAGGCGACGACCGCCCCTGCCTGCCCAGAGCCTGGCCCGCGAGCCCGCGCGCCTGCCCCCGGGGGCAAAAGGTGCTGTCGAGCCAGGAGAAGGCGGGCCCGCTGTGGCATGCGCAGCTGGACATGGCGAAGCCCTCCAAGCTGTTCATGCAGGCGCGCAGGATACCGTGCAGTCAAAGACCCTCCTAAGGACGCGCGACTTTGCCCAGGGCGCCCTTGCGTGCTTGCTCCTCCTTGCTCCTGCGGCTCGTCCTTGGCCTCTTTCGCTCGCCCGCTTGTCAGGGCACCCTTGGGGTTTTCGTCGTCCGCCGCCCCAAAAATCCCAACTTCGGCTTCCAAGGGTCTTGCGTCCTTACCGCGCGTCCTTGTTTGGGTTTTTGACTGTAGGCTGAGCGGGAAGGAGACGGTCGACGCGTGAGATCTGGCCCCAACCCAGACCTCGGATCTTTCTTGTCTCGTTTGAGGTCGCGGCGGCGCTCGTGGCGGCCACAAGTTAGGTGACGTGCACCTTCCCAGCGCACCCCAGCTCTGCGATGTAAGCGTGTCTCCGGACCAAACATCTAGTTACAGAGTGTTGCCAGTTTATGTCCAACATTGGCAGTCCTGTCATTTGTCGAACGAGCGATTATCACGCAACCAGACGAGGGACGGTTGAAGGGCACGCAGCTTGAGTCTTGAAGGTTGCAGGCCCTCGCCGCCAACAGGCCTCCCCTGTCACGGCAGACACAGCCCGAGGGTAAGAGATTGCTGTCCTGGTTGGCCCCTCTTCTGAAAGCTCTTGCACCGCATGGCGTTGATCCTTGTGAGACGTACACGCGCGCACACTTGTACCTTCGCCCGCGATGTGGCACCACGGTCGCGATCAAGAATGTGTACGAATAGCGAACCTAGCAATTGCAATCTTGCCTCGAAGGCCCGCTCGAACATGCAAGCTGAGCAAAGCGTAAAGCCGCAGAGACAAACTGGACAGAAAAGGAGCACGAAACACGCACAACCCGCCGCGAAGAAAAAACGAGCCAGGTCTACCATGTATATGTATATATATACACATATTTATATATGTGTATATATTTGTGTATATATATATATATATATGTCGAGACCCAACATGCACATGCAGCGGTATGAGGGCCTCAGACAGTCCCACAGGCGGCCCTTCCGAACAAACCTGTAGCTGAAGGCGCGAGAGAGTCGCAGGTGTGTGGGTGCGGGCCGCAAGACCGGCGCGATCGTGAAGCCACGGGGCGGTGCGTGCGCAGCAGCCGGAACCGCAGGTGTGCAGCATACGGGAAGGAAGCACGGGCAGAAGGAGTGGTATGTGCACGCGTGGGCACGCAGGCACACAGCGACAAAACACGCGCGCGCACCCAGGCAAGCACACGAGCACACGCGCGCAGGGTGCCCCTCTCCCTGCTGCTCTCCGCCTGGCCTGCTCTGCCGCCGTTTCCCTTCCCGTTCGTCCTCCCCGCTCCTGTCTGCTGCCTGTCTTCGTTCTTCTGCTCTTGCTGCTGCTGTCCACCGCGTGGGGATGCGCTCCTGTCGCTGCCACTAGAGCTGTCGCAGCGTGCCGGCTGGGCAGAGGAATCGGCAGCCCACCCTCTTTTCGGCGCGGTGTTGTTTTCAGCCTCAGACTGCTCGCCCGCATTGCAGCCGGGCCGTTGCACTCACTCCCCTCGACCGTTCGCCCAGGCAACAATTGTCGCTGTTCGTTCCTTCTGTTCGCGTCTCTCTGTCGAGTCTAGGGGGGCAAGATGTGTCCGCCCAGGCTGGCGCTTCCAGCAAGCAGCAACAGACTCGTGGCAGCCCCATTGTAGCCTTGCGGTCTTTCTCCGCTCTCCTCTCCTCCCTCCCCGAAATAGCACACAGCCTGGCTCGAAGACCTGCCCCCTAACCAACTACCACGAATGGCGCCATGTGCGAACGCAATGGGGAGGATAAGACGGAGAAGGAGGAGGAAGTGGAGGAGGAGGAGGAGGAGGAGGAGGGCGCAGAAGAGGAGGAGGAGGGGGAGAAGAACCATGATGATGGTGAGTACGAGCTTGATGATGATGTTGATGGTGAAGCGGGCAAGCATCAGACGGATAATGAGTAGGAGGAGGAGGAGGAGGAGGAGGAGGAGGAGGAGGAGGTGGGGAAAGACAGGGACGGCGAGGATGGCGAGGAGCCGGAGGATGATGAGGAGGGACGCGAGGAGGACGACGGCCCTCGAGGGCCCGGGCGCGGTGTGCCCAGCGGAGCCCGGCGCGTGGGAGCCCCCCGCAACCGCAGATGATCGACTTCTCGCGGGACGCTTCCGGCACGCCCGGGGGCTCGGCAGCCCGCCCGCCCGCGGCCGCAGCCCGCGCCCCACCGGCTGCGCCCCGGCGGTGCTCTCCCGCGCCCGCCCTGGAACCGCTGCCTGCTCTTTCGCTGTTGGGATCAGACCAGGTGTTCCCCACATTTCTCTCCCGAGTGCATCGGCCTTCCCCCGCGGGGCTGCGCATCGCAGCGTGGCCTTGCCCCCGCATCGGTGACGGGGCGAGCCGGACCCAGCCATACAGCGAGCGGGTCATCTTGCCCAGTTTTCGGAGCTGCCGCGGCTCCGGGCCGTTCCTTAGGAGCGGACAGGCAGCGTCTGTGGGCATGTGCGGCGTGCTGCTAACCTGCATGCCTGGTGCTGGCTTCGCCTGGCCACCCAGTAGAGGCGCCTTCCCGTGGCAGCAGCCTCCTGGCCAGAATCTGCGTGGGGCCGGTGGGGCTGAAGGCCTCCTGCTGGGGCCGAGGGCATTGAAGTCTGGATGGCGCATGCGAGGGTCTTTGTTTGGGGTCTTTCTGTCACCACCCACCAAACCACCCCAACCCAACCCGAAGGCCTCAATTTGCCCTCCATTTCCAGGGGGGGGGCCGGGGAACCTTGAGAAAGCACATATGGAACCCGCACCCCCCCCCACCTTAAGTTCGGATCTTCGGGTTGGGTTGGGGTGGTCTGGTAGGTAGTCATTCTGCAGTGCCCGTCCAACCCTCTCCCCCTCTCCCCCTCTTTCCCTCTTCTCCCCCGTCCCGCCTTCCTACCCCCCCCTTGACCCCTCCCCTCTCCACCCGCTCTCCCTTCTCCCTCCCCCTGCCACCCGCCGTGGTTCCCACTCTAGTCCATTCCAGCCCCCTCCTCCCTTTCCCTTAGATGATGTTAACCACGCTGGGGGCGTTCGTTTCACGTGTCCAAGCTCTACGTTTTTGTTCAGCTGATGTGCCAGTTTTTTCAGTCTGGGGATTCTCGTTCGCGCCCTTTGCGGTTCGGCTCCGTCTTGTCATGCCGTTTTTGCTTTCCGTTCTTGTGGTGCTGCTGTTCGGGCTCAAGGTCTCCCCCCCCTCGTCGCTCGGTTGGCCGAGAATCAGGGCAGCTGGGAAACGGCAAACAAACCAACGCCCCCAGCGTCTGCAGCATCCGCGGGGCCCTCCCCTCTCGGGGGTCGTTCTACGAAAGGGAGGTCGTTTCACTAAACCACGTTTCACTAAAGGGAGGTCTGTCCATCCCCGACCCTCCCCGCCCCGCTCCCCTCCCCCCCCCGCGCCTGCGCCGGCCCCCCCCCCCCTCGCTTCCCGTCTCTTCTCTCTCCCCTCGCCACCGCGGCCAGAGATGCGCGAGGAGAGGCGCCGCGAGCGTGCGGCCGGGCCCAGGCAACCATACCGAGGCCGGCTCGGGGAGAGTGCCCTGAGGCTCCTCGCACCCCGCTCGCTGCTCTCGCGCATCCGCGTTGGGGAGGGGGGGGGGCACCCTCGAACGCTCTCCAGCTTGGCTGCCGCGAAGGGTCGCATGCTCTCGAAGGAGAGGCTCGCCCGTCCGACGAGGTCCGACCGGACGGGCACGCGGCTCCACACTGCTTCACGGGGGGCTGTGGCCCGACCCGCCCCGCCCCCAGTCGGGCGCGGCCCCGCGGCACCGCGGGGCCGAAGAGGGGCGCTCGCACTCGCGCCGCCGAGGCCGGGCCCGGACCCCGACGACGGCGTGATGTACCTGGTCACGGAGATGGGGTGCTACAGCCTGAAGGACTACCTCAGGATGCGCCGGCCTCGGCGCGGCGGGGCCCCTCCCCCTCGTCCTCGGCCTCGTGCGCCTCGCTCCCCTCCCCTCCCCGTCGGCCTCGTCCGCCGGGCACCCCTCCCGTCCCACGTCCTCGTCCTCTTCGCTCTTCGCTCTTCGCTCCCTCCCGGCCTCCTTCCCTCCCTCCTCGTCCTCGTCCTCCTCCCTCCTTGTTCTCGTCGGCCTCGTGTTCCTCCTCCCTTCCCGCCCTTCCCGTCCTTCCTCCCGCCCCCTCCCCTTCCCAACTGCACACTGGGCGCGAGGCGCAGCAACAGGCCGTCTGCGCACCGTGGAAAGCCACGCCCTCCTGCCTTCCCTCTGCCCCCTTCGCGCCCTCGGCTTTCACGTCCAGGCCCCTCGTGAGCAGAGCACGCAGGTCGGGCCGCCGCGCGCAGGGCTCCGTCCGCTGATCTTGAGGATGGTCGGCGAGGCGCGGTGGCCTGGAGGCGCCAGACCATGTGGAGACAATCCCTTTGTGGGGGAATGGCTGACAGATCTTGCGGGCCTCGCAGGCACGCTTTCGAGCGCCCTCCTTCCTTCAGCATCTTTCCGCGAGCTCGCTGCCAGAACGTTGACTCTCAGGAGGAAAAGAAGCACACAGACACAATTGATCCTCGATTCCCCAGCAAATATGGGAGCATATGGGAAGTGGGGGGGAAGACAGAAACCCAGAAAATATGGGAAAATATTGGGAATATGTTTATTTGTGTGCATTTATTTGTGTGTCCTGGGGCCCCTTCAGACTCGCACCTCGCGTCTCGTGCATCCGCGCCCTGGACTTTCTCTCTGGGGAGACGGGCCCAGCGCTTCCCCTTGGAGCAGTGTCGTGCGCAGCAGGTGGAGAGCTCCATGTCGGCACCGCATTTTG
>CAUYUJ010009724.1:25000-30369 GCA_963575745.1 Prorocentrum cordatum
AGCGGCAGGGCCACTTGCTCCCGAGCAGGACGGTGCGGACCATCGCCAAGGCGTGTCCCTTGTGTGATGAGGGGGAGGGGGAGGAGGAAGCGGGAGGAGGAGGAGGAGGAGGAGGAGGAGGAGGAAGAGGAGGAGAGGAGGAGGAGGAGGAGGAGGCGGGAGGAGGAGGAGGAGGCAAGAGTGGAGGAGGAGGAGGAGGAGGAGGAGGAGGAGGAGGAGGAAGAAGCGGGAGGAGGAGGAGGCGGAGGAGGAGAGGAAGAGGAGGGTCAGAAGGAAGATGACGAGGAGGGAGAGGAAGACCACCAGGAGGAGGAAGAGGAGGGTGGGGAGGAGGGGCCGTAGGACGAGGTGGTGGTGGAGGAGGTGGGTGGAAGGGTAGGGTTGGGAAGAGGAGGGGGGCGAGGGGCAGGGGGTGAGGACGTGGGGTAACGTGGGCGGAGGAGGAGAGGGGCGGAGGAGAAGGTGGATGAGGATATTGTCCCTCCCCCTGCGAGTTCGGCCCGTCGGGCCGGAGCGGAAAAACTGCGCTACGCGCAAGCTTGTGCGGGCACAGGCAACTTGTGGGGTCCCAAACCTGGATAGCGGGGCGCCCCAAGAAACGCGTGAAAGCATGTAGGAGACGCTTGCAAGGACGCTTGAAAGCATCCCTTAGGGCTGGACAGCTTGTCGGAGACGCTTGCAATGACGCCTGAAATGATGCCTGGAGAGCTCGCAACCTTCCTAGTAGGAGCTCCGCACGAGCCTCCGACACGCTTCGAAAGAGCTTAGCAAAGGCTTCCGGCACGCGCATTGGGAACGAGTCGGAAAACGCTCTCGGGACACGCTGCAAGTTCCCGCAACCTGCTGCGGCGATGCCTGACCGGGAGCTCTGGAGAGGAAACGGGCCAGCACGTGTTGCCGGCTTCCAGTCTGGATCCCTCTTACGTAGTCTTCAGGGAGCTGTGTGCGCGACCCAGCCCAGAGCCCCAGGAAAGGGCACCGACTGCAGCATGCTAGGGGGGCCACATGCGAACCCTACCCCTACCCCCCACGATTTCTGGGGGGGGGGGGGAGGGGGCGGGTTCACTTCGCTCGGGAGCTCTGAACACCCCCCCCTCCCCCCCCCCAAATCGTGGGGAGCTCCCGAGTGAAGTGGCCCCCCCCCCCTCCCCCCCCCAGAAATTGTGGGGAGCTCCCGAGCGAAGCGATCCCCCCTCCCTCCCCCCCCCCAGAAATCGCGGGGGGCAGGTAGGGGCAGGGTTCGCCTGTGGCCCCCCCAGCAGGGCACCTCCCGAGAGACCCCGCGCAGGGATCTCTCGGAGGGCGCGCGCCGCGCCTTCCCCCCCCCGGCGGGGGGGGACGGCCCGACGCCTGGCAGAAGAGAGCTCGGCGACCCTGACCTTCCAGGAGGGCTAAAAAATAGCACCCGACCTAAAAACCTATCCCAAAGCTATTCTACGTCTTGGTTTGAAGCTGTTTCGCTCAGCTTTTTAAGTTTTTAGGTCTCCAGTGCTAAAAAATAGCTCTCTGGAAGGTCAGGCGAGGGTGCCCCACGGGAGAGCAGCCGGCCCCCCGAGCCCTCGAGAGGGCGACGTGTCGAGCTGGCGAGGCGGCCCTCGCCGACCCGAGAAAAGGGCAAAAGGCGGCGCGCTACCCCCCAGCTCCCCCCTGGAGAACTACAGGGGAGCGAGAGAGGTGGCACACAAGCATGAAGAGGCTCGGAGGTCCGCGCGGACTTCTCGGGTCGGCGCTGGGCCCCCCCTTCCCTGGCGCGCGGAACGCGCCAGGGGCGGCGCCGGAGGCGCATTGCCGGGGGGGCCCCCCGCGCCGATGCGAGAAGTCCGCGCGGACCTCTGAGTCTTTTAAGTTTATGTGCCACTTTTTGTTCCCGTAACTGGGTAGTCGAAGGCCAGACTGTCAGATTGGATTGGGCCCCAAGGGCCCATCTGGCCCGGCCAAACTGGATGATTTGGGTGATTCGCCAGACTGGATTCGCGTTGGCTCCCTCGCCAGATTGCCCCCGTTTGCCAGATTGGGCCTGCCAGATTGGCGCCAGATTGGCTTCGACTACCCAGCCTAAGAAAGCTCGTTCCCTGCGCGGTGCCCGTCGTCGGAGCAGGAGCGCAGGAGGAGCCGAGAGCAGGCGCCCCCAGGAGGCCCGAGGCCCAAGGCCCGGCAGCAGCCCGGCAGCAGGCGCGGGGAGGCCGCCCTGCCGCCGGGCGGCTCCGAGCACGACACTCGCATCGCTCCTTGAAGAAGAGCTGCCCGCACAACTGGGCCCCACTCCCACTCGGGCCAAGCTGGCCACGGGGGGGGGAGGAGGGAGGAGGAGGAGGAGGAGGAGGAGGAGGAGGAGGAGGAGGAGGAGGAGGAGGACCCCTTACCCGTCCAACTTATGGTGGTGCTGGTGGAAGCCAGGGCGGGCACTGGAACATTACTCCAGATTTCGTGATAAAAGGGAGGGGGTCTGGACCCTCCAAGACAAGCCATTTCAGACCTCCCCCGTGGGAGAACCCTGCAGAACATCGTCCCCAGACCCCCCCAGGCCCTCCAAGATGGCCTGGAAGAGACCCCCCCCGAAATGAGACCCCCCTCCCTTTATCACGAAATCTGGAGTACGTGTGCGCGCCGCTGCCTCGAGGAAGGTCATCAGCTTCTTGAGGCCAGCGTCGACTGGCGGCCAGCTGTCCACGTTGGCAGCCCGGTCGGCCACAGACTCGCCAGCGAACGAGGCGGACAACCTCTTGTCCTGCAGCTCCTCCTCCTCCTGCAGGGTGTTGCGCTCGACTACCGTGTCTTGCAGCTGCGCTTTCGGTTGCCACGCCAGTACGCTCTTCGTAGTGATGGGGTTGACGATGCCCTCCAGCTCCTCCTGCTTGCCCTCAGACCCGCCAGCATGGTCGGCCGCCGACTCACCAGCGTGCGGGGTGTACAGCAGCGTCTTCGGCTGCCAGGCGAAGAGCCGACACTCGCAGAGGCCCGGGTACTTCAGCTTCTCCTCCCTGAGCTCAGACATCATAATGGAGCAGTAGTCTTCCGTCTTCCTCCGCCGCCTTCGTCACCTCCGCGCCGTGCTTGCCCCCCCCCCCCGCCCCCCCGCACGCACGCACTCGTCCGCGACCTTCGCCTGGGCCTCGTCGTCCGCGACCTGCACCGTGGCCTCGGCCTCCGGCGCGCCAGACTTCACGACGACGCCGAAGCCCTTCCCCGCCGAGCTCACGAACAGGAGGGGCCTCGTCGGCCGCCTCCGCCACCGCGCCGCCCAGCGTCATGACGCCCAGGCTCACCGTGCCCAGAGCGGGGTTGACGATGCCCTCCTGTGCACCGCCAGTTCGATCTTCCCCTTGGCGCCGCACTTGGACGGGCCCCGCGGCTTCGCACCCTGCAGGGCGCTGCGCACGGCGGGGTTACCGACGCCTCCAGGATTCTCATAGGATTTCCTCCAGGAATCCCATGGGTTTCCTCGGGAAGCCGATGGATGTCCCAAGGAATCCCATGGATGTCCAAAAGGGAGCCTAGGGATTTCCAACCGCGCTGCTCCTCGACCTCGAGCTGCTCTGCCTAGCGCTGAGAGGAGCGGCAGGAGGAGCCAGCGGATCGGCACCTCGCCTCGACCTGGCCTGGCGTCGCTTGGCGGCGCTCGGACGCGTTTTTTTGTTTGTCTTTTTTTGTTTTTGTTTTACATCCCCTCGGCGAGGACCACCGAGGAGCACCTGGGACCATTTTCGAAAACACAAAGGCTCAAGTCAGGCCTGTCCCTCTACAGGAGGGATATTCAAAGATAGTCAAAGCATAGTCTGGGGACCATGTTTGATTATGATTATTTGTAATGCTCGTCCAAAACCGCCAGTCGGAGGACATGCCCGACCTAAAAAAAGCGAATGCAATCGAAACCTATTCGGGAAATGGACGTCCGAGCGATGGCAAGGCGTCGAGCCCGGCATCCTCGAAGTCGTCCTTGCCGCCGGGGGCGCCGTCGGCCGCCTCCTCCGCCACCCGCGGCCTCGCAGGGGAGGCGTCGGTCACCGAGCGCGTTCCACTAATTGCTCGCAGAGTGCCTACCCGCAAACGTTTGGAAAACCGCTTGCCTATCCCAGTGGAAGGGATCGTACCCTGACCTTCCAGAGAGCTATTTTCTAGCACTGGAGACCTAAAAACCTAAAAGGCTGGGCGAAACAGCCTAAAACCAAGACGTAGAATAGCTCTGGGATAGGTTTTTAAGTCGGGTGCTATTTTTTAGCCCTCCTGGAAGGTCAGGGTAGACCCCCCCCGACTGAGCAAGGCCACGTGCGAGCAGTTGCTTTGCGAGTATAGTGGAGCGCGCTCGTCTGACTGAGGCACGCGCAGCGCCTCCTCCGGCGCCGCGGGCCCCCCGCGCCGAGCGCTACGCGCCGTGCGCCCTCTTGCATGCCGCGCCGCCCGCGCAGCACACCCCCGAGGCGCGGTCGGCCGGGGGGGGGCCGCGGGGCGCGGCCCGCTGCGGCGGCGAGGCGCGGTCGGTTGGGGGGGGGGGAAAGCGAGACGCGGTCGGCTGGGGGGGGGGGGCGGGGCGAGACGCGGTCCTTTTGGGGCGGGGCGAGGCGCGGCCGGTGGGTCGCCCCGAGACCGCCGCAGGAGCGCCGGCTCGACGGCGCGGAGAAGTGCAGGCCGGGTCCCCGTCAGCGCGGGCCCGCCGGCCGCCGCAGGGCCTGGCGGCTCCTCGGCGCCCGTGTGCGGAGGGCCGCAGCCGCTGCGGCCGCGAGCGCCTGCCGCGAGCCTCTCCCGCCTCCGCGGCGCCAGCGGCGGCACCGCGCGCGAGGTCCGCCAGCGCCGCTGCCAGCGCACAATGCCTCGAGCGGCGGCGCCGCCACCTCGCGAGGCCGCGCCGCCGCCGCCGGGCCGCTCCGCCCAGGCGGGCGAGGAAGCAGAGAGCCCCTCCCTGCCCAACGGCTTGAGCCGACATGGCTACGGAGGTGGAGGAGGAGGCGGAGGAGGAGGAGGAGGGAGGAGGAGGAGGAGGAGGAGGAGGAGGTGAGGCGGAGGAGGAGGAGAGGAGGAGGATGGAAGGAAGGAGGAGGAGGAGGGAGAGAGCAAGATGTGGGCGGCCCTCCCTCCCCCCCTCCCTGCCTCCAGAGGGGCTCGGGCCCGCGTCGGTCCCCGACGGTGCGGCCGCGCGTCGGGCGCGACGCGGCGACCTCTGGCGACGGCCGCTGCCGCTGCGTGAGGCGGGGGAGCCGTGCCCTTTGGCAGCCCGCGGCCGCCGCTGGCGCCCGGGCGGTGTCCGCGCGGGTCGCCGCTGGCTCCCCGGCCGGCTTTCGCTGCGGCGGTGTGTCGTCCTCGCTCTGCGGCTTCTCGTCCTCCACCGCACCTGGGTGCGCGTGCTGCCCTGGAGGAGGAGGAGGAGGAGGAGG
>CAUYUJ010009724.1:30469-45469 GCA_963575745.1 Prorocentrum cordatum
CCTCCTCCTCCTCCTCCTCCTCCCCTCACCTGTCTCGTCGACGCGTCGGCGACCCCGCCGCTGGCGTGAGAGGCTGAAGGCCGCCAGTGGCCCAGAATCGTCCAGCATGGAACGATCTGGCGATCGAAGAGCCGCGTGGAGCGTTCCAGGCGGAACGATCCGCGCGGCGTGGGGCGCCAGCGCCGAGGTCGCCACGACACGAGCCTGCCTCGAGAGCCTCGCTCCAGAGAGCGTGGCCCCACGGGCACCGCCCCGACATGCTGCTGGCGTCGGCCACGCCAGGGCGGTGCGCACGCTGGGACGTGCTGCAGCACAAGCTTTGAGTTGGGCGCGTTCCTCTACATGAGGAGTATTCAGGAAAAAAAACAACATAATAGTATGGGGACTGTTTTTATTCGATTTTTTTTTTTTTTTTTTTTTTTTTTTTTCTCATTTGGCATTTTTTTTTTTTTTTTTCGTCCAAAGTCCGCCTGTAGGAGGACGTGCCCGACCTGCTGGCGGCGTCGGCCCCGCGAGGGCGACGCGCGCTCGGGCGTGCTGCAGCACAGGCTCCGCGGCGGGCGCGCCTCCTGGCCGTGCCGCTCAGGGCCAACGACGCGCCACAAGACTTTTTGTGCCAGCTGTACCCATCGGTCGTTGAAAGTGGGTATTTTTGGATTCCCAGATTCCAATCTACTTTCAGCGCCTTCCTACTCCAAGAATCGAGTGGTTATCCCTCTTCCTTCCTCTTCAGGAGGCGTGCGGAAACCCAATCTATTTCCAACGCCTTCCTACTTTATGTTTCTACCTACTTCTTCCGACCGATGGGTACGCTCGGGTTGGGCGTGCACCTCCAACACTCAAGGGCGCAAAAAACGCCCCTACCCTGGTTTACGAGGCGCTGTGCGCTGAACCTCCTGTGGGCTGACAGGATAAACCCTGCGTGCGGCGTCCTGGCGGCTTTCTAGGCTCTGGGACTTCCCAGGAGGTTTACAGACCACGCACTTGTAGCCCAGGGTAGGGCCGTTTTTTCGTCCCCTCCAACACGGGCACGGAGCACTGGCATGTCCTCGCGAGGGCTGGGCCTCAGCGCTGTCTTGCTGGACTTCGGCCGCGCTTTGCGCCTCGTTTTGGCATGGCTGGTGCAGGAAAGCAGGCAGAGCAAAACGACGAACACAGCGAAGTCAAGACGAAAAACAACGTTTAGGTCCAGCCCTGGTCCTCATGCGTCCCGCCCTGCCCCTTGTGCCAGGATCGGGGAAACGTAAGGCTCGAGTAAGCCGGAGCTTGGGTGTGCCGACGGCTTTTGCCGAGCGCGTCCTGGAACCTGACGGTCCAGTTTTCCTGGGGCGCCTGCAGCGCGAGGCCGCGTCAGCTTCGAGATTGGGCCTCGTCCTTCTCGTGATGGCCCCGTCAGGCCAGCCCGAGCCCCCCGTACCCGCGTCTCGTGTTGGCCCGACAAGGGCCTCGCTTGGCCACCCCGCGGGGTGCAGCCAGGGCTCCCCTCGGCGCGGGGGCCGCTCCCGCGGCCGAGCCTCGCCCGCGGCTGCGGGGCGGCAGCGGCGATCCCGAGCCCGAGCCCGAGCCCGCATCGAGGACAAAAGAACCCCCAACCCTCGTAACACGATGAAGACGCAGCCTCACTGAGGGCCCCGTCTTTGCATTTGGGGTCATAGTTCTGGGCGGTTCTGTTCGACACATCTGCAGAAACCTGTGCCTAATGCTCCTGGCCCTCCTAAGTTCGGTTGCCTCCCAAAGGGTTAGGGATCCTTTTGTGCCTCATCAGAGCAGGAGGGAGGATGGAGGAGGGCGGACCTCCAGATCCTGGCGATGCATTTTTTTCCACATCGGGCGTCGTCGCCCGGCCTCGGGCACCAGGGACCCTCACACACGTCGACCTGGGCACCAGGACCCTCGAGGAGGCGGGGCGCTCAGCTCCTGGGCTTTCATTTTTTTCATAACGGGCGTTTTCGCCCGGTTTCGGGCACTGGGACCCTCACATGTCGATCCGGGTCGAAACGCGACGCAGAAAGATGGGGTCGGGGGCTTCTCTGTAGCCCGGCCCGACTTCGGGGGAGCCCAGCTTCCTGTACCGACGGCGCCCCGCCTCTTCTGCTATTTGCATCTGCTCATTCTTCGCGCTTCTCTCCGCATGCCTGCTCTTTTCCACCAGCCTGGCTTCCCTCGTCTGGCCGAGTCCGCCTCAACCACTGTACCTTGCTCGTGTCATCTCAAGTTTCCGCTCCTGCCCTCCTTCTTGCTCCCCCCGCCCTGCTTTTCTCAGCGTCCCACCTTTTCATTTCCCACTGGTGCCCGAAGGTACACGGACGCAGGACCAAGATTTGAGGCGAAGCGAAGCAAGCCAGCCAATCTTGTCCATGTATATACGTATATAACGGTTGTCCCGATGATTATTCCGTTGGTTTTCCGAGGGTTGGTTTTATGGTTGTCCCGACAGATCGTGAGAGTGTCATCTCTGGTGACAATGGTATTCGTAGATAGAGAGTGGGACCAGGAGACGCAGTGACATTGGCATCTACATGTGTAAAGATATGCACGGATAGATAGAACGGTGTTCCCGGTGGTTGCCCGGTTCGTTTTCCGATGGTTGTCCGATGGTTGTCCCGATCGATAAATGTCGAATGATTTTGACAATTATATTGTCAACGATACGTGAGAAATGCGTGAACTATGGATAAATAGATGGACGGGTACACATATTATTCTTGCACCTGGGGAATGACTGGGGGTTTCTTGAGTCTTTTTTAAGGCACTTGGCCTGGCGGCCGATCTGGCGGCTATGTGGCCGCCTTCGCCGCCGCGTCGCCGTCACGTCGCCGCCACGTTGCCGCGTCGTCGCCGCCCGTCGTTTAGGCCTGGCGGCTGGCCTGGCGGTTGTGTGGTTGCCGTCGCCGCTTCGTCGCCGCCTGCAGTGTGCGACATATGCTGCACCTCGTAGATTCTCCGTATCAGAATTATAATAGGATCTACCTCCCGCCCCCCGCGACTTAACCGCTCACCTTTTCGTATTGCAATTTAATATGTTTCTGCCCCGTCTTCCATCCAGAATATGAATCCATACCGCCCCAGCCTGGCCGGTATCCCTTCCCCGTCATCCTCTGGAACAAATACTATGCGCGCTCATTCATGGATCACAAATCATCAGTTTCCGGGAGTCCTTTGCGACAAATTGGACGAAATGCGCGCGCGCGTCGTCGCGCGCGCAAGCCAAAGTCCTTCATGAACCTTTTCGGTGTTCTAGAGATTCCAGAATCGAGTGCCCCGACAACATGTAAAACATACATGGTTTGTTTCTTCAGTAAATGAAATAAAACTCAAAAGAAACCACACATAGGTTTTTTTCAACATGTTCATGACGTGGTTTGCGCGCGCATGTCGAAATCTTTCGGACGCCCTCGGGCGCGTGCTGTCGCGATAATATTGTGCAACATATGGGGCGACGCGCACGCGCGCGCGTCGTTGCGCGCGCGAGCCGGCATCCTTCAAAATCGTTGGCTTTCGCTGGGGTTTCAAAACCGAGTGTCCCGAACATATAAAGCACGCGTGGCTTTGCAACAACAGTTTCTACAAAAAGCCAGCGCTCTCGCTCTTGTGAATTCTAAAACGAAGATTTTCCAATGTGTCCACTTGGCTAGGACAGACAAGCCTCTCTCGACGCATGTCGAAATTATGCGAACACCCTCGCGCGCGTGCTTGGGGGGGGGGCACGAACCGTGTCAAATAATGCCATTCAGGCCACTCGCGCCTCGGCCGCGCGCGCATGTCGAACTCCCCCCACAACGTTCATCACCAATGCGAGGACGCCGTCACCGTCGTCGGCGTGATCAACATCGGCGCCGTCACTGGCCGTGCCGTCGTCGTTGTCATCATCGTCACCAGCATCGGTGCTATCATCGTCGTGTTTACCCTTGCCGACGTTGCCATAACACCTCTCCCGCCTAAGTCGGCGATTCGCACTGATGTGCCCGCTGGGAAGCGCCAAGCGGTCAGCGCCACTTTGGCCGCGCAGGACGCTGTGCGAGCGAGCGTGCGCGGGCAGACGTGGCCGCGAAGGTGCGCCAGCCAACGCCATGCACTCGGCGCAATCGCCGTCGCGTGGGTTTTGCAGACCAAATTGCGGGCGGCCGGGTGGGATTATTGCGCGAGCAGCGCGTAGATTCTCTTTTTCTAAAACAAGAATGGACTCCCCCCCCAGGAGTTAACGGGCCCCCCTTTCGTGTTGCAATTTCCAGGTCATTCTGCCCCGTCCTCCATCCGAAATATGAATTCATTCTATCCCAGCCAAGCCGGTATCACTCCTCCCCGCCATCTTCTGCAATAAATCGCACGCGCGCGCTCGTTTATCGCAGATCACAAATTTTCAGGAATCCCAGGCAAAAAAACAGGGCGAAGTCCACGCGCGCGCGTCCATGCCCAAATCGCACCAAACACAGTGTTTGTAAGCATTCCAGCACACGAGCTTAAAGAACCAATGATTTAGCAACACAAAGTTTGCAATTTTCTTGTCCCCACGTTCATGCTAAAAGCATGCAACAATTATAAGGTTCCTATGCGTTCCGCCAAATCCAGCGATTTCATGTCACCGCGCGGTGCGCCCGCGATACTCCTGTCATGTGCCGATGGCGCGAATTCCTTGCAACGAATGCCGCGCGGGCCACGTGCGCGCGCTGCCGCGCGCGCGCGATCAGTCTGACGTAGTTGTTGAACTTCCGCGCGCGCGGATTTCCTTGTCAACCTTGTCAGCGTCGCCGCGATCAGTTGCCTCGTCGACAGATGGACATCAGCATCGTCAACGTGTTTGCCATCGTTGGCGCCGTTATCGTGCGTGCCGTCGCCCTCTTGAGCGTCGTCGTCGTCGGTGCCATCTTCGTCGTTGTCGCAGACATTGCCGGCGCCATCTTGTCATCGCGCACGTCCGGGTATGGTCGATGTGCTCACCTTCATCATCGACCCGCGGTGGCGAGCATCGGCAGTGAGGATGTTGTCGTCGATGTCGTCGGCGGCGGCGCCGCCGCCCCCCGCGTCG
The DNA here is from genome assembly GCA_963575745.1 of Prorocentrum cordatum. Lineage (NCBI taxonomy): Eukaryota > Dinophyceae > Prorocentrales > Prorocentraceae > Prorocentrum > Prorocentrum cordatum. The sequence goes on from CAUYUJ010009724.1 coordinate 35,496, forward strand.
TGCATTTTGCCATGCAAGTAGCGGGTGGGAGTGTGGGCTGTTTGCGCGAGCGGTGGAGGTTCTCAAGGGCGGTGCGGGGTAGTCAGTTGCACCGCGTAGATTGCGCCGCGTCGATGGCACCGCGTGAAATTTACCACGGAAGCTGCCGAACATCAATTGCACCGCGCAGATTGCACCGCGTCGGTTGCACCGCATAAATCCACACCATATACAACGCCACATATATCGCACCACATGCAACATACATTGCGCTACATATTGCGCGCCATATTGTGCCGCGTAGATTGCGCAGCGTAGGGCGCGCCACATATATTCCCCCCTTGCAATAAAAAGGTTCGACCGCCCTCTCCCCCGGACTTTCCGACCCCCCAGGAACCGACGCAAAGCGCGCATGATTCTGACGCAATGCCCATCTTACTTATGAGTTCATATTATCCCAGCCAGGCAGGCATCGGCGCCCCCCGCCATCCTCGGCACACATCGTTATGCGCGCGAATTTGTTTATCAATCGTCATAAGTTTCCAAGATTCCCGTGAAAAAAAAAAAAACGAGACGAAGTGCGCGCGCGCATTGTCGTGCGCGCGCGCCGAAATCCCTCTACCTAGGCTCTGCCAAGAAGGGTTCTTACTCTCTGGGCTTAAAGGGGCCGGGCAGTGGAAAGCGCCCCTGGCGGTTCCCCCAGTATCCGCTCCGCTGTTCCCCCGGCTGCGTCCCCTTAGCTCGGGGTTGCTTATCTCATCTTTGCTTAGCTTATTTCATCTTAGCTTAGCTTCGCGTCGTCTTAGCTCAGGTTTATGTTAGCTTAGTGTACCTTCATCTTAGCTTCGCTGAGCTTTAGCATCGCAGTGCACATCATAGCATAGCGTAGTGTAGCACAGCATAGCGCAGCACATCATATCATAGCGTAGCCCAACATAGCATAACATAGCGCAGCATATTAACTATATCATATCATATCATATCATATCATATCATAGCTTATCATATCACAGCGCAGCATGACATATCATAGCTTATCATATCATAACATAGCATCGCCTAGCGCAGCATCGCATAACATAGCATAGCACAGCGCAGCATAGCATGGCATAGCAGAGCATATCATAGCATAGCAACTAGTGCTGCTTTTCCTAGGGGCTCCAACTTCTAGGTAGGGTCGCACTGGGGTTATTTTTGAGTGTCAGAAAATCAGAAGAAAACATTGGTTCGAGACGGGGGATGCCAACAAAAGCGTGCGCGAGCTCTTGCGAATTCTTAAGAACACCTTCGGCTTTTCAATTTCATAACGTGCTGTCAGACGGGCTTCGCGCGCGCATGTCGAAATCGTTCGAACGCCCTTGCGCGCGTGCTGGGATGGCACGATCAGCGTCGAATAACAACATGCCAGCCACTTTCGCGCTTTTGCCGCGCGCGCATATCGAATTCCTTCCAATGCCTTCATCGCCGACGCGAAGACGGCGTCGTCGTCGTTGGCGTGGCCAGCACTGGCGCCGTCGCTGGCTACCCTGTCGTCGCTGTCAGCATCGTCACCGCCGTCGCTTCTATCGTCGTCGTGTCTGTCGTAGTCGACGTTGCCGTGATACCGCGCCCGTCCATGTCGCCGATTCGCATTGAAGTGGCCGCTGGGATGCGCCGAGCGGTCAGCGCCACCGCGCGCGCGTCGGTCGCGCCGAGCTAGCAGGCCGCTGCGCGCGCGAGCATGCGCGGGCTAGCGCGGCCGCAGAATTGACCAACCAATGCCGTGCACTCGTCGCGATCGCCGCCGCATGGTTTTCGCAAATCAAGTTGCGGGTGGGCGGGTGGGATGTTTGCGCGAGCAGAGGAGTTGACAGTTTCAAATTCGGCAAGTGAGCTACACAGCATAGAGCGCACCGCGTCAATTTCATCGCATGGGTTGCGCATCGAATTTATTGCGCTACGTAGTTTGCGCCGCATAGATTGCGCCGCGTCGATGGCGCCGCATCGCGTGCACCGCGCCGATGACACCACATCCAGTGTACATCGTGCACCGCGCCACACATGCAGCATCATATATTCTCCGGTCTAAAAAGAAAATAGATTCTACCCGTTCCCGGCCCCTCTTTTGGCATGGCAAATTGCATGATTCTGCCCCGTCGTCCGTCCTAAACATGAGTTCGATCCATCCCAGCCAGGCCGGCATCGAGCCCGCCCCCGCCATCTTCTGCAACAAATATTTTGCGCGCGCATTCGTTTTTACAACATAACTTGTCAAGAACCCCTTGCAACATATGAAACGAAGTGCACGCGCGCGCGTCGTTCTGCGCGCATGCCGGAATCCTTCAAACAAGTTTTGGTATTTGCACATTCGACTGTCCAGACAAATGAGAACACATGGTTTCGCAAGGCAGGTTTTTCAGTGCAAACTCTGACGAATGCTTTAGAAAACCATTGGCTTCTCAACATTTCATACAATGCTACCAAGTGGGCTTCGCGCGCGCATGTCGAAATCGTTCGAACGACCTGCGCATGCTGTGGCGAAAATATGTTCTGCGGAAACTGAGTCGAAATGCGCGCGCGCGTCGTCGCTCGCGCATGCCGAAATCCATCCAAATCCGTAGGTTTCGTAAGGATTCCCGCTTCGAGTGTCCAAACCGCAAATACAGACACATGGATTCGCAACATCTGTTTTCAAGAAAGCTTGCGCTCGCGCTCTCGCAAAGTCTCGCAGAAACCATGAGTTGTCTAGTCCATGGGGTTCTGGAAAAAAAAGCCACTCGCGCTGCGCGTCGAAATCATTTGAACGCCCTGGCGCGCGTGCTGGGGGGAACGAGCCGCGTCAACTACTGCGATGCGGGCCGCTCTCGCGCGTCGGCCGCGCGCGCGCGCCAAAGCCTTCGTCGCCGACGCTAGGGCGCCGTCATCATTGTCGGCGCGATCAGCATCGGCGCAGTCGCTGGCCGCGCCGTCGTCGCCGCCGTCTTCATCGTCAACGCCGCCATTATCATCGCCATGTCTACCGTTGTTGCCATGATACCGCGCCCGCCCAACTCGCCGACTCGCAGTGAAGTGCCCGTTGGGATGTGCCCAGTGGTCAGCGTCACCCCGCCCGCGTCGGTCGCGCCGAACTAGCTGGCCGCTGCGCGCGCGAGCGTTCGCGGGCTAGCGCTGCCGCAGAGGTGCACCAGCCAACGCCGTGCACTCATCGCGATCGCCGCTGCGTAGGTTTTTGCAAATCAAATTGCGGTTGGGTGGGTGGGATGTTTGCGTGATCAGAGGAGTTGACAACGCCGAGCTCGACCAGGTTAATTGCGCCGCGTAGATGGTTTCATAAGAGGTTGCACAGCGCATGCAGATGCACTCGTACAAATCATTCCAGTGTGCTAATTCATTATCTTACTATTATATTAGTATCAATTTTTACATGGTATTTTAATGTTTCGTGCCGCGTTACATTGTATACTATGTGATTTTTAAGATCGATGTTTCAGATATTGTCATATTCTACCATACTTGTTTCTATTTTCTGGTATTGGAATGGATTATGTGACGCAATGCTACAATTGTCCGTTACGCAATCGTGCCACAGTATGTTTTATTGTAACCGACGGTACTGTATCATAGCGGCATGTATTTTATTCCACTAATTCGTACATATCGTACTGTATTATATTACATCCTAATAGCAAACAGTATGTGTTAGATGGTATGTTTATGATGACGTATTATCGTACACGGTAACATATTGTGTTTTTTTGGCGCATGTCATCGTTTTATATGGTATAGCATCGTAGTATACTTTGGCATACTATATTACACTAGTTTGTTCCATGCATTTTCTACACACATACCTATATACATCGGAGTGCGGGGGCCGCACCGTCGTTCACGGTCCTTGGGTGCGTGGCTGAAGTGGGATTCCGCGATGCGGATTTGTGTCGGAATCCCATTATAGCAGAATGATTATTGTTGATCCCCCCTCCGGTAACCATTGTGTTTTTCGATTGAAGTGTTTCCCTCGGGGCTCGCACCATGTTTCTCATCAGGAAAAGTAGCGGGGCTCAAACTGCGTTGATGCCCCCGGGTTGCAACAACGGCTCCCGCCTGAGACTTCCCCGCGCTTTAGCCAGGACCCCCGCTCCCGCCTGAGACTTCCTCGCATTTGCCCAGGAATCGCGTTTTCGCTTGGGACTACCTTGCGCTTTATTCAGGAATCGCTTTCTCGGCGCTCTGGAGTCGCGCTCTCGCTGGAGACTTGCTCGCAATTTACTCAGGGGTCGCGCTCTTGCGTTGGAGCTCTTTGCAAGTTACTCAAGCGCCTCACTCCGGACACTCAGGCACCCAGGAGTCGCGCTCACTGCTCACGCCCAGGACTCCCGTACAGTTTACTTCGGAATGGGGATTTCGCTGTCCTTTGTGGGCCCCTTGCAGCTGGTCGTTGCCCCCTCGCTGCCCTTCGTTGCCCCGTTGCAGCCCTTCGTGGCCCCATCGCTGCCCTTCATGGCCCCGTTGCAGCCCTTCGTGGCCCCTTCGCTGCCTTTCGTGGCCCCGTTGCAGCCCTTCGTGGCCCCCTCACTGCCTTTCGTGGCCCGTTGCAGCCCTTCGTTGCCCCCTTGCTGCTTTTTGTGGCCCCATATATGTATGCCCTTCGTGCCCCCCGCTCGTTCGCGCCCGTCGTGGCCCCATATGCATGCTCTTCGTGGCCCCGCTGTCGCCATTCGTGGCCCCCTCGCTGCCTTTCGTGGCCCCGTTGCTGCCCTCAATGGCCCCGTCCTTGCCCTCTGCGGCCCAAATTTCGTATGCCCTTGTGGCCCCCGCTCGTTCGCGCCCGTAGTGGCCCCATATGCATGCCCTTCGTGGCCCCGCTGTCGCCCTTTGTGGCCTCCTCGCTGTCCTACGTAGCCCCGTTGCTACCGTCAATGGCTCCCCCGTTGCCCTCTGTGGCCCCGCATTGTCTGCCATTCGTGGCCCCCGCTCGTTCGCGCCCTTCGTGGCCCCATACGCATGCACTTCGTGGCCCCGCTGTCGCCCTTTGTGGCCCCCTTCGTGCCCTTCGTGGCCCTGCTGTCGCTCTCGCTCCCGCTCCCGCTCTCGCTTTCGCTTGTCGTCGTCGTCGTCGCCGTCGTCGTCGTCGTCGTCGTCGTCGTCGTCGTCGTCGTCGTCGTGGTCGGGTCCTTGTCCGTCCCTGTTGGGGTCGGGTTGCCGCCGATCAGCGCTGCCGCTGGCCAGGCCGACGGTCCCCAGCCGCCCCGCCGCTTGCCGGGGCCCAGCCTTCAGGGAGAAAGGAAAGCCCCCCAAAAGGGTACGATCGAAAACGAAGTGGGTGGGTATCGAGTGTTTGGGGAATACACGTGGTATGACACTCGAACAGAAACGAACGAACAGTCGTAACATGATTGTTGTTGTTGCTGTTGTTGTTGATGTTGATTGTGATGTTGTTGTTGTTGTTGTTGTTGTTGAACATTATTTCTTCTTAAGAATAATTATTGTTGGGGCCCCTGGTGCGCGACCCCCCCGCCGCGCCTAGGCCGCAGCCTCATTTTCATCATTTTCGTGAGGAAGTCTCAGGTAATACGATGTCATCAAGATCCGGTTGTTTTGTTCCCCCCCGCTGTCCCTTGCAAAAAACACTATAAAATGAAATTTCTTGTTCTAAAATAACCAAACTTCAAGAATCCCTTGCAAAAAATAAGGTAAAGTGGACATTCGCGCGCGCAAGACGAAATCCTTCCAAAACCTTAGTGTTCGTAGCGATTTTAACATAAAAACATCAAAAAACCAATGGTTTTTCAAACAAAAAATGTCAAAATTTCATCCCGCGCGCTCTTGCGGATTCGTAGGAAACCCAACACTTTTTAATCATTTCTGTCAAACGGGCTTTTGCGAGCAACTTTTTCGAACTTCTGCAACAACGGTTGCGCACCTGCCAGGGCCATCATCCCTGTCAAATAATACCATGCGGGACACATTCGTTTTTTCTTCGCGCGCGCACGCCGTCGTCGTCGGCCGCGGGGCCCTGAATAGTAGCCACGGTCGTCCGCATGCCACGAAGTGAAGTGTCCGAACGTCATAGGGCGGGAAGCTGGGTGTGGGTGGTGGCGAAGAGTCGTTTGGAAATTGGTAGAGCTTGAACCGGCCCCCCCACAAAGTGGGGGTATTGCCCGCCTCCTATGAAAACCCTGGCACTGGTGAGAACGGAGTGTCCCCGGGTAAAATGATTGTTGTTGTTGTTGTTGTTGTTGTTGTTGTTGTTGTTGTCTTGAACCCTCATTACTGAAGAGTCATTATTGTTGTCCCCCCTCCGGTGACCATTGTGTTTTTTCATTTGAAGTGCCTCCCCCAGAGCTCGCACCTTGTTCTTTTATCAGGGGAAGTCCCCCGGTCGCCGGTTTACAACAACAGTTGATCCCCTTTATCTAACTTTCGCGCGGGACTTCCCTACAATTTGTATACGAATCGCGTTCTCGCGTGGGACTTCCTCGCGATGTATTGAAACGATGCGCCCTCGGCGCTCGGGAATCGCGCTTTCGCTTTGGCTTTTCTTTCGATTTACTTGGGAGTCGCGCTATCGCTCGAGACTTCCTCGCGATTCATGCATGACCCACGCTTCAGCAGCCCGCCTGCTCGACCTCGTCGCCTGGGTCCGCCTTCCACCTGCCCGCTATGGGTCTGCCCACCCGATCTGCCCGTCTGGTTCTACCACTTGTTTTCTGCTCCTTGCCCCCCTCCTGCTAATTTCTCTCGTGCTCCATTCTTCTCCGTCCCCCTTCCACCCGTCTTCTCTTCCCTTGATTTAGGGGCTGCGTTAAATGCGCACGGCAGGTACGGAAGATATACCCCCAAGGGGGTACGATCGAAGACGACGAGGGCAGGTACCGAAGATTTGGGATATACGTGTGGCACCTGAGCAGATCGGAGCGGACAGTCTTAACTTGATTTTTGTTGTTGGTGTTGTTGTTATTGACGAAACCACTCACTGGCGCCGGCCCCCCCCCCCCCGGGGCGCAACGCAACGCAACGCAACGCAACGCACGTTACCCCGAATCCTATAGGAGTCCTATGGGAATCCTATAGGGTCTCCGCGAACCTTATAGAACTCCTGCAGGAATCCTACAGGGCCTTTACGAAACCTATGGGAATCCCATAGGGCCTCTACGAATCCTATGGGAATCCTACAGGAATCCGATGGATAGGGCATCTCCGATTCCTGTAGGAATCCCTTAGGAATCCTATAGGGCCTCTACGAACCCTATAGGAATCCTGTAGGAATCCCATAATTATCGTATAGGGCCTTTGCGAATCCTGTAGGAATCCTATAGCAAACCTATTGGAAAGCTATATGGCCTCTGCGAATCTTATAGGACTCCTATAGGACTCTCATAGGATTCCTTTCGGGCTCTTGCGGTCCTTATAGGACTCCTATATGAATCCGATAGGAATCCCAGAAGGGCCTTTACACATCCTGGAGGACTCCCATAGGAATTCTATAGGGCCTCTTACGAATCCTATAGGAGTCCAATGTTTTTTTTTGTATCCCTCTTAGCAATCCTATAGGGCCTCTACGATACTATAGGAATCCTATAGGGATTCTATAGCATCCCTTGAATATTCTATAGCATCCCCTCAGGGGTTCTATTGCACCCCTCAGGGAATCGATGGCATCCCTCAGGAATTCTATGGCATCCCTTGAGGATTCTATAGCATCCCGTAGGGATTCTATAGGCGCTTTTGGATTCTATAGCTTACCTTTAAGGATTCTATAGCATCCCTCAGGGATTCTATAGCATCCTTGAAAGATTCTATAGCATCCCTTTAAGGATTCTATAGCATCCCCTTCAGGATTCTATAGCATCCCCTTAGGATTTTATTGCATCCCCTGAAGGATTCTATAGCATCCCTCAGGATTTCTATAGCATCCCTTTGGGATTCTATGCGTCCGGTCGGGGTTTTGCAGCCTCCCCTTAGGGATTCTATCGCATCCCTTGAAAACTATTTGGCATCTCTTGGGGATTCTATAGCATCCCACAAGGATTCTATGGCATCCCTTAGGGTTTCTGCAGCCTCCCCTTGGGATTCTATAGCATCCGTTCGGGTTTCCATAAAATCCCTTAGGGGTCCTCTAGCAGCCCTTAAGGATTCTATAGCATCCCGGAGGGATTCTATAACATCCCTGAAGGATTTCGTAGCATCCCTTCGGGATTCAATAGCAGCCTTTCTGTATTCTGTAGCATCCCCTTAAGGGTTCTATAACATCGCTCAGATATTCAATAGCATCCCTTAGGATTTCGATAGCATCCCTTTGGGCTTCCACAGCATCCCCTCAAGGATTCTATAGGATCCCCTTACAGATTCTGTAGCATCCATTTAAGGATTCTATAGCATCCCTCAGGGATTCTCTGGCAGCCGCTAGGGATTCAATATCATCCCTTAGAGATTTTATAGCAGTCCTTAGGGGCTCTATATCATCCCTCAGGGATTCTACAGCATCTCCTAAGGACTCTATTGCATCCCCTGAAGGATTCGATCGCGTCCCCTGAAGGATTCGATAGCATCCCTTAGGGTTTCTATAGCGCCCCTCTTTGGGATTCTATAGCATCCCTTAAGGGTTCCGCAGCCTCCCCTGAAGGATTCGACCGCATCCCTTGAACCTTGTATGGCATTTCTCAGGGATTCTATGGCATTCCTTAGGGATTCTATAGCATCCCGTAGGGATTATATAGTATCCCTTCTAGGGGTTCTGCAGACTCCCCTTAGGGATTCCATAGAATCCCTTAGGGACCGTATAGCATCCCCAAGGATTTCAATAGCATCTCTTAGGGATTCTATCGCATCCCTCAGGGGTTCTGCAGCCTTCCCTCAGGGATTCTATAGCATGCCCGAAGGTTCTGGCTCGGGGGAGCGCACATAGTTTCAGCTCGTGGGAATGCGTCGGCTTTCTTAAGGATTCCGAAGGATCCCAGAGGATTTTCCAATGGCTTCCTTTGGTTTCTGTTGCTAACCATATGATGCGTTGCGTTGCATTACGTTGCGTTGCCCCGGGGGGGCGGTCCGGGTCCACCAGTGAGATGTTTCGCCACAAGGACTGAAACAGCGAGCTGGTGGACCCTCACCGGGTCCACCAGCCGGTTGTTTTGCTTTGTTGTTGTTGTCGTTGTTGTTGATCTTGCAGTCGTGGGAAATCATTATGGTTGATCTCCCCCCTTCGGTGACCATCGTGTTTTTTCAATTGAAGTGTTTCCCCCCCAGGGTTCGCACCTTGCTTTTTGTAAGGGAACAGTGACTAAGCTCAAACTGGGCCACTGGCCCCCGAGTTACAACAACAACGGCTCCCGCCTGATACTTCCGCACCATTTATTCCCAAATCTGGCTTTCGCCCGGGATTTCCTCACAATGCATGTACGCATCGCGTTCCCGCGTGGGAGTTCCTCGCAATTTATTCAGACGATGCGCCATCGGCGGTCAGGAATCATGCTCTCGCTTTGGCTTTTCTTTTGTTTTACTTGGTAATCGCGCTATCGCTCGATACTTCCTCGCGATTCAGGCAGGACCCACGCTTCAGCAGCCCGCCTGCTCGACCTCGTCGCATGGGCCGGCCTTCCCGACCTGCCCGCTATGGGTCTGCCCACCCGATCTGCCCGTCTGGTTCTACCACTTGTTTTCGGCTCCTTGCCCCCCTCCTGCTAATTTCTCTCGTGCTCCATTCTTCTCCGTCCCCCTTCCACCCGTCCTCTCTTCCTTTGTTTTACGGGCTGCACTAGATGCACGTGGCAGGTAAGGAGATACCCCCTAGGGGTACGATCGAAGACGACAAGGACGGGTACCGAGGGTTCGGGATATGCGTATTGATTTGCACGTGATCAGATGGGATCGAACAGCCTTACATTTGTTGTTGCTGTTGTTGTTGCTGCTGTTGCTGCTGTTGCTGTTGTTGCTGTTGCGTTTGGTGGTGCTGTTGCTATTGCTATTGTCATTACTATTGATATTGCTATTGCTATTGCTATTGTTGTAGTTGTAGT
>CAUYUJ010009724.1:48877-78877 GCA_963575745.1 Prorocentrum cordatum
GTAGGTGGAGGAAGGAGGAGGAGGAGGCGGAGGAGGAGGAGGAGGAGGAGGAGGAGACAGCACTAGGGAGGAGCGAGGAGGAAGGAGGAGGAGCTCGAGAGGACAAGAAGCGATAGCCAGACGGACAATGAGGAGGTAGGAGGAGGTAGGAGGAGGAGGAGTGGTAGGAGGAGGAGGAGGAAGAGGAGGAGGGAAGGGCAGGTGGAGGAGGAGGTGGAGGAGGAGGAGAGGGGAAGGGAGGAGGAAGGAGGAGGAGAGGGAGGAGGAGGAGGAGGAGGAGGAGGAGGGAGGGAAGGAAGGAGGCGGAGGAGGGAGAGGAGGAGGAGGAGGAGGGGGAGGGGGAGGGGGAAAGGGGGGGAGGCGGGAGGGGAGAGGGGGAGGGGGAGGAGGAAGAGGAGGAGGAGGAGGCTGCAGGAGGGGAGGAGGAGGAGGAAGGAGGAAGAGGAGGAGGTAGTAGTAGGTAAGTCGGACGAGGGGCGATGGAGGAGGAGGAGGAGGAGGAGAGGACCAGTGGAAACCCAAGGGTGACCAACGTTGTTGGAATTAACCCTTCCTCCAAGCTCCCGCTTCACAGGCCCCCACAACGGTTCATATCCATTGCGGGAACTGCTTCGTTGGAACAACCGTTTGAAGAACCTGAAGCGTGTCGAAACATTGTTCTCGGGATTCCAGCGCCACGAATCAACCTGATTGCTGCGTCTTGACCATCCAGAATCGTGCCAGAACGCCATGTTTGGGACGTTGACACAGCGAATCAATATAACTGTTGCGCCCGCATAATCCTGAATCCTTCCAAAACGCCATTTCTGGTATGTTGATGGATCAGGGAAATCCATGACACTCTTGCAATTTTCTAAAACGAATGTGCGCGGCGCTTAGACGAGAGCCACATTCTGAAAAGGATCCGCCCTCAAGCGGCGCTAAGGCGAGAGCCACATGTTGAAACCCACCCGCCCTCAATCCGTGAAACTCTTTGTATTTTGTTGAGACGACTGTGCGCGGCGCCAAGGCGAGAGCCACATGTTGAAACCGACCCGCCCCTAATCCGTGAAACTCTTGCAACCTACAAAACGACTGCGCTCGGCGCTAAGGCGAGAGCCACATTTTGAGAACGGCCCGCCGCCCTACATACGTGAAGCCGTGGTACCTTTTCAGCTTCAGAGTCGTAGCTGGCCAGGAAGTCTCAGGCGAAACGCCCGGCCCGCCCTCAAAACTGCCCTCGGGATGCGGGTGCGACAGGGAGGAGTATCTATACGGAGAAGGAATGGAGGAGGAATGGAGGAGGAGGAGGAGCAGGAGGAGGAGGAGGCGGAGGAGGAGGAGGCGGAGGGTGAGGAGGCGGAGGATTCTATTCTATTCTACCGCTATGCGTGGTGACCTGCAGCTAGGCGGGGCACGCTGGGCCAATTCACAAATCAGGGAACCTTCCTCCAGACTTAGGAGGCAATCCCTTCTTCAGACGGCTGAGCACTTCGTGGCCAGCGCGGGTGGGTGGCAAACATTCCACCCTGAGGTTCCTTGGGTTCTCCACGCAGTGGCACCCGCAGACCTGGCAAAACAACACTCCTCTGAGAGTGGCGAGCTGATGCGAGGCATGGCACAGCTCGGCCACAGGATGATCCGTTCCCCCACCCATTCCCGCCTCCAACGGCCCAAGATCATCAGGAGGAGGTGAGGGCCCCCTGCCAGGAGGGTCAGGTGCACTCCTAGCAGGGAGGGCGTGAATTCGTTGATTTATCTCAGCACGGGGTTTGCAAATACAAGGCCAAACTTCACAGAGGGGGCCTCGACGTGCGAACGAGCGTGCGCACCAACGACACTTAAAGGACGAGGAACGCACCACACAGTCATGACCCGAATCACGGAGCCTGCAAAGGCGCTCATCCAGAGACCTCACAGAGGCACGGGTGCGTCCTATTCGTCGTACTTTCTCACGACTAGAGCAAAATAAAACTTCCCTCTGGACAGACAGAAGGCGGCCCAAAACCTTGAATGCCCGCTCATCGGCCTGGAGGGTCCGCAGGGCCGCATCTTCGGTCACCTGGCCAGCACCAGCAGCCTTACCCGCAAAAAAATCAGCGGCTTCATTGAGGTAGACCTCAGTGTCACTCAAAACCATGTGAAACGCCTGAGCCTGGGTGGGGTGACCTTTGGTCCAACGAACATCAACGGTACCGCCCCGAGCCCCCAGGACCTCATGGTATATCTTCCAAAGATGAAGCATAGACGATTTAGCCTTCATGCTTAGGGGGCGACGTACACCTTTCACGACGGCCATATTGTCTGAGTATACTCTGACATTGCCAGTTGAGCGCATAACCAGCTGTACAAGTGCAAATAATTCGGCCCGACCAGCAGACTGCACCTTAGGTGGCAGTGTCCCACTGGCTACGCCGTCAAAGAGGCCTGCTGGACCTTGGTGGACGATCGCCCATCCACATCGCCTAAGTCGCCAGTCTTTATGATACCTGCCTCCGCTGCCGTCAATTCCCCAGACGCCCCCATCCACGCGAGCTCCCGCACTCAACTTTCCCCAATCCCAAGAGAGCTCCATGGGCTCGGGAAGGTGGCCCACACAGGCGGACAAGGGCGGGGGCCCACGCATCCAGCAACAGGAGGCTTCAGGATAACTCAAAGCTTCAGCCTTAAACTCATTCGATCGGTCGGTCGCGCAGTCGGGGATAGCATCATTACATCTGCAGGACCAAAATCGATGGGCAGCATTTTCGGCCTCGAGGCCGCACCTAGGGCACTTGCCATTAGTAGAGGACTCGTAGCCCGCCATAGCAAGTCGGCCCTCAGTCCAACAACTAGCGGTCATAACATTTCTGATCATTCCAGCGGCTTCAAAAGAGCCTTCCCTTTCAAGTTCCCTCAGAAACATTCGAGGGGCAGTGCAATCAACTCCTCCTCCTAAACCAGCTCCTTCATAGTGTTTTCCAGCCCCGCTCCACGACATGTCACCGCGCACCTCCATGAGCGTGCTCCAGAGGGTGTGGGGGGAAGCCTGGTCGCTGGAGCGGATGTGCATTCCATTGGGAAAAATCCAATATGCTGGGCTACGCGGTACCGCGTTGAGGTCGAGGAGCACCGCAACTGTAGCCGCCAATGGACCACGCACACATTGCCACCGATGCTTGGTCTTGCTGAACTTCGCAACTACAATGTCCCAGCATCGCGAAACCTCCATTCGTTTAGTGTGTGCAAGGTCCTGCCAAACATCGTAGAAACTCACGAGCTGCTCATAGCGAAGCCTAAACTGGGGGTCATCCTTGGCAGGACTGATAAGCCCCAAGACTGTGGTAGTGCAGGCCCCAGGGTTCCATCTACCACTGCACATGGCCGCTTGGGCTCTCATAGGCTGGATTTGCCCTGGAGTAAGCCCCGACACCTGATGGGGCCACGGGCCGACAGCAATGGCCCCGGGTTTGTACAATCGCCTCGCGGATCCAACAATGCGGGCCAGAAAAGCAACTTTTTTAGCCTTCTTGGAGGCCTGGCAACGTCGTTGCGTTAACTTCACAGTAGATCTCTTTTTTCCCCGCCGTGGTCATGACCCCCCGATCTCGAGTTGCAGCCTGTAATTGAAAATGCAACCCTGTCACCCTGAAACGGGCGGCAAGCTCACGTCCAAGGTCGGTATGGCTGCACGCAAGAGCAGAATTGCCAGAAATGGTGCAACCAACTTCCTCAAGCTGGTGGGTCAACAACATGGCGGCAGGCACAAGAGAGTCCAACATATCCTTCATATTTCCAACCTGAGACTGGGCAATATCGTCTACATAGGATTTAACCTGGACGGGGCGATATTGCACATGAGCCAAGTCCAGGATATCATACAAGTACATCTTAATCCATGACATGGATTGCATGCACCCCGCCAGGATACCCCGCCCAGGGGGAATAATATCAGAAACAAAACCACCAACCTCCAGAACACGAGGGGATTCATGAATCATAACACCAAGGTAGAGGAGGTGGAGCGGGTAATCCATCTTCACAGCAAACTCAATCAGCCTGTGCGGCTGGACAGTGTCGAAAAAACGCTTGAGGTCCCAGTGGGCTCCGACCGAGCAGAGCCCCAACGTGCGAGCCATCTCATGGCCGAGCTCGCGAAGTAAGACGGCCTGGAGCGCGCTGGATCCTCTCGCAGCGGTGTCCCAATAGTTATACCTGTCTAGCGTCCATCTATCGAGATCAGAGTTACGAGCCTTGCAGTAAACCCTGTAAAGGGCGGGGCATTTACAAATCGGACGATCACACTCAATATTCTTAGGAAGCAAAGCAATAACACTAAGAAAAACCTGGGATGGCCAGGACAGCGAAGCTTCACACTGATTGAGGAGATGCGTGCACCCCAAAACGGCATCCCGCGGTAAGTCAACCGCAAGAGTCGACCCCAACCGCAGCAGTGTTAGAAAAACACCTCGCAGCTCTCAACACATCAATGGGTTCCAAGGGGTCCAACACCTCAAGGGACATGAGGGCGCGAGGTCTGAGCGCATCCAGCACTCCTGAGAGCATAGACATCCCATCGGGGGAATCCCAAACTTGGCTCCAGAAAGCCTGCCGATACTCCAAGAGATCCCCAGGGAGCTGACGGGCCCCTTGAGGGGCCAACAGGACTTGGGGCGGTTCCCCAAGGTCATGTTTCAACCAAGCATGCGCCTTTTTCGCACCTTTGGGAAGGGCTTTCAGGAGCCAGTCTTTCATCCGAGCTCTGGACAAGCTCCTTGCAGCCTTCCAGGCAGCACTCACTCGAGTAGAAATAGCACCCGTCAAGGTGTCGAGTCCTTCGACCTCAGTGGGAAGCGAACAAAACTGGGCGCGCCACCAGCCGATGCCGCACGCATCGTCGGCACAGATGTATTTGTCCAGCTGCAAAGCTAAACCTTGAAGGACGCTACCTAAGCTCGCGACCATGTGCAAAGACTTTCTTGCCAGGTGAAGTCGGTATTCGTACATCTTTTGAGATACTTTGGCCCACTAAGCCAGTTCAGATTCACGAAAACTTTGGCCAGCAGGGCCCCTCCGACCAATCGTCGCACGCCGAAAAATTGGAAATTCACCTCGTTTTACCTGGCACACACTGCGGTCGACTGCAACCGCACGAGACTCAAACATGGCTTCGGTCGCTCTAGACCAAGTGCGATACAAAGACGTAAGCTTCTCACTTAAATTGTCCTGAACATGCGGCACCGGTGCATTGTGAAGATACCCAGGAACTTCAGGCAGCACTCTTTCACGCCCGAGACTAGCAGCGGCGGTTAGGAGATGCTGTGACCAGGGTAAATCAGGCCCAGGACAACTAGGGAACGGTATCGGCTTACCACGTTGCCACATATGCTGTTCCAGAGCTTCATGTTGCATGCAAACTTTCAGGCAGACATGAGTTTTAAAGGGGCTATGAGTATACGTACTAACATGAACGTAATCAGCCAAGCCGCTGGAAGCGATAACATAAGCAATAAGTGTGCCGCGTCCCTGGGTACAAGTGAACTCAACATCTTCTGGTACTAGGCAGCGTGCACGAGCAAGCTTCGGGGAACCAGACAGGTCCATGTCGCTCACTGGTACGTTGAAATCTCTCATCAAGAGCCAGGGGATGGCGAGGGTCCCAAGGAACTCGGAAACGGCACGGATACGTTCGATGTTTTCCCCAGAAAAACCCAGGTCAGCAATCAAATAAATCGCACCTACAGCAATGGCACATTCTTTGGTTTTGAGCTCCAAAAATTGCCAGTTGAGGCCACTGCCAAAATCTGACAAGCTCGGATCCGAGGACAAAAAACGTCGGAAACACAAACCATTGGAAACCACGGCTCCTACTCCTCCATGAGTACCCCCTCCAGGGGAGGGGAGGGCTGGTCTCAGATGCGGCCTCCAGCCAATCTGAGCTGCATTGCGTTTGGCGCGCGGGAGGTCCTTCAGAAGATGATGCTCAGCAACAAAGAAGCCGTCGCACAAGGGCTTGATCTGCTGCAAGAAATCCAATGTCACCTGATTCCATGATGTGATATTGCAGAACATCAACTCACTCGCCGAGGACTGATTGCGAAGCCTCGACGCCTCCAGCGCGCCAGGTTGGCTAGGCACGCTGTGAACCAGATGCTTGCCCACCGCCAGCTTGTGAACGTGCGGGTCCAGCGGCACCTGGCTGCATCTGCTCCAAAACACGGTTGAAAGAGGCCGCGGCGCCATCGCGAACAGTACGGAGACGCTTGGCGGCCTTGATGTGGGACTGCTTCTGCATGAGCTTCTCAAACTTGACCAATTCTTCTGGGGATAAGGCTGCATCAATACTACGCTTCTTGAGCTGCTCAAGCTCGGCGCGATTCTGCTCCTCATCACCCAAAGCAGAAGGAGCTTCAGAAGCCGCGTCTTGATCCAGGTGGGTCCTGAACCCCTTGATCTGCAACCAGAACTCGAAGCGCTGGTTGAACTTGGTACACCAATCTTGCAACTCTTGACGAGGCATGCCCACAATACCTGGGGGCTCAGGAACTGGGCCAGCAACTCCACCAACTTCACTAGCAGCAGGATGGCCACTAGCGGGGGGTTGAACTTGCCCAGGTCGCGCAGAAGGGGAATCACCATCAACTTGCATATCTTGAGGACCCCCTGCAGCAGGGGCGCCATGTCCTTTTGCATCAGCAGCACGGCACTCACGCTCATGTAGATCACGTATAGCTTGTTCTTCAGCCACCACCTGTCGTCTGAACTCCAGTGGGTCAAAATTGTCCAACTCAACGTAGGCGGCTTTGTGGGCCGCGGCGGCGCACTCCAAGTTCTGGACAGCCTCCGCGTGCGCCATCTCCGCCTTGGCCAGGGCGTCTTTATGGCGTAATACAGCCGCCAGACGTTGTTCCACCTCATGTAATGCCAAACGCGCAGCCTTAGAATCACGCTCAACAGCCATGGCAAGGGCGGTACGCTGCTTGGCCACCTTCCTGTCCAGCTCGTTGTCGGACGACGCCACAGGCTCAGGGCCAGGAGCGTGCGGACCTTGACCACGAGCACCTCGAAGAGCTTCAGCACGATCAGGGAAAAGTGTGGCCAGCCTCTCCAGTTCGTCGTCAAGCGAAGGGCCTTGCACATGCCCTCTGCTCTTGCGCCAGCGGCCCACGCCGCGCTTGTCACCAACATCACGAACTCCACTATGCGGCTGGCCGGGGTACTCACCTTTGCACTTGGGGCAGCACTTGTGTCCATGGAAATCGTACTCCCAGTGCCCACAGAGCGCACAAACGCTGTACGCCTGCTTCGTTTGCGGGCCAAGGCCACCTCGCCGAGGTGGCAGCTGCTTGGTCCACGGTGCATAGATCCAGCCCGTCACCCAACTGCGCCCAGGGTGGGAGCGGGCCAGGTGCTCCAACAGGAACTCACGGAAAGCGAAGAAGAGCGGTTCACCAAGGAACCTGAAAGTTGGCCGAGGCAGCCAGGCCTCAGGAAGGGGCTGCCCTTCCACCTCGGCCTCGAGCCTCTGGAGTCGGGACGGGAGGTAAGCTCCGTCTTGAGCCAAAATGGCTACGGGTGAGGAGGCGGAGGAGGAGGAGGAGGAGGGGGAGGAGGAGGAGGGGGAGGAGGAGGAGGAGGGAGGAGGAGGAGGAGGAGGAGATGAAGCACAGAGGAGAAGAAGGACGAGGAGGAGGAGGAGGCGTAGGAGGAAAGTGTGGAGGAAGAGGAGGAGGAACCCTCTTTGGGGCCTCTCGGGGCTCTCTTGGGACCTCCTGGGGGCTTCTTGGGGCCCTCTCAGGGGTCTTGATGGCCTCTCAGGGGTCTCTTGGGGGTTGCCGCGCAGTGACACAAAACTTTGCATCGACGCGCACCCCTGCTAGGAGCGAACAAACTGAAGCATACTGGGTGACATCGATACCTCCTTGCTGAGTATGTTCGGGCAGGTGGGGCAGGATGTCATGCAGGCGGAGAGGGAGGCAGGGATGGGATGGAGGCAGGGATGAGCAGGCGAGAGCAGGGCAGGAGGGGGCGGAGGGGGACTCACGACGTGTGGATAGCATCGCTCAGTGCCTCGCTTCTGTCGCCTTGACCTCGTGGGTGCAGGTCGGCAGGTGCTGATCGGAACGCCGAGTCCTTTCGGCTGGTGGAAGGCTCCTTTTGGGGCAGTTTCCTGCATGCGATTCGACATGCATTGCACAAAAAACAACGCGCCTCCAGTCAATCGTCTTGGCGGTGGCCGCTCTCCACGCCAAGGGATTTGTCCACCTGGACCTGAAGCCAGAGAATTTGATGATGTTCGATGGCTGCCTGAAGCTGATCGACGTTGACGGTTGCATGAACAGCGGCACCGTTGTGACGGTCGGCGGGCTTGGCTTGGGGACTGCTGGTTGTGGTTCATGTCTTGTTCAGGAGGGAAAAACACACAGACACAATTAATCGTCGATCCCCAAGAAAGTATGGGAAACTATGGGAATTGGGGGGGAAGACCGCAACCCAGAAAATATAGGAAAATAGGGGGAACCATTTTATTTGTGTGCATTTATGTGTGTGTCCTTGGGCCCCTTGACTTATGCCCGTCCAAGCAGATCCCTTTGCTGCCCATGCTCCCTCGCTCGGCCTGCTCTGGATGAGCTTTGGGTGGGCCTTCTGCCATGGCCAGTGGCCCAGTTGCTTTGCAGTCCGTGGCGAGAGGTGGAGGAAAAGATGGAGGGGAGGGGGTAAACATGAACAATGATTTGCTCGTGCAGCGGATCTCTTCGTCTCCTCCCGACCCCAGGTCTCTGCCGCCTGCTCACATCTCACTCGCTGCCACATCCATGTGCTCGTCGTCTCTGTCTCTCGGCCAACCCCTCCAGGTCCCACTCCCCGGCTCCGATCCCTTGCATCCTGCCCCCCTCTTCTCCTCCCCCAATCCGCCTCCCCTCCCACTCCCCTCGGGGGCGGAAAAGAGGTGGGTGATGACTAGGGGGGGGTGGATATCATGGCGGGGGCCATGATATTTCCCCAGATTTCATGGCGCCTCTTCTCATTTCATTACGTCCCTGGCCCCCCAGCTGGGCCGCGCACATGCCGCCAGTCATGATTTGCACCCCCTCCTTGGACACCCCCCTCTTGGCCGCTCCCGATCCCCATCTTCGCCTTCCCTCCCGCTCCTCCCTCCCTCGTTCCCCACCCTCGCCTTCGCCATCAATGCCCCTCCTCGTGCTCCGTCTGCCGCCCACTAACCCCAAGCTCTTGTGTGGAGTGCGGCGGGCGCGACCAGGGGGAAGCAGCATATTGGGTGAGATCTCGCTTGGAACCAGTCTGTGACGATCCGACGACCTGGGCGACCGCGTGTCTGTGGAATTCGGGCCCGCCGCGCGCCCGGAGAGCTGCGGGCGTTGA
The DNA here is from genome assembly GCA_963575745.1 of Prorocentrum cordatum. Classification (NCBI taxonomy): domain Eukaryota; class Dinophyceae; order Prorocentrales; family Prorocentraceae; genus Prorocentrum; species Prorocentrum cordatum. The sequence continues at coordinate 58,220 of CAUYUJ010009724.1, forward strand.
GACCTCCTCGTCCTCCTCCTCCTTCCTCCTCCTCCTCCTCCTCCTCGTTCTCCTGCTCGCCTTCCTCCTGCTCATCCCCCCGCCTTCTCTTCATTCTCCCCGCCTCGCCCGACCTCGCGATCCGGCAGACCCCACGGCCCCCTTGGCCGACGCCTTGGCCCCCCGCGCCTCCCGTGCCTCCGGCCGCTGCCTGCAGAGGCGCCCTCCTCCCCGCCCTCCTCGAGCCCTGCTCTGCTGCCAGCCGTGCTTCGTTCGTCCTCATCAATCAGGAGGGAAAAAAACACACAGACACAATTCACCGTCGATTCCCAGAAACTATGGGAAAATATGGGAAGTGGGGGGGGAAGACAGAAACCCCAAGAATATAGGGAAATATGGGGAATGCTGTTATTAGTGTATATTTATTTGTGTGTCCTGGGGCCCCTTCATCTGTTGCCAGCCGTGCTTCGCTCGTCCCCATCAAGCCCTTCGAGGGCGGGCGCGGGAACTGACGGCTTGCTGGGTGCTGCCACTCCTTTCTCCCCTTCTCCAGCATGGGTCGCGCTCATGCTCCTCCTCCTCCTCCTCCTCCTCCTCCTCCTCCTCCTCCTCCTCTTCGCTCTTCCTCGCTCCTCCTCGCTCCTCCTCGCTCCTCCTCGCTCCTCCTCGCTCCTCCTCGCTCCTCTCGTCCTACTCGCTCCTCCTCTTCTCCTCGCTCCTACTCGTCATCCTCCTACCTCGCTCCTCCTCCTCCTCCCTCCTCCTCTCATCCTCTCTCTCCTTCCTCCTTTCCTCCTCCTCCTCCTCCTCCCCCTCCTCCTCTCTTCCTCATCCTCTCCTCTCTCCTCCTCTCTCCTCCTCCTCCTCCTCCTCTCCCTGCCCCACCCTCCCTACTCTTCCTCCTCCCCCCCTTCTCCTTCTCCCCCTCTTCCTTCTCCCGTCTTCCCCCTCCTCCTGCTCCTCGCGCTCCTAGCCCAAGGTACCCCCAGGATTTCCGAGGAGGCCCCCACGGCCTCCAGAGCACCCCATCACGAGGCCCAGAGGGCCCCAGGGGGCTCCAAAATCGAGCGAAAAGCGGGGGGCACCCTGGGCCAGGGGCACCTGTAGCCACCCCAGACTCCGTCTTTCTGCTGCATTTTTTTTGAGCCGGAGGGGATCTGTGCGGATCCCGGGCCGGGGCACCGAGATTGGGTGCCAACGCCCGTTGTGCGAACAGAAATGACAACGCCAGGATCCGAGGGTATGCACACAGCCAGGGTGCAGGGCCGTGGGGTCCGAGGATTGAGTCGGGCCTGCCCGTCTACAGGAGGAAAAGTCAAAAGTAGTACAAACATAGTCTGGGGACGATTTTTGGATTACTTTTGAATAATATCGGAGTATGTTTTTATTTTGTTATTGTTCGTCCACAATCCGCCTGTAGGAGGACATGCCCGACCTAATCCAAGGATCTTGCCCCCCCCCATGGGGTGCCGGACTTGTTCTCGCGCCCCTGGCGGCCCTTCGACGGTCCCAGACCTGACTCGTACACAGCATATACGGGCTGCCGACAGGCCCCCGAGAAAGCAGCCAACCACCGGTGACCACACGTGAACACTACCAACCCTACCCCCCCCCCCCCTCCCTGGAGTTCTAGGGCGGACTGGGGGTTCGCTTCGCTCGGACGCTCCCCAGCGAAATGACCCCCCCCCCCCGCCCCCCGCAGAGCTCGTGGGGGGCGGGTCGGAGGGCACCAACTATACACCAACACCGATCCTGGCCCAGGATCACCCTGGGCCCAGGATCGGTGTGTATGCCTTTTTGCGCAAGGCAGGAGGGCGTATACACCGATCCTGGGCCCAGGGCGATCCTGGGCCAGGATCGGTGTTGGTGTATAGTTGGCGCCTTCCTAGCGGGGGTAGGGTTCACAGGTGGTCACCCATGCAGCTCTCGGGCCCGTGCTGCGGAGGCCGAGGACAGTGACACTTCACAAGTGGCCCAGCGTCTGCCGCCGGGAGCCTTGGCCGGGTGTGTCGGGCCGCCGGCTCTGGCCCGCCCCGCTGCGTCGCGGCACGCCATCCACTGCCAATGGACAGCGTGTCGCGACGCAGCGCGACACGCGATCGATACCAATGGATCACTGGTATCGCTCGGACGTGTGCATTTCTTTCTCGGCGGGGACTATTAAAGGAGCACCCTGGATCGTCCTGCGAAAAAAAGCCGCGCACGACACCGAACAAAAAAGCACAGGGAAGTGACGTGCGAGCGATGGCCAGATCCACGGCCCGGTTCCCAGGCGTCCATTTCCCGAGGCATATGCGGTGCCGCACTCCTCGGCCACGCGCAGAGGGGGGTTGGGGGAGGGGGGGAGGGCCTCTTAGAAGCACCCCTGCTTCTTAGGAGGCGCGGGCCCTATCTATAGATGTGAGGCCGGCGCCTTCTAAGCAGCCTGCTTCTAAGAAGCACTCCCCCTCCCCCCACCCCCTTTTGTGCGCGCCGCCAAAGTTCCCTGCCCAGGGTGGCCCGAGGAGCCCGCTCCCGCGTGCCGGAAAAGGCGGTCTCCGAGGGCCCCCTTCAGCGCTCCCGCGGTGGCCCCCCGAGATGGCTCGAGCTGCTCCTAAAAGTAAGTCGGGCGTGTCCCCCTACAGGGGGATTTTTCGACGAAACATAAAACATACACCACAAATAGTGAACAAATAACAAAAAATAGTCTGGGGACTATTTTTTCAGTATATTTTGGGCCTTTTGGGGGTATTTGTTGGATATTTTTCATTTTTCGTCGAAAATCCCACAGTAGGAGGACAGGCCCCACTTAATCCTAAAAGCCCCCAGGCTGCCTTCTGCCCAGAGCGCTCCGAAATAATATTTTTGTCGAGCTGCCCCAAGTGAGCTCGGTGGAGTCATCGCACCCAGCGTTGCCCCGAGACCCTCGAAAGGCCCAACATCTCCCCCTCAAAAACGATTTTGTAGCGAGGTTCTGGGCTGCCCAACACATCGAAGCAGTGAGCGGGATACCGCTCCGCTGAAAGAACGTACTTTCTGACATCCGCGCTCCTTTCGCCCCCAACATGGTCTGAAGGAGGACTCTGAGCTGGCTGTCGGCAGCGTATTTTTGTTTGTGATGCGATGTTTTTTGTTTTGTTCTCATGGTGGCTTATCTTCAAGCTGATTCTGCTGCTGACGATTGTGGTGATTGTTACCAGTGGTTTTGAAGGACAAGAATGACGAAGAAGGGGAATGATGTTGTCGATGATAACGATGGTCCATGATCACCACCACCTCCATCATCATCATCATCATCATCACCATCATCATCATCATCATCATCATCGTCATCATCATCATCATCATCATCATCACCATCAGCATCATCATCATATTCATCATCATCATCACCATCATCATCATCATCACCATCACCATCATCATCATCATCATCATCATCAGGATCATCATCATCATCATCATCATCATCAGTATCATCATCGTCATCATCATCATCAGCATCATCATCACCATCGACATCATCATCCTCAGCAACATCATCATCACCATCATCATCATCATCATCATCATCATCATCAGCATCATCAACATCATCGTCGTCATCATCCCGTCCCTATCCCCCCGCAATGCCATCGAGCACGCTTCTGATATTCTTTTTCGTCTTATATTCCTCCTCCTTCCCCTCGCGGCCGTATCGGCTCGAACGCCTCTCGCCGCTGGCTTGTCTTCACAGGTCAGCGGCGATGACAAGCGCTATTTCCAGTCAAGCCCCCTCGGAGTTCGAGCCAGAGGCGGCGTGTGATGATGAAGCCGATGAGGAGGTCTCGAACTCTCTTCCTGACCAGAGCATTTCTGTTGCTGAGCCGCGCGGTTCTGACGATGGCGAAGCGAGGCCCACACTGCAACAGCGTCGGCGATGTCCCCCAGCGAGGCCGAGGCCGAGGCCGACGTGAACTCGGATGATTCCGAGGCCAATGTGGTCCGCGCCAATCTGCGAAGCAATTGATGAAGAAACGGCGACACAACGGTCCTTGTCTCAGCGCCTTCGCTGTACTTGGGCCCACTCGGGGAGGCCTGGAAACGGGGAGGCGGGGGAACAACCAGGGCGGCACGCGGCCGCCGGAGGCACCGTCCAGGCGCCGCAGGCAGCCTCCGCCCCGTCGAAGAAGAAGCGAGCAGCGGCCGCGTCGGAGGCGGACGGATCGGATGGGGCGGCTGCTCCGAGCAGTTCTGTGGCCGCGCTGGGCAATCCTCTGGCGATGGCGGCGGCGAGGTCGAGGCTGGCAGGCCAGGTTCGCCGCCGGCCGCAGCTGGAACAGCGAAGTCGTCCTCCAGTAGGGCCGTCGAGAAGGTTGAGCATCAAGCAGTGGCGAAGCGCCCTGGCTCGCCTATAGGCCCACCAAAGAATGTTCTAAGAACCTGTTGTGGTTTGCGTTTTCCTGTTGTCTTTTAAAACATGTTTTAAAACGTTCTGGCTGAACTGTTTTGTTTCAACAGATCGGGTTTATGCGATGAGAACATTGTATAGGTTCTTGGCGCATTTTTGGGTTCTACGAACATGCCGTGGTAGGCCTATAGGAATGCGGGGGCGGTCGGTCCCGGAAGGGCACGTCGTCGGGCCCAATTGCCCAGCGCATGTCAGCGCGCGTGGTCCTCGTCTGTTGTTTGGGAAAGGAGCGTCCCAGTGGAACGTGGGGTCTGTTGCAGCAGAGCCAGCAAACCTGGATAAGGACACTTTGCTAAGCTACGCGGGTGGATTTGCAGTTTGTCTGTTTTGCGCGGCGATCAATGGCAGCGGGGGAAATCCAATGTGGGCGAAGGCGCTGGTTGTGTCCAGCGCCGTGCTGTCGGGCGCCACGCCATGATCCAGGAACATGGGACGGCGGGAGTTGGGTGGAACAAACGGATTCGAACCAAAACAATTCAGCAGGGCCTCCCTGTTTCAGCGCTCCCCTCGGTCGACACACGGAGTAATTGCCGCGCAATGGCCGCCGCCCGTGCACTCCCAGAGACGCCCAGTTCCTTCAGCAGTTCCGATGTGGCGGGGGCCTCTTCGGGAACAAGCGCGACGTCGTGGCCCCACTTGCTCGTGTCCACATTTGCTCGTCGTGAGAAACTCGTGGCGCACATGAATCTCGAAGAGGGAGTTGCGTGTTCGTTTTAGCGCGGGTGGTCTCGAACGCTCTCGAACGCACGTGCCAGTCGAAGTTGGCACATCGTCGTGGTTTCGGTCGGCGTCTTCGGACTTCATGAGCGTCTGCGGTGGGAAGGCAAGTTGGTTGGAAGAGCAGGGCCCACGCGGACCCTAGATCGTGGTTTTTGAATGGGATGCGGGCGTTGCCATGTGCCATCGATTGCGATGGCATGGCCTCCGTGCAAGAGGAATGCGTCCGTCGCGCGTGGGCATGGCGCAGCGATGGGGGTGGCATTTGTTGTTCCATTGGATGCAGCAGCCACGTTTCCTCAGCTGACCATGACTGCGCGAGGCGAGGCGCATTCCGCCCGAGGGCATTTGGACAATTCTATTAAAGACGAGTCTGAGATCACGACAACGGACAACCTGCTGGCATCTGGAAACAGGCCCACAAGTCTGGCCAAGTTCCTGCCCCCGCCCGCCATGTTCCGCCAAGCAGTGGGGCTGTGACAGGTGGGCGACGAATTCGCCTTCGCTGAAAACTTCGCCCCCCCCTCCCCCCCAGTGTTTCAAGAATCGGGCGTGGTCGTTGGCGCGGGAGAGCCAGCTTGGAGCGCAGTTTTCAATGCGACCTCGCAAGAAGCTTAGGGGGCAGCTCAGATCGGGGCACGCTCGCCCGCCGATCGTTTTTGGAAGGGCTAGGCGGCGAGAACAGTTCGCACCTGCTTATCGGGGGCCCGCTGTCAGGCTTCCGCGCAGAGCGTCGCTCTTGGGTCGCTGCCGCAGACGCTCGCAACTCTGACGCTGCACCCGTGCGAGCAAGGGCCGACCCATTCCTCTCGATGCTGGATTCGTTGTTCGTCGACGGGGCGATTATGGGCGTGCCCGAAACCTGCGCGCGCGTCACCTTGAACCACTTACGGGAGACGCAGTTCTTCCGATGCGACAACAGCGTCGATACTGCGGGCGTCGGCGGCTGGACTACGGAACCCTGAACTCGTAACGTCGTCATGGCGGCTCGCCGACGAGTCCAAGTATTTGCTGCCAATTCAAGGGGGGACATGAAGCTGTATCGCCCAGAACATTCTTGGCTGCGCGCAGTCAGTGCGGCTGCAACAGTTGCCGCCTCTGTCGCCAGCCGCGAGGGCCCGACTCGCGAGCGCAATCTGCAGAGGCCAGGACTGGCCAGGGAAAGGAACAAATTGCGCTGCGCCACGCCAGGTCCTTCCAGCCGCGACGCCGCCGACCAGGCATCTGCGAGCCCCTTTGGTCCTGTGCTGGGTCACGGGGGGGCCGCGAAGCCTGCCGCAAGGCGCAGGGCTTTCATGTCAATTCGGTCCATGGCCCAGCAGATTCCCCAGCCCGCGTGGCCAGGCAGGGCGGCCGCGCGGCGCAGAAGAGGGGCGACGTCGTCCTGGCTGAAACAGCCGGCGCAGAGTTCTGGCATGCGCGCCCAGATTGCAACCGCGTTCGCGGGAGTTTCCTACACGATGCCAAGGGCATCGGCACAGCAGGACTTTCCACAACGCGCCTCAGTGCGCCGAGAAGTCCGGGATATCTGACAACAGCCGCGGCTGTAACAGATGATCTCGCGGCAGAGCTCCCTGCACTTCCCCGCGCTTTGCGAGCCCTCTCCGCGGGGGCCAATGACTGCGCGGCGCAATCTATGCAGCCCAGGAAGTCGCGCATTCATTTCAACAACCATGACAAAGACGCGCCCCGACTGGCGCGACTGATCTGATCTCAGCGTCGCGCTGTAGAAGAGCAGCAGGTCGAGAAAGCTTGCAAGCAGCTATACATCAGCCCCAAGAGCTGGGCCCTGCGTCTCGACGCGTCGGGGCGAGCACTGTGCCAGGGCACTTGGCCCCAACCGAGTGGTTACTACAGCATGGCTGCGGCAGCATTTTCCTTCGCGCAAGTGGGATAGGCGGCATCTTGTGTCTTCCATCGTGGGGAAAAGCGCGCCGTGCCCCCCCGTGCCCCCGTCGGCGGAGCGCCGCTTCCGCGGCGGCGCTGCCTGCCGCCGCGACATCGAGGTCGCCGACGGGGGGCGGGGGGGCGGGGGCCAAGGAAGAGGAGCAGGAGGAGGAGGAGGAGGAGGACGACATGGTGTTCATGGCGATGTCGTCGGACGACCTTCTCGCGATCCGCTACCTGGGTTTGGGTCGTTACTCTCCCGGGGGCCACCCGCAGAAAGACGCTTGCTCTCCTGGCGGCGCGCCGCTCGTGCTGAACGGTGCGCTGCGGAGGCCGAGATGCTGGCGCACCCGCTCGGCCTGGCCAGTTCCTTGTGCGATTGAGCGAGGGATCTTCCAACGCGCTGGCGGGCGCGTTGCCATGCCTCTCTGCGCGCCGAGCGCGCGGCCGCGGATTCCTAGTGCGCTCTCCGAGCGGTGCAGGGTTGAGGCCACAAGGTTGGCTATAACCCCCGCCGTGGGATCGGCCGCACACGGGTGCCATTGCAAACTCTGTTCCGTCGTCACCGACCGCGCGTCATTACTTATCGCCCTCCTCGCCGCCCCCTTTTGTCCCGCGCTGTCCTTTGTCTCTTCCGTCATGTCGTTGCCCATGCCCCTCCTATAAACGCCATGGTTCCTATCCGTGTCCTCATGTGCGTCGTGTTTTTTTCTCCCCCATTCATTTATAGTTCGTCGGTGTCCCTTCGTGTTGGCACCCTTGGACATGCAACGTTCCCCATGCAATACTTGCATGGGCGAGCATGTTTCTTCGTAGTTCATCATGGGTCGTTTGTCGATGTTGCCGCGCGTTGCAGATGGGTTGGGCGCGTGCCGTGCTACGCGTTCAAAGCTCCCCTCTGGTTACATGTTCGCGTTGGACAAAGTACGTCAGAACAGTTCTTTTCACCCCGCCGCCTCTCATCTCTGCCTTTTTGCCTCCAACATTGGAACCCACTCTTAGAAACACCCTGTTTGCCTCCAGGGTGCCTGGCTTTTTTGGGTTTCGATTGTCTTGCGATGGAAAGCGTGTTCCCACGCCAGAAAAATTAACGCCCTGGGGTCTCAGGGTTGGGCTTTTTGTGGAAGGTTCCTTGTGGTCGAGCTCCTACTTTACCCGCTTCCACCTGCCTCCCACCTCGTTTTCCTGGGTGCTGCTTCTCGGGCGATTGTCAGGACTTGTCTTGAGCTCCTGGGGGGTTCAGCAGGGTGCGGCCCGTCGGGGGCCCAAAGCAGACATCGCCCTCCCATGGTGTTGTCAAGTCCGCGCGTGTCGCCATCCCGTCGGCCCATGCCAGATCCAGCCTGGTGCGTCCCCGTGGAGATCCAAATTTGACTTCGCCTTCTTCTGGAAGGCCAGTTGGAACCCAGCGTGCCTCCAAAAGGCTCCAAGACACTCCAAGAGGCCCCCCGTCACAGCCCCGAATACGCTTCCCCAAACCCCATCGACAGCCAACATTATCTGTATCCGTTTTGGCTCATGACCAAGCCACCCTGGCTCCCGGTGACACCAGCCGCGGCTTCGCCGCCGTCCTGCAGGGGCCCTTTCGCGGCGGGGCAGAAGAGTCGTGATGCAGATCTTCGTGAAGACGCTGACGGGCAAAACCATCACGCTCGACGTTGAAGCTTCGGATACGATCGACAACGTGAAAGCCAAGATCCAGGACAAGGAGGGCATTCCCCCCGACCAGCAACGCCTCATCTTCGCCGGCAAGCAGCTGGAAGACGGCCGCACGCTCAGCGACTACAACATCCAAAAGGAGTCCACGCTCCATCTGGTCCTGCGCCTGCGCGGTGGGGTGATTGAGCCGTCGCTGGCGGTGCTGGCGCGCAAGTACAACTGCGACAAGATGATTTGCCGGAAGTGCTACGCGCGCCTGCCAGCGCGCGCCGTGAACTGCCGCAAGAAGAAGTGCGGCCACACCAACTACCTGCGCCCGAAGAAGAAGCTGAAGTGAGCATCAGCGGGTGGAGAACGGTATAAAATCATAGTTTCCGCCTTTGGGGGTTCCTGACCCAGGGCGGTTGGAAAGTTTCTACCACGACGCGCCACAGCAAGTCCACACGTGTTCCTGCCGCCCTGGGTCAGACTTCCCCGACGGTGGACACGTTTGTTTGACACCGTTCTTCACCCCCCTGCAGGGGAGACCCGTGCCAGGAACCCCTTTACTTGCCTCCAGGGTGCCAAGGGTCTCTTGGGTCTCGATGGCCCTGCCACGGAAGGCGTGACGCTCCCGCACCGAAGATCGACGGACGTCCTGGGGTCTCGGGGTTGGGCTTTTTGTGGAAGGTTCTTTGTGGTCGAGCTCCTACATTACCCGCTTCCCACCTGCCTCCCACCTCGTCTTCCTGGGTGCTGCTTCTCGGGCGACTGCCAGGACTTCTCTTGAGCTCCTGGGGGCTCCAGCAGGGTGAGGCCCGTCGGAAGCCCAGACCAGACAGCGCCCTCCCATGGTGTTGTCAGGTCCGCGCGTGTCGCCATCCCGTGGGCCCATGCGAGATCCAGCCTGGGTTGGGTCTCCTGTGGACGGGTCTCTTGCGGCCCGGGCCCCCCCGGTACAGTGCCGTTTTTGATACGTGCTTCGCGTGCGGATCGTGTATTAAACGTGCAGGGATTTAGTATTAAAAACAACGATGAGTTCATGCATAAGTTTATTCATACATGAATCATGTATTAAAGTCTTTTTTTTTAAAAAAAAAAAGATCCCATGTATGAAAAACTGCCCTGTAGGAGGAGCCGAGGGGGGGGGGGGATCCCAGCAGCCCGGCTGGCGGGGCGCCGGCGCGGGGGAGGCCCCCGCACGCGGCGGCCCGCACGCCCTGCGGCGAAAGAGCACGGGCCCTCTGCCCGGAGGACCTCTCCGCGGCCGCGGTGGGGCGGCCGTGGCGGCGCGCGGAGAGAACACGCAGAAGAGCCCTGCGTCAAGCAGTGGCGAAGCGTGTTGGCTCGCCTATAGCCCTACCAAGCAATGTTCTGAGAACCTTTTGTCAGAGCCCCGAATCATCAGGGGTAACTCGGGTCAGGGTTAACTCGGGTTCGTTTTTCGGGAATCCGAACCCGAGTTACCCCGGACCCGAGTTACCCCGGATAACTCGGGCGTCCAGAGCCCCGAATCATCAGGGGTAACTCGGGTCAGGGATAACTCGGGTTCGTTTTTTCGGGAACCCAAACCCGAGTTACCCCGGACCCGAGTTGCCCCGGATAACTCGGGCGCCCAATTTTGTGGTTTCCACGAAATGTTCTTAGAACATGTCTGCTTTAGATCGTTTTGTTTGAACCCATCGGGTTCATGTTCTAAAAACATTGCTTTGTTATTCGAACATTTTGGGGTTCTTAGAACGCTTCGTGGTGTGACTACAGGAATGCCGGGACGGTCGGTCCCGGCTCAACTTCGAGGGCCAAGGCGACAGCCGGACAGCGCTCTCGGGGTCCACTTGGGATCCGGGCGGTGCGGCTCGAGGGATCGGTGCCAGCGGGAGAGGCGCAGGAGATATCTTCGAGGGCCGAGGCGACAGCGGGCCAGCGCTCGGGGTGCACTGGGGACCCGGGCGATGCGGCTCGAGATCGGTTCCGGCGGAAGAGGCGCAGGAGATCTTCGAGGGCCAACGATCGGCAGCCGGACAACGTTCAGGGTCCCTTTGGATCCGATCGATCCAGCTCGATGTCGACTCCGGCCGGCCCGATTCGATTCGATTCCGGTTTCCCCGAGCGTTTTCTTTGGGTGGAGGGCAAAGGGTGAACTCTGAAATGCCGTTTCGATGGATTTTCGAGGCTTGAATCTGCACAGGGTGAATCACAAGACGAACTGGTTTTCGAGGTGCAGGTGCCCATATGGATTTCACCCTGAGCCCTCCACCCTGAGAAAATGCTCAGGTTTCGGGCGAGCCGATGCGGCCCGATGCCTGCAGGGCGCTGCTTTGCATCCCGGCGCAGCCGACCCGCTTCGATTTCGATGTCGATTCGGTGCCGATGCGGCCCGATTCGGTGCACGCTCCGCTGCGATCCGATCTCCCGATGCGACGTCGGTTGCTCCTGACGTTCCGCCCCATCTCACCGAAGGTGGCTCTCGGACGTGGCTGGGGCGAGGGCAGATCTTTCCCAGAGAGCCCCGCAACGCTCTCAGAGCGTACGGGGGCGCTCTGAGCAGGCCGCGCCGCCCGAGACATCCTCCTACGCTCGCCCGGTGTTGCCCTCGCCCTGGCTTCATCGTGCGTTGCGCCCCGTTCCACCGAGACTCGGCCACGCGCAGAGGGGGCAGGGGGAGGGGCGAAGGCTTCTCAAAAGCGCCCCTGCTTCTTAAAAGGGGCGCGGGCCTTCTCTGTAGGTGTATAGAGCTGGCGCCTTCTAAGAAGCAGCCTCCTCCTAGGAAGCCTTCCCCCCTCCCCCTGCCCCCTGGTCATGGCGCCAACATCGCAGAGCGGATTTCGTTCGGAAAACGATGGGATGGGCCCGGATTGTCCTGGAGAATTTCGTTCCGGATTTCGAGGTGAATTCCGTGCGGATCTTTTGTTCGGCCAGGAGTGAAGACCAAAAATAATCCACGCGAAGTTAGCTTCGTTTTTCGCTCGCCGCTTCGGGCAGAACTCCACGCAGAAATCCGCGCTGAAGTCCGCTGCAACACGTCTGGGGGGCCCAAAGAATATGCACCATCACCACGTCAATTCCTCCCTCTCCTCTTTCCAGCGAGAGTGAGGGGAGGGACCGTACATGGACATTACATTCGAACCTTGTGGCCCAAGATGCCCCCCAGACCCCCCGAAATCAATATTGATGGCGTGGCGACGGGGGGGGCGCGAGTGGACAGAAGTATTCGAACCCCAGAGCACCGCCTCTGCTGAGATCAGCACTGATGTCGGGGGCGCGGGGGGGATCTAGAACCTCCCTCGAATGGGTGAGGGTTCGAACCTATTGTCCATCCACTGGAGGAGGAGGAGGAGGAGGAGGAGGAGGAGGCGGAGGAGGAGGAGGAGAAGGAGGAGGAGGAGGAGGAGGAGGAGGCGGAGGAGGAGGAGGAGGAGGAGGAGGGGGGTGGTGGCGTCAATTTCTGGGCCCCCCCCCGGCGGGGCCGGTGCAGGGAGCCCGCGTCACGCGCGCCGCCACGGGAGCGGCCCCGGGGCGCCGGGGAGAGAGAGAGAGGCTCGCCGGTGGCGCGGCCCGCGGGGGCGCCCCCCCCCAGTGCTCCCAGGACGAGGCGTAGCAGGAGGGGAGAAGACACACGCACAGACACCATGAATCGTCGATTCCCTAGGAAGCATGGGAAAATATGGGAAGTGGGGGGAGGGAGGCAAGAAAACCCAGAAGAGATGGGGAAATATGGGGAATCCTGTCACTGGTGTGTATTTATTTGCATGTCCCAGGGCCCCGTCAAAGACGTAGGACGAGACGTAGCAGGAGGGGAGAAAAAACACACAGACACCATGAGCCCGGCGCGCGCGCGCCGTCGCTGCGGGCCGCAGGTCGACGACTTCTCCCTGTCGTTCACGCCGTGCTACTGCGCCCCCGAGTGGGCGCGGTTCCTCGTCCACCCCGACATCAACACCATCAGGGCGGCCCCGCTTTTTTTGCATTCTTCGCCCGTTGTCCTCGGTCCCCTCCCCTCGTACCCCTGCCGTCCTCAACTTGTCCTACTCCTCGTCCTTCCTCCTCTCTCTCTCCTCTGGCCTCCCTCTCCACGTCCCCCCCTCCAGGTGTGGTTCCCTCGTGCTTGCTTGCCAGGCTTACTGCCCACATCTGCCAACCCTAGCTCTCTTCTGATAGCTCCTTTCACCTGATTGACTCCTGCCCAGATCGCTTTCTTCCGTTGATCTTTCTCCAGAAGACCTACAATCGCGTTGCAATGCAGTGCCAGCCCACATTGTAAACTTGCCGAATCAATGGATGTTGACAAAAGAATGGGAGCACACAACAGGGACAATACCTGATTGGGGAAGAGGAGGAGGAGAAGGAGGAGGAGGAGGAGGAGGAGGCGGCGGAGGGTCGTAAGGACAGGAGGAGGACAAGGTACGGGGAGTGGGATTGGGAATTGGAATCGTATTACGTCCGCAGGTATTTGCTTAGTGCCGCTACTAAGTGTTCAGCAGAAGTAGGAACAAGCAGTCGCTGTGGGTCCTTCCACATCCAAGATGCGTGAATTGCTTACACTCACAGAGTGGCCCCATGAGCGTCGCAGGGCCACCCTTAACAAGAGAATGCAGCTTGACGCCAGGACTCAGCGAAGTGTAGGAGCAAGCAGCGGAGCAAAGACTGGGGCGAGCCGTCACACCGAATCTCGGGATCAGCCTGAGCAAAGCCAAGAGTCAACCATAAATGCCTTCGCGGATGTGTGGAGATGGGCGCCTCTTCGAAGCTCATGTTGACACCTGGGGGCTATTTTGGATGTCTTCAGGGACCTCCTGGTGCCCTCTTCAGGGCCCTCTTGGAGGCCTTTCGGCCCCTCTTGGGGCACTCTCGGCCGACGCCGATCAACAGCGAGGGCGGCGCCAATTTTCTTACAGTCGGGCCCTGAAGAAGGAACCCTTTTCGTTGGGGAGGGGCTCCGCTTTCCTTAAGTGTTTCGCAGCTTGCCTCAGGCTTTCCTTGTGTTTTCGATGGGAAGTCGAAGTGTAACTCATGGAAAAAGGGGGCCTCGTTCCTTATTTAGGGTTCCTTAGGTCAAGCCCCCGACTGTATTCCCATCGCGGGCCGGGCAACGGAGGCGTTCCAGAGAGGGCTTCGCCTGCGAGGATCCAGGGAGTTGTCATCCCTTTTCGTTTGGCTCGTTACAGTGAGCGGCTTGAATAAGGAACGCTTACTTTTCAAAAGGGGCTCGGTCGTTCCTTAGGCTTGCATGCGTTATGTATCGCTCCCTATGCGTTATGTATTATTCCCTATGCGTTATTCCTTGGAAGAAAGGGGCTTCGTTGCTTATTTATCGTTCCTTAGGTCAGGCCGATGACTGTATGCGAACGGCACGCGCGCGAGCGAACACCGTGCTTACAGATGTGGCTGGGGAGAAAGGCTGCCATCTCCTCTCAGGAGGGGAAAAAACACACAGACACAATTAATCGTCGATTCCCAGGAAAATATGGGAAGATATGGGAAGTGGGGGCGAAGACAGAAACCCAGAAAACATAGGAAAATATGGGGAATCTTTTTATGGTGGTGTGTATTTATTTGTGTGCCCTGGGGCCCCTTTACAGATGTGGCTGGGGAGAAAGCCTGCCATCTCCTCCTCGGTGCAAGGCGGCAGACGAGAAAGACGAGGCCGCCTCCGCTGGCGGAAGCCGGCGGCAGGTCGGCGGCAGCGACGCGTCTCCGTGGGCTCTCACATGGATTACGGATCCGATGGAGCCGCGAGTGCGGTAGGCTTCCGGCTCGCCCTTCACGAAGGTTCCAGGGCCTGTCGCAGCAGGTGGAAGTGCGACCCAAGAGGACCGCAAGGAATGCGCCCCCCAGGAGATGGCACCAGTTTTGAGGTTCAGGGCTTCTGGAACTCGCCAAGTGATAGGCGGGGGCCCTCTCAGGACGCTTTAGGGGCGGTCTTGGGCGCTCTTGTTGCCGTCCTGGCGCCCTTCTGGCCCCCTCTTGGGGCTCGCGTGGGCGACATTGGAACCACAGCATCAGAAGCCCATCTCGAGCGAAACGGTGAGGCGGCCAACATCGCAGAACATCTACATGCGTGTGAATGATGCTGGCATCTCGGGGATATCCTAGCGAGGTTCAGCGACCATTTGGGGGCATTCTCGGGTCTCTTGGAAGCATGCTGGAGGCATTTTCGATTTTGTTTTCTCTTGTGCAATGGTGGATGCCATCTTGGGCTGTCTGAGGGCGTATTGGAGCCGTCTTGGGCTGCAAGGACTCCAACGTCCCGGGCCCCCCATTACCATTACCACCAAGATCTCAAGGGAGGGCGTAGGGGGAGGTGTCAAGACACCCCTCCCAGGCGCAAACTGTTTGGGTCCCACCCGCCCTCCCAACACAGAAGTAGCACCCGAGGCTCAGCATATTCCGCGGTAGTCTGTTGATGGGCAGCTGCTGGGAACCAATACAGACCCCGCTTGGCATCGCTCGGACGTGTGCATTTTTCTCTCGGCGAAGACCATCGAGGAGCATCCTTGATCATTTGGCCAAACAACCACGCACGAAACCGAAAAAAAACACGGGCAATGGACCTCCGAGCGATGGCCAGCCCAGGTGCGTGGCGCTGGGGCGAGGTGCGCCACGCGTGCCAGGCGCGGCATGCGCCCCAGGCGGGCCAAGGCGCCCCTGGGGCCCAGGCGTGCCAGGCACGCCCTGGCGCGTCGGCTACGCTCCACGTGCTCCCCGGGTGCGCCAGGCGCGCGCCGCACGACCCCCGCCCGCGGGGCGCACGCAGAGGTGTGCCAGGCGCGCCCGCGCACCATCGGGAAGCACGTCGGCCCCTGCTCCTCCTCCTCCTCCGCCTCCTCCTCCTCCTCCTCCTCCTCCTCCTCCCCTCCTCCTCCCCCTCCTCCTCCTCCTCCTCCTCCTCCCCCTCCTCCTCCTCCTCCTCCTCCTCCTCCTCCTCCTCCTCCTCCTCCTCCTCCTCCTCCTCCCACCATTCTGGTCGGAGGCCAACGCGCCATCGCGGCGGTGAGTGGCCATCTCTTATGGGCGGGCCTGCGCACGGCAGGCCAATGTTGCCAGCAGCCCCGCCGCCGCTGTCGAAAGCCGCTGCAGAGTGGTCGCGGGGGGCCCGCGTGTGACCCAAGATTCTGCCGCCGCAGCGTGTGTGTTGCATAGTTTTTGACAGGGATGGCGGGAGGGGGTGCAGTGCCCCGGGGTTGTCGCTGGTCGGACGGGGGGGGACGTGTGCACTTATGAGGAGCAGCGATCGAGTTCCCAACGGGAGCGCCACAAGCTGTCCCGCTCACTTTCGTCCGCCCTCCCACCATGCAATCAGCAATCGAGACGCAGCTTACGCAGAGGTGGCCACTGGATGGACCAATACAGAAGCTAGCTGTGCGACGCTTGCGTGGTGCGCCGCGCGTGCCAGGTGCCCCAGGGCCTCAGCCAGGCGCGCCAGATGCGCCAGATGCGTCACTTGCTCTACGTGCGCCAAGTGCGCCACCTGCTCTGGACGCGCCAAGTGTGACGCGCACAAAGTGCGTCAAGTGCGCCAGTGCACGTTGCAGCACACCTCGGCTGATACGTCGACCCCCTGGCCATCAAAACCAATTCTAAATTGGCGGCCGAGTGGTCAGTATTGTGTGTGGCGCATGCGGCCGCAGTGAGTCTTTCTTTTGTTACAGGGATCGTGCGGCAGCGCACAGCGGGCAAATATGATTGCCTTCCGCCACTCTTGTGAAGAATCATTGCACCGTGCTCGCGGGGATCCCGCTTATTTTCCAGATCTTCCCGCCACGTACTAGTTGTATTGTTTGGACAGGGATGCGGGGGCTCATGATTACTGGTTGGCGGCCAATCGAATGGGGAGGGGGGTGTATATCAATGAGGGGCAGTGATCGACCCCCCCGCGAGGTGGAAGAAGGGGGCTGAAATACAGAACTCTCTGGAAACATGTGCGCCCAGAGGCCCAGTGCGATCGAGGCGCCGCGGGCCACGAGCAGAATGCCGAGCTCGGCGCAGGGAGGCCGACCATGCACTCCCGGACGGCCCTAGCCGTCAAAGCGAGCAGCACGCTGGCAGGAACACGGCCATACACCTCCGGACGTCTGCGTGGATCCCGCCCTCCGCCCCTCCTGCGAGCCGCGAGGCCGCGGGACGCCCTGCCGGGCCTGCGCCGACCCTGCCAAGCCGCGAGGCCGTGCGACGTCATGGCGAGGCCGCGGCGTCGCGAGAGCGCGGGCGCCCGGCCGAGACCCTCCGAGCTCGCGAGCGACCGTCGGGCCCCGCACGGCCTGCTCGGGGTGCTCCTGCCCAGGCCTGGAGCGAAGCGCTCTTCTTCTTTGTTGCTGGACCTCGACCGCGTCTTGTGCTTCCTGGTGGCAGGGAGTTACTTTGTTAGTGAATTTAATCGGTTTTAGGGTTTAAGAAATAGTGGCAGTCACGCAGAGGGCGTGCGTAGCGACGCCCCAGATGCTCGGTCTCCAGTACTTCTACATACTTTCTACATGGCGGCGCCCCCGCAGGCACGCAGAGGGCACGCGTTGCGACGGGGGCGTCGCCACGCAGAGCTTCTAAAGACCAAACATTTTGAAAACCAATTGCTTCCACTACTAAAGTACAGGGAAACAGGTACTGGCGCCATCGTCGGCGCCGTCGTCGGCGCCGTCGTCGTCTTTAGTGGGGGGGGGGTCCAAACACTCTGTGCGACGAAGCTTCTCTGTGGGGGGGGGTCCTAGATCGAAACGTCAAAGGATGCTTCTGGGGGGGTCTGGATCTGGGCGCAGCTGCGCCGCTCTTGGGGGGGGGGGTCCAAAACGAGCCGTCGAACACTTGTTTGACCCCCCCCATTATTTTTGTGAGAGGGAGGGTAGGGCAGAACGAACAGCAAAACGACAGCAACACGGACAACAACGTGCAGGTCCAGCCCTGCTCCGGCCGGCCGTGAGGCCGCGAGCTTACCCTGCGCGCTGCTCGCGGCGGAGCGCCCGAAAGGCCGTTTCGATGGATGCTCGAGGCTTGAATCTGCAAAAAGTGAGTCACAAGACGGATTGATTTTCGAGGTGCAAAAGCCCATATGGATTTCACCCTGAGCCCTCAACCCTAAAATGCTCAGGTTGGGGCATTTAAAAAAATCTATGTTTTACTTTTCGCCCAAAATCCGCCTGCATGGGGGACAGGCCCGATCTGACCCAGTAGACGCGCTAACGGCGATGTAGGTAACGGCGATGTGGGTTTCGGTATTGTATGAACGCGTGGCTCGCGCTTTCCTGCAGTTCTCTGTGTCGGTTTCGTTCGATACATTCGCATATAGGCGATGTGGGAAAGTGTGGTTCGTGATTTCCGACAACTTGGTTCCTAACTCCACCGTTAAGCAACGTCGCCGTTAGCGTGGCCTAGGCAACCGTGCGGTCGGCGGTGCTCGTCCCCGTTGCTGCGAGCTCCCAAGCGCGGAGGCTGGCCCGCAGCTCCAGTTGGCCGTGCCGAGGGGGACGCGCTGCCCGGGCGCGCCGGCCCGGCGCCGCGTCGCGCGCACCCTCGGTGCCACCCTGCACCTGGAGGGCTTCTGTGAAGGGCTTATGCGACCCGTCCTCCTCCTCCTCCTCCTCCTCCTCCTCCTCCTCCTCCTCCTCCTCCCTCCTTCTCCTCCTCCTCCTCCTCCCTCCTCCTCCTCCTCCTCCTCCCTCCTCCTCCTCCTCCTCCTCCTCTCCCTCCCTCCTCCTCCTCCTCCTCCACCTCCTCCTCCCTCCTCCTCCTCCTCCTCCACCTCCTCCTCCCTCCTCCTCCTCCTCCTCCTCCCTCCTCCTCCTCCTCCTCCTCCTCCTCCTCCTCCTCCGTATCCGTATCCGTTTTGGCTCAAGGGGGTTTGATTCGAGCGATTTCAATTAACTTGCTATTTTAATTCCATAGCCGCCCACCAGAGAACCCAGCCGCGGACTTGCCCGAAGAGATGCCGACACTCCTGCGCGTCCTGCTGACGACTTCGCTGCTTTCTGGAGCTTCTGCACTGTCCACAGCGGACAGGAAACGGAGGATGGACAGGGGGGAGATGTCGCAGGGCATGAGTGGCGGCCGCAGGAAGGAGGCCGCTCTCATCGAGCAGCGGGCTGCCTCTCGGGAGGGCGCCGACCGCTCCGGACGCGGCGCCCGCGAGGGGCGCGCGGTGGGCAGCCACGGGGCCGGCATGCTCCAAACGCCCGAGGAGCTCGGCATCTACGAGGGCGTCGCCGAGGCCGGGGAGTTCGCGAAGAGCGTCTTCTCCGAGTCGTACTGCCTGGACATCGGAGCGACGGGCTTCCCGATCCCGGTGTTCAAGATGATGCAGCTCGTCAAGTGGAACGCGAGCACGTACTTCCAGGAGCTCGAGGCGGTGGGGTTTTCCGACGACGCCCTCCAGATGGTCGGTCCCCAGGAGGCCCTGCTCAAGTCGGACTGCATGCAGGAGGGCCGCCAGAGCAGGACGAGGCACATCTTCGTCGGCGACTCTCAGATGATGGCGCTCCGCAACGCGCTCCACCGCCTCAACGGGTGCCCCGAGATCTGGTGGCACAACACCACCTGGGACCACCAGGAGCTGCTCGCGTCGATCCAGGAGGGCAGGCGCGTCAAGACCAGCAACGGCCGCTTCCACGCGAAGACGGACCAGACACCAGACGGAGACCTGCCCAAAGGGTGCAGGGAAGAGGGCATCGCGTCCTTCATCTTCTGGGATGCCTGGCTCGATTGGGAGATCCCCCTCCAAGATATCCAGAACGAGATCAAGCTGCTCGGAGTCAATCCACACGAGGGTGACACTGTAGTAGTTTGGATAGGCTCAAACTTTATCTCGGCAACTGGCAGACAAGGTGTCCTGAGCAACACGATCGACAGACTCCACTCGTTGGGAGTCAAGATGGTGTGGGATTCACCGACCTTTATTGACGACGTGTTGATGGCTGCGACGACATCCAAGGACATGGGTACCGACTCGCGTTCTGGCATTCCCATCACGTACACCGCAATCGCTAGGAGGAAGGCGCGCGGCGAGATTGGCTCAAACCAGTACAAGAGCGAGAAAGCGTTCTTGGCAGGAGGTGCTGTCGAGATTCCGATGACGAAGCGCTGGCAGCTGACGAACCGGTACAGGGGGCTCCAGTGCGACGGAATCCACAGCGACATGCGCGCGAGGGATCCGCTGTACTACGATCTGCCTTGCCCCAAGGGCTCCGAGTCATACGGCAGGTCCACGTACTGCAACTGGGTGGAGCCCTTCGACGACAGGGTGAGGGAGGACTGTCCCCAATTCGTCGGCCTGGACGACCTGGTGCTCCAGAGCGGCCTGTTCGCCATGTGCGCCGCCCACGAGAGCCCCTTCTGCTACGCGCACACCGAGCGCATCCGCTGAGTCGCGCCGCCTGACGTTACAGCGGCTTATTATTATATAGTTTTTATTCCACAGGCTTGCGCCACAACCGCCGATCCCTTAATGTCACACTGAAGGCCCATGCCAAGAAACGCCCTGCTTGCATCCAGGGTGCCATGGGTTCCTTGCGTTTCGATGCTTTTGCTGCGGAGATCCCGACGTTCCCCCACCAAAAATCCATGGACGTCCTGGGGTCTCAGGGTTGGGTTTCTTGTGGATGGTTTCTTGTGGTCTGGCCTCCACTGTATCCGCTCTAGTGGCATTCGCGGCTCGTGGCAAGCCTCTTGGAGGCAGCGGTGGCGCCTTTGGGAGCCTCTTGGGGGCCGTTTGGGGGCCTTTTGGGGGAGCCTCTGGGAGCCTCGTGGGGGTTCTTGGCGACCTGCTCACTGTCTCGGGGGTCTTTCTTGGGCGGAGGGCTCGAAACATTTGTGCGGGTTCTCCATTGTGGCCCCCTCTTGAAACCTCTTGAGCTATCTTGGGCGCCTCTTGGGCTATTTTGAAGCTCTCTTGAGCCGTCTTGGGACCTTTTTAGGGGCATTGTGGGTTGTCTTGGGAAGATGTGTGGGGCCTTCTAAGCCGTCTTGGACGTTGTGGACGCCCTAGAACCTGAGGCTGAAAGTACACGTTTTCCAACGAATACCAG
>CAUYUJ010009724.1:83877-158877 GCA_963575745.1 Prorocentrum cordatum
CAGGGGCCCGCGCGCGGCTGCGAACGTGTGCGCGCCTGGCGTTGGTGCTCATCTTTGCCCACACCACCCGCGCAGGCTTTAGCCCTGTCTCCGCCTCTTCCGCTCCTCTTCCTTGCGTCGTCGCTCGCCTCGTGCCCCCCCTCGGTTTTCTCGGGCGCCCCCCCGTGCCTGTTTCCACTGCACTTGCGATGCATGAGCGCCCATGTAGCTTCCGCGCGGGGCAGCATGCCACTCCAAATACTCGATCGTCCTGGATGGGTGGGGTGATGCAGGCACGCGTTCCAGATGGGTTGGGTATGTTTCTCGGAGGTCCGCGCGGATTTTTCGGATCGGCGCTGGGGCCCCCCGGCGGCGCCTGCGGCGCCGCCCCTGGCGCGCTCCGCGCGCCAGGGAGGGGGGCCCAGCGCGGATCCGAGAAATCCGCGCGGACCTCCGAGTTGTTATGTCTATGCCACTTTTTGTTCCCCTACTTTCGGCCTCCGGGGGGGCCGTCTTAGGACCCGCAGGACCGCCAACGAACAGTAATGCGGGATGACGATTAATAAAAAATGGGGGGGAACGATTAAAAAACTAGCTTCCCGCTATTTCTGCACAAGTTTCTGACTGGAGGAGAACGATTTTTAAACATGGTTTTCCAGCCCGCGGCCGGTTTTTTCTAATCGTCATCCCGGGCGCCGCCGCGTGAACACGACCCCCAGTCATTTGTTAATCCTCATCCTCCATTACAGTGGTAAAGGCAGGCCCCCGAGATGGGCCCGAGAGGTCTGCGCCCGCCACCGCCGCGAAGGAGACGGGACGTCGGATGCCGGGGGGAAGGGGGAGTGGCAGGGAGGGGGGGGGGCGGCGTCGCGGGCACAGAGGTAATTAGGATACAACTCCTGGGAGGTCAAATTCTGTTTGTGCCCTGGTCTGAAATCCAGGTTAGTCCGGGTTTAATCCGGCTTAACCTGGCTTCATCCCGCTCAATCCGGCTTAATCCCGCTGAATCCCGCTCAATCCGGCTTAGCCCGAGGCCCACTCCGGCATAACAGCCCCCCAGTGGGGCTGAATCCTCCTTAATCATTCCGACGAAAGCCTCCCGGTCGTTGCCGCGGGCACAGAGGGCAACGCGTTCCGCGAAGAGCAGCGCGTGCGTACCACGGCAGACGGCGGCGCCCGCGCTCACGCGCCGGCAAAGACAGGCTCCCCCCCCCGCAGGGGGGGGCCGTTGAACCCACGTCATCGGGCGGGCCCCCGCCCGCAGGACGAGGAGGAGGAGGAGGAGGAGGAGGAGGAGGAGGAGGAGGAGGAGGAGGGTGGCGAGGAGGAGGAGGAGGAGGAGGAGGAGGAGGAGGAGGAGGAGGCGGAGAAGGAGGAAGAGGAGAAGGAGGAGGAGGAAGGCGAGGAGGAGGATGATGAGGAGGAGGCTCGACTGACTGACCAGTGGGCGCGCGGCCATCTAGCACATATTATGTTTCAACCCCCTCCGCTGTTTTCTCTTCTCCCTCTCTCTCTCTCTCCCTCTCTCTCTCTCGTCGCTTCCGTTCTCTCCTGCCCAACCATCGTGTCCCGCAGAGTAGCCGAGCTCTGTTCGACCAGGCCTAGACTGATCACAGCCAAGGTCTGGAGTGTGGCGATCACCATGTGCGAGCTTGCGACTCTGGACCCAGTGTTGCGAAAGATGTTCGCGTCATTCCTGAAGCACGGGCGCTCACGGCACCAGGCACCGCCGCGGCCTGCGAGGGTGAGCGGGAGTTTCCTTCGCTGTGCCCTCCACCCCTCCTCTCCTCCTGCATCATTCCTCCTCCTTTCCTCGCGCCTCAATCGCTGCTATTCCCCCTCCTCCTCCTCCTCCTCCTCCTGGTTTTCCCTCCTCCACCTCCCATCCCTCCTCCCTTCCTCCACGAGGCGGGCTTTCTCTTCATGGATTGGCTGAGCAACATCAGCAGCTCGCCCTGGATGCCGGACGGCGTGGCGCGCTTACCGCGGGAAGGAGGGAGAGGAGGAGGTTCGCAGGGAGGGGCCAAGACATCCAACGTCACGAGCAGATATGGAATCCTCCTCCTCCTCCTCCTCCTCCTCCTCCTCCTTCCCCTCCTGCTCCCCATCCTGATCCTCCTCCTCCTCCTCCTCATCCTCCTCCTCCTTCTCCTCCTCCTCCCCCTCCTCCTCCTCCTCCTCCTCCTCCCCTCCTCCTCTCCTCCTCCTCCTCCTCCTCCTCCTCCTCCTCCTTCCTCCTCCTCCTCCCCTCTCCTCCTCCTCCTCCTCCACCCTCCTCCTCCTCCTCCTCATGATCCGCCTCCTCCTCCTCCCCTCCTTGGCTCCTCCTCCCTCCTCCTCATCCTCCCTTCTTCCCTTCCTTGGCTCCTCCTCCTCCTTCTCCTCCTCCTCCTCCTCCTCCTCCTCCTCCTCCTCTTCCTCTTCCTGATGTGTTTTTGCACAAGGTCCCCAGCCCAAGAAACGGCCCGCGATGAAAAAGCTGCACCGCGGGGGTGGGGGAGGCGCCTGGGGCCCTGCATTGGTAGAAGCACGGCGTCGGAGGTCTGGGGACGTGGGGGGAGAGGCAGCGGGGGTGGGGAGAGGGGAGGCAGGGGCGAGGGGAGAGGGATGGGGTGGGGGCAAGAGGGAAGGAGGATGGGGGAAGAGAGGGAGAGAGAGAGAGAGAGAGAACGACACAAAAAAGGGAGGGAGAGATAGGAGACCTGGGCCTGGTGTCAGATGCCTTCCTCATGGAGCTTCCGACGCCCTCCCCGGGCGCCTGTTCCATCCGCGGGGCCCTTCTTGCGAGGGTGCCCGGAGCGGCCCCCCAGAGGCTCAGAGCTCGGGACGCCGCCCGCCGGCCCGCAGCCCGCCTGCCCGCCAGCACCGCCGCAGTGCCGCTGCGCCGCTGCGCCGCAGCGCCGCTGCGCCGCTGAGCCGCAGCGTGTCCGCTTCCTGGCGCCGCGGGCGGCCCCTCTCCGCTGCCGGCCCCCGACCCTGCCCGCCTGCTTGCGCGGCGGCTGCCCCTCTCCTCTCTTCTCCTCCTCCCTCCCTCCCTCCCTCCCTCCCTCCCTCCCTCCCTCCCTCCTTCCTTCTCCTCCTCCTCCTCCTCCTCCTCCTCCTCCTCCTCCTCCTCCTCCTAGATCCTAGATCCTAGATCCTAGCTCCTCCTCCGCCTCCTCCTCCTCCTCCTCCTCCTCCTCCTAGCTCCTCCTCTCCCGCTCGCTCCTACAAAAAGCCCATCCCGTCCGGGGCTGGTGGGTGACCAGCGGGCCAAGGGCCAGGGCCGCAATCGTCGGTGCCCGTCGGGCGCTCCCCCCCGCCGCCGCCGGCCGGCCGCCACTGGCGCAGGCGCAGTTCGACGCGGAGCTCGCCGACCTGGTCACGCAGCTGCTCGTGCCCGACCCGGGCCTGCGGAGGGGCCTCCCAGGCGCGGGGCGCTCCGCGGACGTCGGGCGGGCGGTGGGGGGGGCACCGAGCATTCCCTGCGGGTGGAGGGCAAAGGGTGACATCTGAAACGCCGTTTCGATTGCTTCTCGAGGTTTGAATCTGCAAAAGGCGAATCACGAGACGGATGGATTTCCGAGATGCAAAAGCCCATGTGGATTTCACCCTGAGCCCTCCACCCTAAGAAAGTGGTCAGGGGCGACTGGAATCGATCGGCGTCACCCCGACATACTGATACGATGTGTGCGTCGCCCCCCCCCCCCCCCAGGGGCGATGCACGCACCGAGACCTCTCGTAGTATGTGCGTCGTGGCGGGCGCATTCAAGGCCACACCGCTCGGGAAGCGATGCGCTACAAGATAGGTATACTAGATGTCTGGGTCGGACGCGCGCCTCCAAGGAGAACAGAAACGTAATAGTATGTCTCTGTGCGTCCCCCGGGCGTGCAGAGAGAGAGAGAGAGAGGGAGCCAGACGTGCCCGCGTCGTGCGCAGAAGCAGCACGGGAGGCCTGTGGCCGCTCGCGGCCCCCGGGGGCCCGCTCTTGCGGGGCCCCCGGGGCCGCCGCAAGAAGCACTCGGGCTGAAACGACGGTCCTGGGGGGAGAGAGTCGGGCTGAGACGACGGTCCTCCTCCTCCTCCTCCTCCTCCTCCTCCTCCTCCTCCTCCTCCTCCTCCTCCTCTCCGGGGGGAGAGGGTCGGGGCTTCCCGGGGCCCCCGCACGGACAATCGGCACGGTCGGAGTGGGCGCGGAGAGAGCCGGCACGAAGACCAGCAGCGATCCTTCCCCTCCCTCCCGGCGTCGCCGCGGGCGCTGCCCGCACGAGGCAGAGGGCGTCTGCCCAGCATCGGCCGTTATCGCTTTCGGACCACGTGTGTGGGTGGGCATCGCACCCATTTTTTCCATACCTGTTTCGGACGTCCAGAAAAATCGAGGCATCGCATGTTTGGAAGGGGCACGGAAGCAGCCGCCGGCCTCCCGAGGCACGGCGTCGTGCCTGGGCCCAGGGCTTCCGGGACCCCCCGCACGGCACGGCACGGCGGCGCCTCACCTCCTGGGGAGCGGCCCGCCGCGGGGCCCCCCGGGCTGTGCGCCGAGGCCCGGGCGGGTCGCGGGCGGTGCGAGCGCCCACGAGCATGGAAACGAAGCATTGAGCCGTTCCTGGGAGGAGGGCGGGGATGGTGGAAGGCAGGAGGAGGAGGAGGAGGAGGAGGAGGAGGTGGAGGAGGAGAGGTGGGAGGAGGAGGAGGAGGAGGAGGAGGAGGAGGAGGAGAAGAGGACGGGGATGAGGAGGCGAGGAGGAGGGAGGAGGGAGGAGAGAGGGAGGAGGGAGGAGGAGGAGGAGCAGGGGAGGGTAGGAGGAGGGGAGGAGGGGAGGAGGAGGAGGAGGAGGAGGAGGAGGAGGAGGAAGCACTGAGCAGACCGTGACGGGCGCCCCATCTCGACGTCTGCGGGGCAGCGCGGGCGGGCCGCGGTCGGGTCGCTGGCGGGGGCGGGCGCGGGCCGCGGGCGGCGCGGTCGTCGCGGCTGTCGTCGCGAGAGGCGTCCTCCTCCTCCTCCTCCTCCTCCTCCTCCTCCTCCTCCTCATCGTCCTCCTCCTCGTCCTCCTCCTCCTCCTCCTTCTTCTCCTCCTCCTCCTCCTCATTCCTCTTCCTCGTCCTCCCCCATCCTCGTCCCAAGGGCCCAGGTCGCCAGGGCCCGCGGGGAGCTGCGGCGGGCGCGGGCCGCAAGGTGCAAATCGGGCCGGTGCCTCTAGAGGAGGACAATTCCAAAAGTAGTCAAACCATGGTCTGGGGACGACGTTTTGAGCATTTTTGGGCATACTTTGAGCATTTTTGTGGGTATGTTTTAATTTGTCGTCCAAGATCCCCCTGTAGGGGACAGGCCCGACCTAGCGCAAGGTGTGCGCGGGTCGCGGGGGCGTCGCAGGGGCTTCGCAGAGGGCGCAGGCTGTCGCGGGGGCGGCGCGGGGGGCGAGGGTCACGGGATGCAGCCCTCTCCCCATCCCGGCCATGCCGGCCAGCCTTTTCGCCATCTTCTCCCCAGGCTTCGCATCGCCTCATTTGGCCTGTGCTGTGATGTCAGACTTCAGATGAGGCGTAGTTCTGGCTCTGGGGCCGTTCGGCGAGGCGCATCTGAACCAGCGTGTGAAGGCAGTGCAGACCAGCGGGGACAACTGCGGTGTGGCCTCCGGCTGGAGGGGGAGGTTACCAGAGGCGTGCGGAGGCGTTTCTCTCTCTCTCTCTCTCTACATGTTTCACTGCGCTCCTTCTTTTTGTTGCTTCCGGGCGCAGCGTTCGCCCCCGCCCCACCCCCGCTCCGAGACGCACTGTCGCACCCCTACCTGGAGGGCGCCGAGCTGCGCAAGGTCCGCAGCGTCAGCACGACCACCAAGGGTGACCCGGGCAAGCTTGGTCTCCGGGGGAGAGGGCAGCGGCCTGGGGTGCGTCAGCCGAGGGCCTGGGCAGCTTTTCCTCACAGAATCCGGTCCGCATTCGCTTGGTGCATACTTCCTGGGAGACCGCATTTTTCTATTCCCTTCCGCCTCGCACCTTGTCCCCCCTCCCGATGCCCCCTTCCCAGCCCTCGCCTTCACTTGCGCAGCCGATCGCCCGTGGGCACGACAGGTTCAAGGGTGAGCGTTGCTCGCTCATCGCTCCCCCCACATTGCCTAGCTCGTAGCTCCGCTTAGCTCCGCTCCTCTTGCTTCCTACTTCCAAGACTTCAGGCAATGTCCCCGAAGCGATTCAAGGCTCCTCTGCAATGAGGGCATGGAGGAGGGTCGAGGGATGATGAGGAGGAGGAGGATGAAAAGAAGGAGGAGGAGTAGGAGGAGTGGGAGGGAGCAGAGATAGAGGAGAAGGAGGAGGCGGAGAATGGGGAGATCTGTAGAGATCCATTTCTAGAGTGAGAGCAGTGCTCGCGTGCCTCGCCCCCCCTCTTCCCAGTGCTCCTTGACACATCCCCTCCCCTGCTTCTCTATCATCCGCCTTCTCCTTCTCATTATTCTCTTGCTCCTCCTCCTCCTTCTCCTCCTCCTCCTCCTCCTCCTTGTCCCCTCCCCGCCCCAGCCCTTCCCTCCGTCTCCTCCTCCTCCTCCTCCTCCTCCTCCTCCTCCTCCTCCTCCTCCTTCTCTCCGCAGGAGCGCCTGCAGGAGCGAACGAGCCCTTGCTCCCTCTCGCGGGCTGCCGCCGCCCAGTGCGCGACGGGGCGGTGCAGCTCTCTCGCTGCCTCACGGCGCTTCCGGGCGGTGGCATCTCCGGCACGGCCCTCCAGGGCCGTCGGGCAGGCATCAGGACAGCGCGCGCCTGCATGACTGGACGCAGCCCATCCCGGCAGCGGGCGACATGCCGCATTCGGCTATGCGTAAGAGTGACCATGGGTGCGGGCCCCCTGGGGTCCCCCGGATGGCCGAACGCGATGCGGTGGTGGCGTCTTGCGCGCTCGTGCTCGGCCCCCCCTGCGGCATCCCCCGAAAAGCCGCGCAACAAAGGTCACTCCTACCCAGGAGGTGGAGAAGGAGCAGAAGGAGAAGGAGGAGGAGGAAGAGGAGAAGGAGGAGGGGGATGAGGAGGGGAAGGCTGAGGAGGAGGAGGAGGAGGAGGAGGAGGAGGAGGAGGAGGAGATGGAGGAGGAGGAGGAGGAGGAGGAGGGGCACTCTGGCGTGTAGCCGACTCATCGCTGCGTGCCAGCCGGGCGCTCTGGTGGTGGCGCTGTGCGCCCACGGGCACGGCCGTGACGCGGAGGAGGGCCTCACCGGACCTCCTATGCGCCCCGGCCGCCCCCCGTTGCCGGTCCTCGGCCTCCCACGCCCGTGTCGGCCGCGGCGGGCATCGCCGCGAGTTCGGGAGAGTGTCTCCTCGAGGAAGGAAAGAACACACACGCACACAGCGAGTGTCTCCTCGAAGAAGAAAAAAAGAAGTGTCGCTGAGAGGGTCTCCTCGAAGAAGAACAGAAGAAAAGACGCAGGTCGCTGAGAGTATCTCCTCGAAGAAGGAAAGAACACGCAAACACATACGCTTCTGGCGCTCCGCGCGGATTTCTTGGATCCGCGCTGGGCCCCCCCTGGCGGCGCCTTCGGCGCCGCCCCTGACGCGCTCCGCGCGCCAGGGAGGGGGGTTCAGCGCGGATCCAAGAAATCCGCGCGGAGCGCCAAAAGTTTATGCCTGTGTGTTCTTTTCTTCTTCTGTGTGCTTGGAGTCGAGTGTGGGGCCGTCGGCCACCTGTCCGCAGCGCTGCCTGGTAGCTAGACAGGCAGGGGGGGGGCAAGAGGTGGCGCGGTGGAGGTTGTGATTTTCGCCCGGGCTCAGGCGTCCGGAGTTTCTCCAGCGGCCGGCGCTGTGACGCCTGCAGAAGGTTTTAAGAATCCGGGAGGTGGGAGCCGCCCAGACTTAAGTCGGGCCGGTCCGGTCCCTCTACAGGGGGAATGCTCAACAATAGTAAAAATAGTCTGGGGACTATGTTTTCAGTACTTTTGGGCATCTTTTGAATCTGTTTAGCGGATTATGTTGAGCATCTTTTGAATATTTGGGCATCTTTTGAATATTTGGGCATATTTTCAGGATTGTTGGGCATCTTTGGCAATGTTTTGAGGATTGTTGGGTATCTTTTGAATATTTGGGCATCTGTTTGAGGACTTTTCCCTACCTCGGCTCTGCCTAGAAGGGTTCTTACCGTCTTTGCTTAGGGGGGCCGGGCAGTGGGAACCGGCCCGGGCGGTTCCCCCGGCATCCGCCCCGCGGTCCCCCCAGCCACGTCCCCTTAACTTAGCGTTGCTTATCTCATCTTAGCTTAGCGTATTTCATCTTATATGAGCGTAGCTTCATCTTAGGTCAAGTTTATCTTAGCTTAGCTTACCTTCATCTTAGCTTCGCCGAGCTTTAGCATAGCAGAGCACAGCATAGCATAGCAGAGCGTAGCATAGCATAGCGCAGCACATCATATCACATCATAACCCAGCATAGCATAGCATAGCGCAGCATAGCGCAGCTTAGCATAGCAAACCATATCATAACATACCATATCATATCACAGCTGAGCACATCACAGCGCAGCATTACATAGCATAGCGTAGCATAGCATAGCCTAGCATAGCATAGCAGAGCGTAGCATATCATATCATAGCCTAGCATAGCATAGCATAGCATATCATAGCGCAGCATATCATGGCATATCATAGCATAGCATAGCATAGCATAGCATAGCATAGCATAGCATATCATAGCATAGCATATCATAGCATAGCAACTAATGCTGTTTTCCTAGGGGCTCCAACTTCTAGGTAGGGTCGCACTGGGGTAGTTTGAGGATTATCTTTCGTCCAAAATCCCCCTGTAGGGGACAGGCCCGACCGAAGCCCAGGCCGCTGCTGCCGGCAAAAAAGGGGCAGGGCCCTCCCTCAGGGTCCCAGGGCCTGCGCCTGCCTGATGGGGGAGGCGGGAGGGGGAGGAGGAGGGAGGAGGAGGAGGAGGAGGAGGAGGAGGAGGATTAGGGAGGAGGAGGAGCAGAGGAGGATTAGGAGGAGGAGGAGGAGGAGGAGGAGGCGGAGGAGGAGGAGGAGGAGGAGGAGGTGGAGGATACGTAGGAGGAGGAGGAGGAGAGGAGGAGGAGAAGGAGGAGGAGGAGGAGACGGAGCAGAAGGAGGAGGAGGAGGAGAGAGGAGGAGGAGGATTAGGAGGAGGAGGAGGAGGAGGAGAGAGGAGGAGAAGGAGGAGGAGAGGATGGGAGGAGGAGACGGAGGGGCGACGAGGGGAGGAGACGGAGGAGGATACGTAGGGGGAGGAGGAGGAGGAGGAAGAGGAGGAGGAGAAAGAGGAGAGGAGGAGAGGAGAGGAGGAGACGGAGGAGGAGACGGAGGAGGAGACGGAGGAGGAGGAGAGGAGGAGGAGGGGAGGAGGAGGAGGAGGGGAGGAGGAGGAGGAAGGAGGAGGAGGAGGAGGAGGAGGGAGGAGGAGAGGAGGAGGAGGAGAGGAGGGGGAGGAGGAGGAGGAGGAGGAGGAGGAGGAGGAGGAGGAGGAGGAGGAAGGAGGAGGATAGTAGGTGGAGGAGAAGGAGGAGGAGGGGAGGGGAGGAGGAGGAGGCGAGGAGGACGGAGGAGGAGGAAGGAGGAGGAGGAAGGAGGAGGAAGTGTTAGGAGGATGAGAGGAGGAGGAGGAGGAGGAGGAGGAGGAGGCGTGACGTGTGCCCCAGACGAGCCAGCCCTGACACGCGGCAGAGCACCCTGCGAGGGCGACATGCGCAGAGGGGGCGCATGCCTGCTGTGACCCAAGGGGGGGGGGCCCTCGCAGCCTGCCTGGGCGCTCCTGGGCGGAGCGTGCGGCTTGGGGAGTGGTGGAGGAGAGGGCGAGGACGCGGACGAGAAACACGAGGTGGAGGAGGAGGAGGAGAAGGATGATGATGATGATGAGGAGGAGGAGGAGGAGCAGGAGGAGGAGGAGGAGCAGGAGGAAGCGGAGGAGGAGGAGCAGGATAGGGAGGAGGAGCCTATTCCATTGCAGGAGTCCAGGGCCCACAGCAGGTGCCACATGAGATAGCTTGCCACCCCAGCAGGCGCCAAGCTGCGCCAAGCTTCCCAGGATCCTTGCGGGACTCTTCAAACAGTCTTTCCAGGATTCCAGGGACACTTCTTTCCGGATCCCTCTAGCATTCCTCCCAGGATTCCCGTGGGATTCCCGCCAGACTAGTATCGCGATCCCTATCGGAGGTCCTGCCGAGCTGCCTCCTATCGTGGGCCGAGGAGCGCACCTGCCACACGCACTCGGGCGGCACCTCGGACTCCTCGATGCCGGGCCCGCGCCCGGCCAGGGGCCCCCTGCTGTCCGCTGGGCTCGGGCGCGCCGCTCCCGGCGGAGCAGCTGCGCTGTCCTCTCCCCGGCCGGATCGACCCCGTGAGGGCCCCGTGGGCCCGATAAGCGGGGCGAGCGAATCTTCTTCGGGATGTTTTGGTCGGCGGATCGAGAGCGGGCCTCTTCCGGTTAAGAGCTAGGCGGGGCGCGCGAAACACTAATTGGGGAGACGGGCCGCGGGCGGGTGGGGCCTCGGGCGGCCAGAGGGTGTGGGGTACAGGCGGTGCCGAAGAGCTTGCACAGGAAAAGGTACGCCTTGGACAGGAGCCGGATTCTTCGGGAAGCAATAGCAATGGAATAGACACAAAAACACGGAGGTCTGCGCGGACTGTTCGGATAGGCGCTGGACCAGGGCCTCCTCCATGGCGCGTGGAGCGCGCCAGGGGCGGCGCCAGAGGCGCCGCCAGGGGGGTCCCGGCGCCGATCCGAGGAATCCGCGCGGACCTCCGAGTTTTTTATGTCATTGAATGTCATTGCTCGTTCCCCTAATAATTATGTTGGGAAGGCATTACGGCCGGTGCCGCCGACCCCGAAGGGGTACGACGACGACCACGACGGCGGCGTCGGCAGCGACGACGACGACGACGACGACGACGACGACGACGACGACGACGACGACGTCGAGTCAAACAGAACAGCGCCTTCCACACGCCGACGGGGTCGGCGGAACTCCCCAAGCCGTGCTTGCACTCAGGGGACCCCGCTTCTCAGTCGCGGGGGCGTGCTGCCCGTGCCGCCTCGTGGGCGCCCCATGCGCTGGGGCAGGGGACAGCCAAGATCAAACGGCGCGAGGATCGGGACAAAATCGGATCGGGATAACTCGAAGTCTCTGAGAATCGGCGGGTTTGGAGGATGTCTCGGGCGCCGCGGCCGCTCCAGAGCGTTCCGGAACGCTCTGAGAGCGCTCTGGAACGCTCTGGAGCCATGTATCCCGATCCTAGCCCTGTTGTACAAGACGCTGAAATGAGGACCATCTCGGGTTCGGAGGAGGCTCGTTGTTCCCGCTTCTCAGTTGCGGAGGCGTGCTGCCCGTGCCGCCTCGTGGGCGCCCCATGCGCTGGGGCAGGGGGCAGCCAAGACGCTGAAATGAGGGCCAGCTCGGGTTCGGAGGAGGCTCGTTGGTTCCTTTGGGTCCTGCCACGGTAGCTCCTCCAGCCCCCCCTCGTGCACCCAGGCGCCGCTGGCGCCCGAAGTGGGCCTCGTTTCGTGTTCATCGTTCCTGATCTCAGCAGCCCGATTCGATTATTATTATGATTATTATTCGTGGTATTATTATTCTTCTTCTTCTTATTATTATTTTTATTAATGTTATTATCGTTAATATACTTTTCATTCCTCAAACGGTGCTTGCATCCATGGGATCCTACTTAGTTGCGGAGACATGCTGCCCGTGCCTCCTCGTTGGTGCCCCATGCGCTGGGGTGGGGGGCCTGCCGAGACTGTGCACACACGTGTTGCTGTTGTTGTTGTTGTTGTTGTTGTTGTTGTTGTTGTTGCTGAAGCTGTTGTTGTTGTTGTTGTTGTTGTTGTTGCTGCTGCTGCTGCTGTTGTTGTTGTTGTTGGTGTTGTTGTTGCTGTTGTTGTTGTTGTTGTTGGTGTTGGTGTTGTTGTTGTTGTTGTTGCTGTTGTTGTTGTTGTTGACGAAACCACTTCGCTGGCGGACCGGCCCCCCCCCCCCCCCCCCCCCGCGCAACGCAGCGCAACGCAACGCAACGCTCTCCCCGCGCGCCCCCCCGCGGGGCGTACAGGGACCCGTACAGGGTTCTATAGGGCTCCCACAGGACCCCTACAGGGTTCCATAGGATTCCTATAGGACCCCTACACGGTTCCATAGGATTCCTATAGGACCCGTACAGGGTTCCATTGGACTTTTGTAGGAGCCGCACAGGGTTGGATCGGACCCCCATAGGACCCCTACAGGGTTCCATCGGATTCCCATAGGACCCGTGTAGGGTTCCATTGGACTCCTATAGGACCCCTACAGGGTTCCATGGGACTCCCATAGGACCCCTACAGGGTTTCATAGGACTCCCATACGACCCAGACAGGGTTCCTGAAGACTCCCATGGAACCCCGACAGGGTTCCATAGGACTCCCATAGGACCCCTACAGGGCTTCATAGGACTCCCATAGGACCCCTACAGGGATCCATCGGGTTCCCATAGGACCCGGACAGGGTTCCATCGGGTTCCCATAGGACCCGGACAGGGTTCCATGGGACCCCCATAGGACCCGTACAGGGTTCCATCGGACTCCCATACGACCCCTACAGGGTTCCATCGGATTCTCATAGGACCCGTACAGGGTTCCATCGGACTCCCATAGGACCCCTACAGGGATCCATCGGGTGCCCATTGGACCCGTACAGGGTTCCATCGGACTCCTATAGGACCCCTACAGGGTTCCATGGGAGGCCCATAGGACCCCTACAGGGTTTCATAGGACTCCCATACGACCCAGACAGGGTTCCTTAACACTCCCATGGGACCCCTACAGGGTTCCATAGGACTCCCATCGGACGCCTACAGGGTTTCATAGGACTCCCTTAGGACCCCTACAGGGTTTCATCGGACTCCCATAGGACCCCGACAGGTTTCCATAGGATTCCCATAGGACACGCATAGGATTCCATAGGTTCCCATGGGACCCCTACAGGGGTCCATCTCTTCTTCTTTCTGCTCCTGCGCGTACCGCTTCTTGCGATATCAACATTCGAGGTTATTTTCGTGGTTAGCCGGCTCCCAGGCGTGGCTCGGACCCTGGGGACCTGGGACAGCGGTCCTCGTTATCGCTTGGGCGTGTGCATTGTTCGTCGTTGTCGTCGGAGGAGGAGGAGGAGGAGGAGGAGGAGGAGGAGGAGGAGGAGGAGGAGGAGGAGGAGGAGGAGGAGGGGGAGGAGGAGGAGGAGGGGGAGGGGGGGAAGGGGGAAGGGGAGGAGGACGAGGAGGATGTAGAGGAGGAGGAGGAGGAGGAGGAGGACGAGCCTCTAGAGGCCTCGGGCCCCGCCTCTCACGGCGCCTCCCCCCAGACCCTCCAGAGCGCCCCAGCGGGAACCCAAGCGAGAACAATCCGTCTAGGATCCGTAAGGGATCCCATACAGTCCGTATAGGATCTGTATGGGATCCCATACAGTCCGTATAGGATCCGTAGGGGATCCCATACAGTCCGTATAGGATCCGTAGGGGATCCCATACAGTCCGTCTAGGATCCGTAAGGGATCCCATACAGTCCGTATAGGACCCGTATGGGATCCCATACAGTTCGTATAGGATCCGTAGGGGACCCCATACAGTCCGTATAGGATCCGTATGGGATCCCGTACAGTCCGTATAGACGCCGTATGGGATCCTATACAGTCTGGATAGGATCCGTAGGGGATCCCATACAGTCCGTCTAGGATCCGTATGGGATCCCATACAGTCCGTATAGGATCCGTATGGGATCCCATACAGTCCGTATAGAAGCCGTATGGGATCCTATACAGTCTGGATAGGATCCGTAGGGGATCCCATACAGTCCGTCTAGGATCCGTAAGGGATCCCATACAGTCCGTATAGGATCCGTAGGGGATCCCATACAGTCCGTATAGGATCCGTAGGGGATCCCATACAGTCTATATAGAATCCGTAGGGGATCCCATACAATCCGTATAGGATCCGTATGGGATCCCATACAGTCCGTATAGGATCCGTATGGGATCCCATACAGTCCGTATAGGATCCGTATTCACGGAACACAACGCAACAGAGGCTGCTCATACAGCCGTGTTGCGTTGCGTTGCGTTGCGTTGCGGGGGGGGGGGGGGGGGGGGGTCCTGGTACACCAGTGGGTTGTTTCGCTACATGGAGCAAAACAGCGAACTGGTGGACCGGCTCCGGGTACACCAGCAGGTTGTTTTGCCTTGTTGTTGCTGCTGCTGCTGCTGTTGTTGTTGTTGTTGTTGGTGTTGTTGCTGTTGTTGTTGTTGTTGTGGAGGTTGCTATTGTTGCTGTTGCTGCTAGTGTTGGTGTCGCTGGTGTTGGTGTTGTTGGTATGGTTGTTGTTGTTGCTGTTGTTGTTGTCGTTGTCGTTGTCGTTGTCTTTGTTGTTGCTGCTGTTGTTGTTGTCGTTGTTGTTGTTGTTGAACATTATTTCTTCTTAAGAATAATTATTGTTGGGACCCCTGGTGCGCGACCCCCCCGCCGCGCCTCGGCCGCAGCCACATTTTCATCATTTTCGTGAGGAAGTCTCAGGCAAAACGGGGTATACCAGATCCGGTTGTTTTGTTGACGCCCGCTTTCCCTTGCAAAGATAAGCTAAAGTGGACATTTCTTGTTCTAACATAACCAAACTTCAAGAATCCCTTGCAAAAAATAAGGTAAAGTGGACATTCGCGCGCGCAAGACGAAATCCTTCCAAAACCTTAGTGTTCGCAGCGATTTTAACATAAAAACATCAAAAAACCAATGGTTTTTCAACAAAAAATTGTCAAAATCTCATCCCGCGCGCTCTTGCGGATTCGTAGGAAACCCAACACTTTTTAAACATTTCTGTCAAACGGGCTTTTGCGAGCAACTTTTTCGAACTTCTGCGACAACGGTTGCGCACCTGCCAGGGCCATCATCCCTGTCAAATAATACCATGCGGGACACATTCGTTTTTTCTTCGCGCGCGCACGCCGTCGTCGTCGGCCGCGGGGCCCTGAATAGTAGCCACGGTCGTCCGCATGCCACGAAGTGAAGTGTCCGAACGTCATAGGGCGGGAAGCTGGGTGTGGGTGGTGGCGAAGAGTCGTTTGGAAATTTGGTAGAGCTTGAACCGGCCCCCCCACAAAGTGGGGGTATTGCCCGCCTCCTACGAAAACCCTGGCACTGGTGAGAACGGGGTGTCCCCACGTGCTAGTAATTGTTGTTGTTGTTGTTGCTGTTGCTGTTGCTGTTGCTGTTGTTGTTGTTGTTGTTGTTAAATTCTCATCTCGGAATAATAATTATTGTTGATCCCCCCACCGGTGCATACTTTGTTTTCTCAATCAAAGTGCGCCCCTCGACGCTCGCATCCTGTTTTTTGGCAGGGAAAGTCTTCCTGCTCAAACTGGGCCCCTGGCCCCCGGGATTACAACAACAACGGCTCCCGCCTGAGACTCCCTCCGAATTTTCTCAGGACCCCCGCTCCTGAGACTTCCTCACACCTTACTCAGGATCGGTGTTCCCGCTTGTGACTTCCTCGCAAGTTAGTCAGGACCCCCGCTCCCATCTGAGACTTCCTCACAATTTACTCAGGAACGGCGCTCCCGCTTGAGACTTTCCTCGCACTTGAAGCAAGACCGCCTCGCAATTGAATCAAGACCCCCGCTCCCGCCAGACAACCCTACACATTTTATTCAGGACTTGCGCTCTCGCCTGCGACTTCCATGCAATTCATTCAGACATCGCGCTTTCGACGCTCAGGAAACACGCTGCGCCAAGGACGCCGTTACAATTTACTTAATAATCGCGCTCTCGCCATACTCAGGCATCCCGCTTGAATGTTCCACCCGCCCGACCCGCCCATCAGGGGATCGCCCGCTCGTCGTGGGATCCAGCCCGAGACTTCCTTCAGGAATGGCGCTTTCGCGTAGGGTTTCCTCGAACGTTCACGCTCTTACCTTCCTGCTCCTCCTCCCTCTCCCTCCTCCCTCCTCTCCTCCCTTCTCTCTCCCTCCTCTCTTCCCTCATCCTTATGCCTCTGTGCCCCATCCCCTTTTCCCTCCTCTCCCTCCTCCCTTCTCCCTCCCCTCTCCTGCCTCCTCCCTCCCTCTTTCTTTATTTCTCTCTCTCTCTCTCTCTCTCTCTCTCCCCTCTCTCTCTCTCTCTCTCTCTTTCTCGACCTCTCTTATCTGCTTTGTTTTTTCTTTCTCTCTCTCTCTCTCTCTCTCTCTGCCTCTAATCAACCGCCCCCCTCTTCGCTCCTTCTCTCCTGGCGTTTCCCTCGTCCTTCGTCCCTCCCCCTCCATTCCTCCCACTCTCGCTCGTTTCCCCCCTCTTTGTTGCAGGGCACACACCAATTCCAATGGCGGGCACATGTACGCCCACGAAGGATTGTCCGCCCGTTCAGGTTTGCCCGCCTGTCTAAGCCTGCCGCCCCCCGCAAGGAGAAAGAATCCCTCCAAGGAGGTGTGATCGAAGAGAAAAAGGGCGGGTATCGAGGGTGTGGGGAACCCGTTTTGAATGACACGCGGGCAAGTAAGAGCGAACAGTCTTAGAAATATTATTGTTGTTGGTGTTGAATAATCATTTACAACTAATGATAATTGTTGATCTCAGGAAACGGTTCCGCGCGCTCTCGCCTCGACCCTCGCTACATTTTCTCTGAAAACGAGGCTCCCGCTCGAGCGTTGGCTTGAGCCTAAATGTGGGCCCTTGGAGGCCCAGCTACGACAACAACGGCTCCCGTTCGATATTTCCTCACAAGTTACACCGAGACGCCTTGGCCAGAGAGGCCCCCGAACTCAGGAACGGCGCTCTCGCTCGAGACTTCCCCGCAATTCAGTCAAATTGGCGGAGGCCCGGCCACGACGACAAGGGCTCCTGTTCGATACATCCTCACGGCTTACTCCGAGAGGCCCTGGCCAAGAAAACCCCCGAACTCAGGAACGGCGCTCTCGCTCGAGACGCTCCCGTAATACAGGCAAGTTGGTGGAGGCCCGGACACGGCGACAAAGGGCTCCTGTTTGATATTTTTCCATCGGTATTCCGAGAGCCCCTGGCCAGAGAGGCCCCCGAACTCAGGAACGGCCCTCTCGCTCGACATTTCTTCGCACTTCAGTCAGTGGCCGACAAGGAAGAGGTTCCACCCGAAAGGGGGCGCAATCGAAGACGAAATGGGCGGGTATCGAGGGTTGGGGTATACGGGATGCAAAACACGCGTGCCAGTAAGAGCGATCAGTCTTAAACTTATTGTTGTTGTCGTTGAGGTTGTTGTTGTTGCTGTTGCTGTCGTTGTCGCGGTCGTTGTTACTGATGTTGTTGTTGCTGATGTTGCTGATGTTGTTATTATTGTTGATGTTGTCTTAGTTATCATTGTTGTTGTTTGTTGCTTATGGTGTTCGTGGTGTTGTTATTGTCGTTGCTGTCGATGATATTGCTGTTGGTGGTAGTACTGTTGCTGTTCTTGCTGATGTCGTCATTCCTGTCGTTGTTGATGCTAATGTTCTGTATGTTGTTAGTATCGTCGTGGTTGTTGGTTTTGTTGTTGATGCTGTAGTTGTTGTTGAGCTATCATTCGAATCAATAACTATTGTTGATCCCCCCTCCAAGGCACTTGGTACTGTTCAATTAAAGTGCTCCTCCCGGGGTTCGTTCCTTGTTTTTTACAGGGGCAAACGGGGGGGCACCAAATTCAGCCCCTTGCCCCCGAGTTACAACAGCAACAGCTCCAGCCTGATATGTCCTCACAATGTATTCCCAAATCGAGCTCTCGCGCGGGACATGCTCACAATGTGTGCAGGAATCGCGCTCTCGCGTGGACATTTACTTGTAAATGTTCTCAAGCGCCGTGCCTCCGACACTCAGGAATCACGCTTTCGCTTCGGCCTTTCTCGCGATTTACCCTGGAATCGTGCTACCGCTCGAGAAGTCCTCGCGATTCATGCAGTACTCGCGCTTCAGCAGCACGTCTTCTCGACCTGGTCGCTTGGGCCCGCCCTCCCGATCCGCCGTGTACAGGCTAACCCGCCCGATCTGCCCGTCTGGTTCTGCCACGCGCTTTCTGCCTTTAGCCCACCTCATTCGAATCCCGTGGTCCATTCTGCTCCCTCCTCCTTCCCTCCGTCCTCTCTTCCCCTGTTTCAGGGGCTGCACCAATTACACGCGGCAGGCATCGGAGATATACCGTCAGAGGGGGTTACGATCGATCAAGGCAGCAGCGTGGAATAGGGATTCCCCGCTGCAATGTCCCGGCGGAGAGCCGCGGGCCACGCGGGGGCTCGTCGTCGGGCCCTCCGCCAGTGGCTCCTCCTTCTTCTCCTTGTCGTCCCCCGCCCCCTGCCCCCCCCCAGCCCATCCCCCTGCTGTTGCTCAGTCTTCCTCCTCGCCCTCGTCGTCGTCGTCGTCCTGGTCGTCGTCGTCGTCGTCGTCGTCGTCGTCCCCCTCCTCCTCGGCATCCATTTCCACCCCCTCATTGTCCTCCTCCTCCTCCTCCTCTTCCTCCTCCTCCTCCTCCTCCTCCTCCTCGGCATCCGTCTCCTCCTCATTGTCCTCCTCCCCCTCCTCACCATCCTCCTCCTCCTCCCCCTC
Organism: Prorocentrum cordatum; assembly: GCA_963575745.1. NCBI lineage: Eukaryota > Dinophyceae > Prorocentrales > Prorocentraceae > Prorocentrum > Prorocentrum cordatum. Next base: position 102,379 of record CAUYUJ010009724.1, read on the forward strand.
CACTTCGCTCCTCCTCGCCATCCTCGTCCTCGCACTCGCCCTAGCCCTCCTCCCCTCCTCCTCCCCCCTCCTCCCCCGTCCCCCCCCCTCCCCCTCCTCCCCCTCGTCCCTCTCCTCCCCCTCCTCCTCCTCCTTCTCCTTCTCCCCCCTTCCTCCCCTCGCGCGGTGGCTCACGCAGGCCGCTTGCGCGGCAGCACCGTAACAGCGCCTACGCGCGACCTTACGAAGGCGGCATACGCGCGAGTGCCCGCGCAATCGACCCCCTTGAAACCCTGCGGGGGGCAGTCCCACGAGCGTGGCCGAAATGTGGCTGAGGCAACTCCACTCGCCTGAACCCCCCCGGGAGAAACGATCAGAAGGGGGGTTGCACTCGAATGCGCGACGACCTTGCGCGGTGGCTCACGCAGGCCGCTCGCGCGGCAGACCGCGTCACCGTAACAGCGCCTACGCGCGACCTTACGAGGGCGGCATGCGCGCGAGTGCCCGCGCAATCGACCCCCTTGAAACCCTGCGGGGGGCAGTCCCACGAGCGTGGCCGAGATCTGGCTGAGGCAATTCCACTCGCCTGACCCCCCAGGGAGAAACGATCAGAAGGGGGGTTGCACTCGATTGCGCGACGACCTTGCGCGGTGGATCACGCAAGCCGCTCGCGCGGCAGACCGCATTAAGGCGCCTACGCGCCACATTCCGCGGGCAGCTTACGCACAAGTGCACGCGCAATCGACCCCCTTGAAACCCTGCGGGTGCGCCCTCCCGCGGGCGCTTTGAAATGTGTCGCCCGGTTGCGGTTGCGGTTGCGCCCTCCCGCGGGCGGGTTGAAATGTGTCGCCCGGTTGCGGTTGCGGTTGCGGTTGCGCCCTCCCGCGGGCGGGGTGAAATGTGCCGCCCGGTTGCGGTTGCGGTTGCGCCCGCGGGCGCTTTGAAATGTGTCGCCCGGTTGCGGTTGCGGTTGCGCCCTCCCGCGGGCGGACTGAAATGTGTCGCCCGGTCTCGGTTGCGGTTGCGCCCGCGGGCGCTTTGAAATGTGTCGCCCGGTTGCGGTTGCGGTTGCGGTTGCGCCCTCCCGCGGGCGGGGTGAAATGTGTCGCTCGCTTGCGGTTGGAGTTGCGCCCGCGGGCGCTTTGAAATGTGTCGCCCGGTTGCGGTTGCGGTTGCGCCCTCCCGCGGGCGGGTTGAAATTTGTCGCCCGGTCGCGGTTGCGGTTGCGCCCGCGGGCGCTTTGAAATGTGTCGCCCGGTTGCGGTTGCGGTTGCGGTTGCGCGCTCCCGCGGGCGCTTTGAAATGTGTCGCCCGGTTGCGGTTGCGGTTGCGCGCCCGCGGGCGCTTTGAAATGTGTCGCTCGGTTGCGGTTGCGGTTGCGAGCCGTTCGGGACGCTTTGAAATGTGCCGCCGGGGCGGTTGCGGTTGCGCGCCGTGGGCGCTTTGACTGTGACGCACCGGTTGTGGTTGCGGTTGCGGGTATGCGCGCTCCGCGGGCGCTTTGAAATGTGTCGCCCGGTTGCGGTTGCGGTTGCGCGCCCGCGGGCGCTTTGAAATGTGCCGCCCGGTTGCGGTTGCGGTTGCGCGCCCGTGGGCGCTTTGAAATGTGACGCCCGGTTGTGGTTGCGGTTGCGGTTGCGCGCTCCCGCGGGCGCTTTGAAATGTCTCGCCGGGTTGCGGTTGCGGATGCGCGGCCGCGGGTGCTTTGAAATGTGTCGTCCGGTTGCGGTTGCGGTTGCACGCCCGCGGGCGCTTTGAAATGTGTCGCCCAGTTGCGGTTGCGGTTGCGGTTGCGCGCTCCCGCGGGCGCTTTGAAATGTGTCGCCCGGTTGCGGTTGCGGTTGCGCGGCCGCGGGTGCTTTGAAATGTGTCGTCCGGTTGCGGTTGCGGTTGCGCGCTCCCGCGGGCGCTTTGAAATGTGTCGCCCGGGTTGCGGTTGCGGTTGGGTTGCGCGTTCCCGGGCGCTTTTGAAATGTGGTCGCCGCCGGTTTCGGTTGCGGTTGCGCGCCGCAGAGGCGCTTTTGAAATGTGTCGCCCGGTTGCGGTTGTGGTTGCGGTTGCGGCTCCCGCGGGCGCTTTGAAACGTGTCGCCCGGTTGGGTTGCGGTTGCGCGCCCGCGGGCGCTTTGAAATGTGTCGCCCGGTTGCGGTTGCGGTTGCGGTTGCGCGCTCCCGCGGGCGCTTTGCAATGTGTCGTGCGGTTGCGGTTGTTGTGTTGCGGTTGCGCGCCCGCGGGCGCTTTGAAATGTGTCGCCCGCTTGCGGTTACGGTTGCGGTTGCGCGCTCCCGCGGGCGCTTTGAAATGTGTCGCCCGGTTGCGGTTGCGGTTGCGCGCCCGCGGGCGCTTTGAAATGTGTCGCCCAGTTGCGGTTGCGGTTGCGGTTGCGCGCTCCCGCGGGCGCTTTGAAATGTGTCGCCCGGTCGCGGTTGCGGTTGCGCCGCCGGGTTGCGCTCCCGCGGGCGGTTTGAAATGTGTCTCCCGAGCTGTCCCCTGACGTTCAGTCAGTCATCAGTCAGCCGGCGGGCACGGAATTTCACCCGGCTCCGCCGGGAAAAAGAACGATCACCATGGACTGTGCTGGGCCCTGCAGGGTGCTTGGACAAGATGCAAGGTGGCTTGGATCCCTGCGGGGAAGAATCGCACACGCAGGCCTCAACGAACGGCTCCACCCTCCAGTCCCTCATCCCCTGTCCCTCCCACTCTTGACGCAGGGTGGAAGGGGTCATCTGCCGAGCCTGCAAAGCCATACCTGGGCTCCTCTCCGTATGTCGCCTCGACACGATGTCTACAGCCTGCTGGACTAGCCGGTTTTGCTGCTCAACGGGATTGCACCGCGTCTCACGAGTCTCTGTCTCTCTCTTTTGCACTCATGCTGGGGCTTGGGACGGAATTTGTTGTCACGTGGGGCTGCAGCCCCGCCCAGCGTGTCAGGCGGCCCGACGACCTGAACGTCAGCGTCTGGCATACCCAAGCTCTATGCTGGCCGAACCCCTTTCCCTGTCGGCTGGCTGGCTGGCCCAGTCGGGGTGGGGACTGGTGCAGGCACTCTCCCTGGTTAATTCGCTTGGTTCCCTTGCAACCGCCTTCAGGCCCGTCAACACCACGTTCATTATATGGCACAGCCTCTTAGTGCGCCCTGGCAACGACAGGGCCGTTTTTCTATCTGTTCCGTTTTGCCGTTTTTGTTTCCGGTTCCGACGCCATTTCTTTTACCGGTTCCGTCGTCGTTCGTTTACGGGTTCCCGCTCTGGTTCCAATCCTGGAGCCGTTTTTGTTGCCGTTTCCGGTCGCCGTTCTTTTGCCGTTTTCATTCTCAAGAGGCACTGTTTCGGAAACGGTGAAAAAACGGCCCTGCCGTTTCCGGGGCCCACCGAGCACAGCCTGGCGCTCAGTCTCTCGACCGACGCCCACGCGCGCTCCGCAAGGCGCGGTGCGAGACTCGGCGAGCTCAGGCCCGCACGGGCCAGGATGGCCGAGTGGCCCGACCGCTGGTGGCGAAACGCGCACGCGCTTGCGTGCGTACGTGTGCCGCCCGGTGGCGCCGAGGCCGACCTGGCCATCGCTCGGACGTCCATACCCTGTGCTTTTTTGATTTCCTGCGTGGTTTTTTCGCCATGGTCCTCGCCGATGAAAAAACGCCGATGGTCCTCGCCGATCAAGGATGCTCCTCGATGGTCCTCGCCGATGAAAAAACGCCCACGTCCGAGCGATGCCAAGCGACTGGCGGGCGGCGCTTCGGGCGCGGCTCGCCGCGCGCCCTGGCGCGCCCGAGGCGCCAGGCTCATCAGTTGAGTTGGCGGCGCCGCCGCTGGCGCGGGCGCGGGCCGCGCGCCCGCCGCCCCCCCCTTCCTTCCTCCCCCCCCCCTCCTCCGCCACTGGGCTTTCTCCGCGCTGGTAAACAAAGAGTGCCGCCCGCTCCCCCCTCGTGCACGCTGGCCCATTCGCTCTCCACGGCACCCCCGCGCAGCTCCTCGCCGGCGCAGCCTAATGACTCTGCCTCGAGACCGACGGACAAAGGGTGCACGTGTGCGGCGCGACGGGGGCGGTGCCAAGGGTCTCCCCAGCGGGTGACCGGCCCATATTCCCATCTTAAGGGGGGCAAATCGGCCAGTGGGGCCCCGGCCACGCCGCTGGGGATGGGGATCGGTTAGACGATGCTCAGGTAGGGGGAATAGCAGGGGAACAAAAAAGTGACGTACACATAAAAACTCGGAGGTCCGCGCGGATTTCTCGGATCGGCGCTGGATGGCCCCGGGTCCCCGCCCCCTCCCAGGCGCCTCCGCTGCCGCCTGCCCCTCCGATGCCGACTTTGCGCTGGCGCTCGCGCGGCGCCGCCCCGAGCGCGGCGCGGGGCAGTCGCACCGCGGCCCCGCGCCCGAGCAGCCTGGGCGCCCTGCCGCCGCCCCCCGCGCGGCACGGGGCCGGCGCACCGCGGCGCCCCGCGGCGCCCCGCGCCCGCGCAACCCGCGGCGCCCTCCCCGGCATCCTATAGGGTCGTGCGCCTCGACTTCGGCCGAGGCCTCGCGCGACGCCGAGCTGGGCCGCGCGACTACGCGCCCCGCGAGAGGCCGAAGTCAGCGCCGTCGCCTGAGCGGGAGCGGGAGGGGCCGCGGGGCAGGAGGGGAAGGAAGGGAGTGATGAGGGGGGCGTTCCCGGGCACTGGAGGCGGGACGAACGACGGGGTGCAGGAGCGTGGGCCCTCAGGGGCCCCTCGCCGTGTCCGAGAAGCACGGGAAGAGCGCAACCCGTCTCATCCCCTCCACACCCAGCGAAACGCTTCAGAAATCATGGGTTAAGAAATTCATAGTCTCAGAATTTGACAAAAAAACACCGGATGTCTATGAAAAGCTCAGGATTTACATTGAAACATTAAGAATAATCGAGACTCTGGCCGAAAACTTAAGTTTTCTGAAGCATCGCCTAGGGTGTATCTAGCAATTTCCAAGTTCACGAGCAGGGAAGTGTCCGAGAGCTGTCGGGCGGCGGCTCTGACGTCCCAATTTCAACCTGTGCCTGGCAAGGCCCATCCGAGGCCCAGCATCGGGTGGAGCTGGCTCGCGCTAGGCTTAGGTCGGGCATGTCCTCCTTCAGGGGGGTGTTGTACGACAATCTTGGACATGGTCAAACAGCAGCTCAACATTAGCCTGGCGAAGGACCCCACCACCTGCAACTGTGAACACCGCAATTATGAATATCGTCTTCGGTGGCGCTCCCTACGGGGCCACGAACCGTGTGAGGGGTGCGCCGAAATGAGTCGCGGGGACGCATGTAAACCCTGCAACTGAGGCCTTCGGTGGAGCTCCCATGAGGCCACGAACAGTGTGAAGGGTGTACCGAAATGATACGCGGGGACGCATGTAAACCCTGCCTCTGGGGCCGTCGGTGGAGCTCTCTGTAGGGCCACGAATCGTGTGAGGAGTGTGACGAGATGAGTCGCGGGACGCATGTAAAGCTTGCCACTGGGGCCTTCGGTGGAGCTCCCGTGACGGGTGTGCCGAAATCAGCCGCGGGGACGCATGTAAACCCTGCCACTGGGGCCTTCGGGGGAGCTCCCTATAGGGCCACGAACCGTGTGAGGGGTGTGCCGGAATGGATGGCACGGATGCGTGGGATGATGATGGTGATGGTGATGATGAGGAGGACGGAGGATGGAGGGGGAGGAGGAGGAGGACGGACGGAGGCGGGGGGAGGAGAACGCGGGGCGCCGACTTTTCAAAACGAGGACCCAGCACCACAGGATGGTTGGGAAATCAGCCAGCCCCCATGTGGGGTCAACAGACTGTAGGCTGAGAATCTGCTGTCCCCTGCTCCAGTTCCAGTTTCAAGTTTCCACTGTTTCAGTATTGCTTTATGATGCTTACGGTTCCTTGTTGTAGACTGACCGCGCGAGGGGGGGAGCCGAAAACCAGCAAACCTAGCATCTCATGTGAGGGTTCTCAGAATTTCTGAGGGGGGTCGAAAGCGTCGAAATTAACACCCCCCACGCAGATCGGCGGGGTCAGGGTCGGAAAACCAATGAATTTGCAACATTTCTGAAATCCGGCGGCACCCCTCACGCAGATCGGCGGGATCACGGTCGAAAAACCAATGGGATTTGCAACATTCCTGGACTTCGGCGGCACCCCTCACGAGGAGGGTCGAAAAACAAATTGGATTTGCACCATTCCTGAAATTCGGCAAAATTCTGCGGCAGCCCTCACGCAGATCGGCGGGGTCAGGGTCGGGAAACCAATGAATTGGCAACATTTCTGACATCCAGCGGCACCCCTCACGCAGATCGGCGTAATCAGGATCGAAAAACCAACTGGATGTTCCACATGTCTGAAATTCGGCGGCACCCCTCACACAGATCGGCGGGGTCAGGGTCGAAAAACTAGTCGGCGGGGTCAGGGTCGAACCAATTGGATTTGCAGCATTTTTCAAATTTGGCAGCACCCCTCACGCAGATCGGCAGGGTCAGGGTCGAAAAACAAATGGGATGTGCCACATTTCCAAAATTCGGTGGCACCCCTCACGCAGATCGGCGGGGTAAGGGTCGAAACATAACTAGGATTTGCCACAATTCTGAAATTCGGCGGCACCACTCACGCAGATCGGCGAACTCTAAAATTCAGCGGCACCCCTCACGCAGATCGGCGGGGTCAGGGTCGAAAAACCAATGGGATTTGCCCTATGTTTCAAATTCGGCGGCACCCCTCACGCAGATCGGCAGGGTCAGGGTCGCAAAACCAAGGGGATTTAAATAATTTCCTAGATTCGGTGGCACCCCTCACGCAGATCGGCAGGGTCAGGGTCGAAAAACCAATCGGATTTGCACCATTCCTGGACTTCGGCGGCAGCCCTCGCGCAGATCGGCGGGGTCAGGGTCAAAAAACCAACGTGATTTGCACCATTCCTGCAAGTCGGCGGCACCCCTCGCGCAGATCGGCGGGGTCAGGGTCGACAAACCAATCAGATTTGCCCTATTTCTGAAATTCGGCGGCACCCCTCACGCAGATCGGCGGGGTCAGGGTCAAAAAACTTATGAGATTTGCCACGTTTCCAAAATTCGGTGGCACCCCTCACGCAGATCAGCAGGGTCAGGGACGAAACACCAATGGGATTTGCCACTTGTCTGAAATTCTGTGGGAAACCTGAGTGCACAGCATACGGGGGCAGGTTCAAAATGCAACACTGAGATCAACAATATCATCATAATCTCAATTTCTCTTGCAGATGCTGCTTCACGGCGGCACTCATGATTCAGCTCTTGTATAGCCCATCATCCGAGAGAGGGGGCCGGCGGCAGGGGGCGAAGCTCTCACGGATAATTCAAAGTGCACGAAAAAAGAGTCCCAGACTAATGTCTGACTAGTCTTGAATATTCCTCCTGTAGAGGGACATGCCGACCTAACGCCAGGCCCCGAGGGCGTACACACCGATCCCGAGGCCAAGACTGGCCCGGCCAGGATCTGCCACATCTGTGGAGGTGACACGCTGGCGTCCTCCTGAGCTCCAAGCTCGAAGTTCACACAGGGAGGAGGAAGTCGGGGTGGGGGAGGGGGGGAGGCGGGGGGGGGGCCAAGGAACGGGGGGTCGGGGAGAGGTGAGGGCAGGCTGAGGGAGGGAGCGAGTGGAGTGGGGAGGCGGAAGATGAGGAAGAGGGAGGTAGGGAGGGAGGGGGAAGAGGTAGGGGGGAAGGAGGCTGAGGGATGAGGCGAGGGAAGAGCTGAGGGACAGATGAGGGAGGGGGGAAGACGGGGAAAGGAGAAGGGAAGAGCTGAGGTAGGGAGCGAGTGGAAATGCGGTCAAGACATAGCGGTGTAGCCTGTAGTCAGCGGAATCAGGAGCGCCGGTGTCGGTGGTCAACAAATCTATCACTTCGAGCATCCCCAACATGGCCGTCCAGCTTCCCGAGCATGGAGCACATCTCGTCTACCAATTGCCTCTCGTCGGAATGAATACCTGGCCGTTGTACTTTTTCGAAAGTAACTAACCTCGTCCAATAGCTTTCCCCGAGAGGAAAACCTATTATCATAATAAACAATGAAGCCGTGAGAAAAAAAAACGCCCTTCCAGAAATGTGGTTACCCCGGGGAACTCTGTTCTGGAAAATTGGAGGTCCATTCCAGGATTAGTGTTCCAAGAACAAACCTTTTCCAGGGAAAGACGGACATACCCCTTCCCGAGGCATAGCTTTGTACGGACAGCATGTCTGGCAACAGGGAACCCCTCCGACCATCTGCGACAACTGCAGTGGGCCTGACTTCCCAGCGCTCGAACACATGTACTGCGTGTGGGGTGGGAACGCCGACCTCCAGCGGGGCATCGCAACATCGGAGGATGGTCTCGCGCGGTGGATACAATCGCGTGGACAAACGTGCTGATGGCGATGGCGACTCCGCGACAATGTCTGCTGTACCACTGGTAACAAAACACGGCACGACTTCCTGAATCGCAACAAAGCATGGTTCGCATGATTACATGGACGAACAGGTGCGCTACTTAAGACACCGTGTTGGCTAGCACGCCTTCGGCATTAAGTTGCGCAAACGGTGTGGTATGCGTGCGCGTGCTATGTCGTCATCGCAGGTGGTGCAGTTCTGGGGGAACCGTCCCTTCCACGGTCGCCAGTCATGTTCCCACCCATCGAGGTGCAAGACCACACATCAACCATGGACTGTTTGCTTCTCCCAAGGGAGTTTGCAAAAACCTTCCAAAGGACACGGACACGCGTCCCCAACAGGTGGAACACAGTAACAACTGTTTTGAATGAAGAACTGCACTCCTGAACAATGGTCTGCCAAGAAACAACCGTCCTCGGAAAAAAGAAACACCTCTGGGCGTAGGTGGTCTAACGAATGTTCCTTCCTCTTCCAAAACCCTCTTCCCGTCGGGGAAGGTTACCCTCCACCACCCCGCCCTGAGGTTGTTTGCGGGGGTTCGCGAACGGTCAGGGCGCCCAAGTTGACCTAGCATGGCTCCAAGAGGCGTCCAATGCTACAAGATGGCCTCACACACCTCCAAGAGGCCCGGCGAGGGCCACAAGAGGGTTCAAAGCAATGATCCTCTGATCATGTCATTCCCCAGGATCCTCTGGAAATGTCCAGACCCTTCAAACACCTCAGGAAAAACAAGTAGTTGTTCATTCTCGCCTTTTCGCATCCGATGAGCTTCGGAAACCTCAGGATGGCCCCAGAGAGCCCCTAGAGGGGCCGAAGAGGCCACCAAAACTGTCCCAAGAGAGCCCAAGATCAGCCCAAGCGCGCCCCAAGAGGTGCTTTTGATGGCCCTGCACTCCTTGAACCGAAGCCCCACAAGATGGCCCCCAGAGAGCCCAAAGAACGCCCCAAGAGGGCCCCAAGGCATCCTAACATATTCCTCGGGGCGCGGGAGCGTTCCAAGAAAGCCCCAATGGGGCCCCAAGAGGACCCACAGCAAACCCCAAGAGGACTCCAAGAGTGCCCCGAGAAGATCCCAAGATGGCTCAAAGAGGTCGTGTTGTCGTTATCCTCCTCCTCTTCCTCCTCCTCCTCTGACCCTCCTCCTACTCCTATCCTTGCCCGCTTCGTTACTCTATGTCTCTTCCTCCCGTCTCACGTCAGCTCTCATGAACGACGTTTCTGAATGGGCAGGTGGGGATACACGAAGCGTGAAGAAGTTGCCTCTGAGTTGTCGCACTCACCTGTCATCATCCTCATCAGCTCTCTCTCATCATCTTGTTTGCCTCTTTACTGTCCTTCAGTATCCTCTTCCTCCGTCGCGTCCAAATCCTCCTCCAACCCACAGGACTTACTCACATCATTGTTCTCCTTCGCATGATTCTCGTCTTCTTCCAAAGCCTCATCCTCGTTCTCTTGCCACTGCTCTTCCATCCGAGCTCACCCATATCTCAGCGGAAGCGCGTGCTCTTGCGAAGGTGGGTGAGATCCAGAGTGTGCGATCGTGAGGACCGCAGCGGGGTGAGCGCCGCTCCCCCAACACATCCAGGAGAAGAGGGGGAGGAGGCTCAGGAGGGAGGAGGTGGGGAAGGAGAGAGGATCGAGATCCAAGGGTTTGCGAAGGTTCAGCGGGTCCCAGAGGTCTCCGGAGGTGTGCGGAAGCTGCGGAGGCGTCGAAGGCTCCAAACATAGCAAAACGAACGTTCCGAAAACTCCATCGTCCCCATCCTCATCCTAGCTTCTCCTCGAATTTGCAGAAGGCTCCATACTGCTTTCAATAACTAATGTCGTGCGGTGATATCGGACACTAGCGGAGACACGTGTGCTTTGAGTGGTTTGCTTTCGATACACCTCGTCCTTCCGCACGCGGAGCGGAATGAGGGAGGAGGAGGAGGACGAGGAGGAGGGGATCAACAACACTAAAAACTCAATCCTTCTTCCCCTCCTCACCTTCTCCTCATCTTCTTCTCGCCCACTGTTCTTCTGCCCCCCCCAGGAAACCATTGCAGGCAGGAGCATGGAGGAGGAGGAGGAGTCTAGGGGATAGGAGGCAACTCATGAGAGGTCTGCGTAAGAATGCTAGAAATCTACTGCGTAAGCCCTTTGCGAAGCCGCTGGGCCAAAGGGCTGCATGAAGCCCTAGATCATGCAAGATGGCGCGGGAGCAGACAGGACTCAGCAGGATCGTGCGGGAGTGTTTGGCTACAGAACTGCCAGCGCCGACGCCGCATTCTGCGTCCAGGGAGCTGCACCCTGTGGGGAGGAGGAGGAGCACGAGGGAAGCAGACCAAGAGGGTGGAGGACGAAGAGGGAGGAAGAGGACGAGGGAGGAAGCGGACGAGGGGAGAAGACCAGGAAGGTGGAGGACGACGAGGGAGGAAGAGGACGAGGTAGGAAGCGGACGAGGGGAGAGGACCAGGAGGGTGGAGGACGACGAGGGAGGAAGAGGAGGAGGGAGGAAGCGGACGAGGGGAGAGGACCAGGAGGGAGGAGGGCGACGAGGTGGAGGCGGTGCCCCCCCACCCCCAAGCGGGCGCCTCGTCGCCCGCCGGCGCAGGGGGCGCCCTCGCTGGCCACCGTCTCGGGGCTCCGGCCGCCTGGCCGTGCGGGCTGGTCTCGTCGGTCTGGCGTCGTCAGTTCTGGTGGTGCCTTCAAGGCCTCCTGAATCCTCCTTCTCCTCCTCCGCCTCCCCCTCCTCCTCCTCCTCCTCCTCCTCCTCCTCCCCTCCTCCTCCTCCCCCTCCACCTCCTCCTCTTCCTCCTCCTCCTCCTGCTCTTCCCCCTCCCTCCTCCTCCTCCTCCCTCTCCTCCTCCTCCTCCTCCTCCTCCTCCCTTTCCTCCTCGTCCTCGTCCTTCTCATCTGCCTCCTCCTCCTCCTCTTCATCCTCCTCCTTCTCCTCCCCCACTCTTCCTCCACCTCCATCTTCCCTCCATCATCATCAGCATGTCAGCTTCATCATCACTAACAAGATAACCATCACAACCACCAACATCACAACCGCCTCATCATCATCATCATCATCATCATCATCATCAGCAGCATCATCATCATCATCATCATCATCATCATCATCATCATCATCATCATCATCATCATCATCATCATCATCATCATCATCATCATCATCCTCACCACGAGCATCATCATCATCAGCATCATCAGCATCATCATGATCATCAGCACCATCATGACCATAACCATCATCATCATCATCATCATCACCATCATCCTCATCATCATCATCGTCATCGTCATCATCATCAGCGTCATACGCATCATCAGCACCATAGTACTAATAATAATCATCATCATAACCATCACCATCACCATCATCATCATGCTCATCATCATCATCATCATCATCATCATCATCATCATCATCATCGTCATCGTCATCATCATCATCATCAGCATCATCAACAATAACACAATCAACATCACCATCACCACCGCCATAATCGTCATCACTAGCACAATCAGCACCATAGTACTCAGCATGACCATCATCATCATAATCATCACCATCATCATCATCAACAACATCATGTTCATCTTTATCTTCTGCTCCATCATGATCGTCGTGACCATCATGATCATCATCCTCATGTTCATCATCATCAGCAGCATCAACATCATCCTTTCCTCCCGCTTCCTCTTCCTCCTCCTCCTCCTCCTCCTTATCCTTCTCGGCATCCACTCTTCCTCATCCTCTCTTCCTCCACCGTCGTCCTCTTCCTTCCCATCCTTATTCTCGTCTTCTGCTCCTCCCTCCACCTCTTCCTCCTCCTGCTCCTCCTTCTCCACCTCCGCATTCTCCCTCTACCTCTTGCTCGTTCAACGACTTCTGTGGACCTCCCCGAGGGCATCCACCCCGGGCCCCACATGCCTATACATATCCCTCCAAGCAGGGCCCGTTCGGAATGAACTTGATGAGGATACTGGCGCAGACTGTGCTGCAACCGCGGGAAGGCCCCAGGCGGCCCCAGCGCTCTCCCCTGGAGGCCGCAGCGCGCGGCTGCGCTGGTGGCGGAGAAGAGGGGCCCGACGGCAAACGTCGGCTTCGAAGCCTCAACGGCCGGCCGCGGGCGCGGCAGCGCAATCGAACGCGCCGCGCGAGGCAGCGCAGCCCGCCGCGAGGGCATCCTCTCCAATATTCGTATCCTTTTCTATCCTGCTGACCCAGGTGCCGCCTGACGGGCAGCGCCTCCCTGCCCAAGCTCCGCGCATCGAAAGCGGGCCGCACCGCAACGGACGTTAAACCGCATCGGAACGGCCTCGCCAGGATGCGCACCAGCGAGCGACGTGCAGGCATCGGCCCACGCCGGATCGTCGGAGTGCGAGCATCGGATCGGATCGAGCAGGCCAGATTTGATTTCGACTCGGATCGACAGGAAGGATTGGACCTGACTTGGATTCGATCTCGGTCGGATTTGATTTCGAAGCGATCGGGCTTGATTTCAAATCGGATCGACAGGATCGGAAGGAACCCTACGTGGTGGCCTCAGAGGCCAGCTGGGCGCGCGGACCATCACGCCAGGAGGCAACTCCTGGAACATCGGCGTGAGAACTGATAAGGGGGCTATCTGGCCAGAGTGAATGGCCACCAGTCCAGATCCGGCCGGATGGAGCCACGAGTGCAGCCAGATCAGGCGGGATCAAGCGGGAGGATGCCAGATTAGGCCACGATGCATATCTGCCAGAACCGATGCTGGCGTGAACCTCCCAAGTGCGTCATTCTAGCACCACAGTGCCTGTGCATGCCCTCCTTCGGATCAAGCTTTGGGTCATAAGCAAGCCGAGGCAAAACATGCGTGACTCCCACTCTTCTCAAATCAAACTTCCCTCGAGCTGCCATCTTCGAACTTGGCAATGTTACAACTATTGGTCCTCGGAGTCGGCTCAGATGAGCTCGCCTTCCAAGACAATGCACATGTATACTGCAGAGGCCAATACGCAGGCCGATGTGCAAGACCGTACTCTACAGATTACCTGAATGCCCTCGACCGCTTTGCAGGAGTCAAGACACAAAAGAGGGCAGAAGAGGGTCAGAGGGGGATGTCCTCGAGAGGGCGGATGGGAGAAGAAGGGAGAAGGGGCAGGACGCGGAGGATGGGAAGAGGAGGGAAGACGGAGGGCGTACGCACGAGCACACCTCTTGGCGTGGGGGGCCCGCGCGCAACGACGCGGCGGAGGCAGGCGGAGAAACGCCGGCGGGGGGGGGCATCTGTTTTGGGCGGTCCCGTGTCAAAGCGACCAAACTCACACACACACACAGGGGCACAACCCCCCTTTGCGGGATCCCGACTAGAACAAGAACGTGCCGTTGACTCAGACGACTCTGCCCTACCGTTGACTCAAACGGCACTGCGCCGACCGCAACGGCCGCGCTGTTCATGGACGCATCCACCACGAAAACGTACGCTATAAACGTAACGGCACTCAATGTGACCGTAAACGCTCTAGGCTAGAAAATGAGAGTAGAATTTGGCATCAGATGTTGGTCTTCTAGAAGCAGTTAGACTTGGCCCTCCAACGAAAAACTACCACACAAGGGACGAACACGGGGGAAATGGACTACGAAGTATCTCGCTGGGGACGCGAGACTTGGACACCGCCCCCACAACCAAGGTGGTCTGGCACAAGACCGCGGAGCGGGGTCATGCGCAAACGCAACATCCCCAGGGGACGCGATTGCTCCACACCGCCCCCACAAAGAAGCTGGTGCAGCACAAGGTTGAAGGGGCCCACAAAAACACACACACACATCGATATATATATATACATATATATCCGCCGACCCCTTGGGGTCATCGGCGTGTGAGATGCTTCCCCCCTCCCCAAACCCCTCCCCCCGGAGCCTGGTCCGGTCGTTTTGGAGGGGGGGGGGGGGGGGTCCGGCCGGATTCCCCGGGATCCGCCGGCGCGGTCCGGGGGGGGTCATCCGCTCCAGAGAGTCTGCTGGGGGGGCCGCAAACGAGCGAAGAGGCTCCCAAGAAGCTCTGCAGACGGTCCAAGAGGGCCCCGAGTCGCCGAAAAAACACTCGAAGACGGTCAAGATGGCCTCCAGATGGCCCCAGATGCCTCCAAGACGCCCCAAGAAGCTTCCAAGACGCCTCCCAAGATGGCCCCAAGAGGCCAAAATCGTCGATTTCCATTGGTTTTTTCAACGTTTTTGGCCTTCGCGTTTTTTCGGGCTTCCGACGCTCCAAGACGGCGAAAGAAGCCCCCAAGACGGCATCAAGACGACCCGAGAGGCTCCCAAGTGGGCCCCAACACGGCCCAAGAGCGCCTCAAAACGGCTCAAGAGGGCCTTCAGACAGTCCAAGAGGGCCCACAGAGGGGCCCAAGAAAGGCTCCAGACGGGGACCACGAACCTAAAATTCTAGCCTTCCGCCCCAAAAGGCGCCAAGGAGGCCCCAAGAGGCCTCCAAGAGGCTCCAAGAAGCCCCCAAGAGGCCCCCAACAAGCCCAAAAAAAGCCCCAAGCTGCCCCAAAACAGCTCCCCAGAAGCCTCCAAACTGCCTCCCGCAGGCCCCCGAGAGGATTCTCACGACGACGGCGCCAGAGGCTCCCACAACGGTCAACGAAGCCCCCAAGATGGCCCCAAAAAGGTGCCCAGCCTACGCCGTCGAGTCTGTCGCCGCCATTGTCGTCCTCGTCGTGTTCTCCTGCTCCTTCTCATCCTCCTCTTCCGCCCCCTCCTCCCGTCTCCCCTCTCAGCTTTCTGTCTCGTATTCCCTCCACTGGCTCACTTTTCACCTTCTCCGCCTTTGGCTGCTCCCCCATCCTCCCTCCTCCACGTCCCCCTTATCCATCCCGTCCCCAGCGGTCAGATTCCTCGCAACTTCCGTGCCTTGTCGCAATGCTCGTCACTTGGTTCCGCCGGGCGTTTCGGAGGGTCTCTCCGCGGCGCTCGTCCCGCTTTAAAACACTTCGCGCACACAACTGGGTTGTTTCGCTTGAAATAATTCTTCTTCTGGTCTTTCGACAAATGGCCCCCGTCTGAAAACGCTGGTTTCTTCCCGTCCCCGTTCGGTGGGCACGCGGAGCATTCAAACTTTTTCGCCCCCGTGCGCGCATCGCCCCAGAAAAAAAAACAAGGGGTCGGCGGATGTGGCGTAAGCTTGAAGAATATATATACACACAAAAATAAAACGATTCCCCATATGTTCCCTCATTTTGTGGGTTTCTGTCTTCCCCCCCACTTCCTATACTTTCGCATATTTTCTGGGAATCGACGAATACTTGTGTCTGTGTGTTTTTTCCCTCCTGAAAGGTGCACGCACGAAGGCGCGCCAGCACGTCCCATGACTGCGCACAGTCGTGCACGCAGCTCGCCCTGCCGCCCACCCCGCCGCAGGCGCGCGGGAGGAAAGCGAAACGCGGCCGGCCTCCTGCGCCAGAGCATGCCATGGAACTGGTCAGGCCTCGGCGGCAGCCGTCCTTCCTCCCACTCCTAATTCTGCTCGGGCCCGAACGCGCTCGCGCCGTGAGCAACAACACGCGCGAGGCTTCTGGCCTTCGTCGA
This sequence comes from Prorocentrum cordatum, assembly GCA_963575745.1. Classification (NCBI taxonomy): domain Eukaryota; class Dinophyceae; order Prorocentrales; family Prorocentraceae; genus Prorocentrum; species Prorocentrum cordatum. The sequence continues at coordinate 118,306 of CAUYUJ010009724.1, forward strand.
CGTATGGGGGGCCTTCGCCGGACCTTGGGATAAAAAAGCTGGCTCCGGGGAGAGACCCGGGACTTCGGAAAACCCCGTATCAAGAACACCAGACAGCGGACATCTGGGGAGTGAGCGCTGCACCCGGATAGCTTCAGGCGCGACTGGCCGTTGACTGGAGCGTCTGGCAAAGCGCCAGTCGAACGAAGGTGGCGGGCGAGGTTGCGCTCGCGGGCCTGCAGGTGACGGACGCACGGAGGCGGGGTGAGCCTGGTGCGTCTCGCGCGCAGCACTGTTCATACTACGCGCTTGCAGCGGACAGGTGCCGAATCTGCCCCGTGGGCCCCCACGATTTGGATTCGTGTTCATGTGGCCCCTTTTTGGGACTCTTTCGTATGGGCCAATGGGAATTTCTCATTGGGACCCAAGTTGGGATTTCTTCTCATGGGCCCCTCCGGCCGGGATTCCTTATCATGGAGCCACAAGTTGGAACGTTTATCATGGGCTTCCCAAGCTCATCGGACGTCGACGACCTACCGCCCAAAAAACCGCGCCTTTATGACAGTGGCGGCGAAAAACGAATGCGAAAAACGAATGGTGGCAACCATCTGCGCGATGCAGTGTCCCATGTCCAAATATGACGGAAAGCGTCCTGGAGTCTCGAAGGCAAGCAAGCGCGCCACGTGTTGTGCAAATGTTGCTGGATATGTGGCCACCCTTTTGCTCCGCCCCTTCGGTCCCACTCCGGGCGAGTGTGCGAGTTGCAAATGTTGTGTCGACGGCCTCCTGATGCCCTCAAGCACAACATGGTAGGAAGTGCATCGGTCTACTCTTAATCAACATAACAAACCAGCAACACCACGGACGCGGCGCGCGTCCGCCACGCTGCCCCGACCAATCAGAACGCGCGAACAGCGCGCGGAGCCTGGCAAAACAAGGATTCCTTGTCAAACGCCCCCGGCGACGCGATTGCGCGAGCCCCGCGCGAGATCCCCGCCCGCGCGCGCGCGTTCTCGGGCGCAGAGAAGCCACTCCCATCGCGCGGCGAGACCGCGCCCGTCGCGGAGCGAGGCGCCCGCCGGCGCGACGCTGGACGCCCGCCGCCCGTCGCCCCTCCGGAGCAGGCGCAAGCGGCGGCGCGATTGGGTCACATGGGCGGCGCTGGACGCGCACTTGGGCTCCCAGCCCAAGAAAGAACCCCCCCTCTGCGCGCGCGGGCCCCATTTGCTGGGAACTCCTGCAGGCCCCCAGGGAAGCCCCAAGAAGACGCCAGACCCCTGGAAGGAAGGCGAGGCCGAGGGCAAGAGAGAACGCGCGGCTAAAATTGCGAAGTGGAGCGCTACTTTTCCGTCTCAACGCAAACAGTATTCGCTCCGGAATTTGACCCGCGCGGCGGCTTATCCATCCGAGTCGGGAGTGCACGGGCGATCGAACAGCTCTGACAAGGAAATGGGAACGCCGACAGGGGAAGCCAAAACTGCCCAACCACCGCCTAACCCCAAATCGACAAAGATCGACCGACGCTCTCTGGCCGCGCGCTGGGCGACGCGGACAGCGGACCCAAGACGCCTGAATCCGCAAGAGCGCGCCCGTGGTCATGGCACGGGAACTCCCCAGTCCACTGCCGCCGCTGCGGCGCCAGTCCACCACCGCCGCTGCGGCGCGGGCCCCGAGCCGCAGGCCGAAGCGTCTGGAACCCTACGACGCAAGACGTCCTAGCACGTCGGCGGCTGCGGGGGCCACAGAAGACGCAGGGAATTGACGAAAACCCACTCCGACGGGTAGCCGCAGCAAGAGGGGGCGCCATTGCGTGGGCCCTCAGAGGGCCAAGGGGCCAGGCGACGCCTCGCGTCGAGTGGCGCGGGCCGGAGGCGCGGGCCTTCCAAGCGGTTCGCCCTCCTGCTCTGACTCTGACCCTCTCCCTCCGCGGCGTCGCGGGACGAGCGCGGCGCCGTGGCGTGGCAGTCGCGGCGCCGCTGCGCCGTCCCCGCGCCGCGCCTCGTTCTCTTCTCGGCAATGGGCTCGAGGCAGCGGCGGCGGGAAACGCCGCGCCACCCTTGGGCGCGGGCTCGAACGAACTCCTCGCCGCGGCAGGCCGTCGACGCGGCGCTTCGGCCGCCCGCGGCGGAGCCCTTGCAGCCCGTGTTCCTCGTGAAGGAAGACTGGCTCTGGCCGCCGATCGGGGCGAACCTCTCCTTGCCCCGGCAGAACTGCGAAACCGCGGCGGCCGCTGGCGCGAAAGCTGCGCCAGCGGCGGCCCACGCGACAGCTTCGGCCGCGAATCCCGCGAGATCGCGCGAAGCCGACCGCGATCGAGGGTCGCCGTTTCCGCGGGCGGCCGGCGCAGCTGGAGGCGCGCCGCGTTGTCTGCCGGGGATGGCCCCTCAGCCTTGAAATCTCCTCCCTCGAGAAGGACGCGGCATTCGCGGCGCGGGCGCTGACGCGCGCGCGGCGGTCGCGCGCTCGGCGCCGCCGAGCGTCGCGGCGAGCGGCGAACAGCTCGAGGGAAATAGCACCCTGCGGGGCGCCAGCGCCGCTCCGCTGCAAGCGGGCCGACGCGCATGCGTTGCTGAGAATAGCGCAGCGACGCGAAGCTGGCCTCGCGGGCGAAACTGGCGCGAAATATCTCGCCCGCGCTACCAAGGTCGCAGAGGGCCCGCTTCGCGATGTCGATCGGCACGTTGTCCGAGATGCGCCGGCGGTCTAAGGTGTCTCGGATGGTCTTGATGTCCTCGCGCCGCGCGCCGCCGAACTCCCGGGCGGCCAGCTCTTCGTCGTCGGGCGGAGCGCCGTCGACGGCACCTCCGCGGGCCCCGGCGTCGCGACCATGGACGTCGCCTAAAACTGCTGGAAGCCAGCTGACCGCCCCTGGCCGGGCACTGGAACAGCCGCGTACGCCGCGAGCGCGCCATCTCGCGGCGGCGTCTCCAGGATTGACGCGCAGGGCGCGACCGACACCTGGGGCGCGGGGTGGCGCGAGCAGCTGAGCCGCGGAAGCAGCGGTGAATGCCTGGCGGCTCACGCGGCGCAGGGCGCTGCCCAGCCGGAGTGCTGCCAGGGCGCTGGCGGCCGCGGCGCGGAGAGCCAGCGTGCGCTTTGGGCCTGGCATCGCGCGCGCGGCCCTCTAGCGGAATCGCGGGCGACGGCTGGACCTGGCGCGGCCGGCGCATCGCCGGCCGAGCCGACCGACGTGCCTATGCGGCCCCCGAGGGAACCTGGGCGGGGCGAGCGGCACAGGGCCCCGGGGCGCTGGCGAGAGGCCTGGCGCGCGGATGGGGGGGTGGGGGCGCGCGCCTCTCTCGCTCTGAACAAAATGTCCGCATGGTCTTGCATGCATATGGAGCTGCGCGTTCCTGCCCCCTGGAACCTACGTGCCACCTCAAGATCAACATTTGCATTCTCTTGCCGCCGACAAGTGCTGGGCGTCTGTCACATGGCGTCATGCGGGTCACTTTCCTGCTCCGGGTCAACGAGATAATCGCGCGTAGACTTGCCCTGCATGATCGAGGCGCCGCACGGGCCCAGCACCCCCGAAGTTGGGGCGGGCTTGGAAGAAGAGGTCGCCCACTGGGACGGGCAAGTCCACGGCGAAAGGTCAAGCGACCATTGGTCGGCGCAGGCAGTCGGCCGGCGCCCTTGCCCTGATAGGAACGCCAGCCAGCCAGCCAAATCCCGCGAGACAGAATGCGGGGCGCGGGTTGGACTGACGCCGACCACCTGCGACGTCGCGTAGCGCGGCGCGGTCGAAGCGGCCACGATCTCAACGGGCGCGCTTCCCATGCCCTTCCCGCTCCAAGCCCATAGTTGGCCTGGGCACAAGAGGGCCCCTGACCACCGCACGCGCGGCAGAAGTGTCCCGCTAAAGGCACGGGCCAGGAAGATGTCACAACTGTGACGGCGCCGTTCTAGTCCACGCGCAGCTCGATCTGCAATGCTACAGGCAGCTGACCGCCACGTTGGCGATGCACGGCATTTGGCCCGAGCATTCCCTCGAGCACCTAGCGGAGCGCGGTGGCTAAAGCGAGGTCGATGTCGGCAACGCTGATCGCAGTCGTCAGCTCGCTTGTAACAGCGCGTCGAATCACTGTCTTGAGTGCTCAACGTTGCCGAGCCATGGCGTTGAATAGTTGAGCAGGGGGCGCAAGGAAACTGCTCGGCGGGCCCCTTGCAACCCATCCGAAGGAAAAGTGGTTTCTCGAAGGGCTTTTCCTGCGTCTACCCTGTCCTGCTGCTCCTATCGAAACGCTGCGTCTCTACGTATATCCAGCGTAGCTGCGCATCGCAGGGCGTGGCGTCGGGCCCGCAAAGGCTTGGCTTGACTTGTACCCATCGCGCAATTCGGTGATATGTTCCGGCGCGCCCACGCGTGGCCGCGGCGTGGCGCTGCAGTGTGACCGAAACGTGTAGGCTGATGCGTGTGATGAGCGTTCGTAAATGCTTTATTGGCCTTGCCAACGATGTCGGCACCGCCGATGGGTTCATTCAAGGCGTCGATGTGATCAAGCTGGTCCAATTCGTAGTCGACATCGCTGGTGGGGGGGCGCCGGGCCCAACAACACGCGAACGCACCTTCTGATTTGACCAGCTCGCCCTGTTCGAACGTGTCCCCCAAACACATGTGTATGTGCTTTTGCTATTGGGGAGTTCCCGACACTTTGCGACGCTTTGTCGGTAACGTGCTTGGTGGCCAGGGGACGCAGTTCGTCGTTTTACGCGAAGAACTCGTTGCCGTACGGTCTGGGCAAAGACTGGTAAAAGGCCCGCTGGTTGCCTTGATGGGCTGGATCGACCACCGCCTCGGCGAATCTCTGCAGCTGGCGCCTGATCTCTCTATGTGGAGTGACTCCAGCGCTGCGTCGCAGTCCTCGCGCCCTTCAGTGTGATTGGGAGCATGTCCACACTCCGCTCGGCGAGAGGTCAGACGTCGTGAAAATGGTGACGACATAACTGAGCTCAAGAAGAGCCCATCCGCCCGGAGCAGCCCCTGGACCGCCCGTGGGCACGAGCCCGACGTGGAGCAATCTGGCCGCGGTTCGGGCGTCAGGCTCTTCGCGCCCTGAGTTCCTCGCCCAGCGAATCGGTGATTCGAAGGTGGGGTCCTGAGGGATGGGGTCTTGAGGCCGAGGTTCTCCAAATAGCGTAAACTCGCGCTTGGACCCCGTCCGCCGTCCATCCGTCCATCAGGACCCCCATATTTGAACCACCGAGCTTGGGCCCCCCCCTCATCAGCCGCTCTCCTCTTCTCCCGCCTCATTGGCGCCAGTCTGCCAATGCCCAACCCGCGTACAGTAGGGACTCGGCCACAAGAAACCTCCGCAAGAAACCCAACCCTGAAATCCGCGATTTGTTTAGTGAAAATCAAAATTTGTCGCCCGAGAACCGTCAAGATCTTATTGGGGGCCCATCGGAATCCAAGAAACTTCGGGCACCCTGACAGAATCCAACTGGTTTCTTGGCACGCGCCCCCACTGTAGGCCACCCCGCGCCGATCGTTCGCCAAGCACCCCGAGAGAGAGGCCTCCGGGTCCTGCCTCGGGGCTCCCGCGGCCGCTCGGGGCCGACCCCAAAGCACCCTCGGCGAGCGCCCCCGGCGAGGCGCAGCCGCTGGAAGGCAGGACGACGCTGGGAATCCGCTGCGTACCGACACGATGTTTGATCCGCGGGTCTTGGGCGTGGCTTAATGGGAGGGTCACACATGGGGGGGGTCAGTAAAGGTCCCCTTTCGTGCCCCTGTCGGGCCCCTCCAGAACCCCAGGGGGCTCGTTTAGGTACCACGCTCGCCACCCCCCCGTTTATGACCCCCCCATGACGCGGCGCCCAAGGGTCGAGGGCGCACCTCTTCCGGTCGAAGCTGAGCGGCCCGCGCGAAGCCTGAAGCAGGCAGAGAAGAGGCGGGAGGGGGGAAGCGGCGGAGCCCCAGAGCGAGGCCGAGAGAAGGCACAGCCTCGGATACCGGCGGAGCCGAAGCCGAAGCCGCTGCGAACCGACACGAAAACGCCAACAACCTCGGACCCGCCCTGTGTCGAAAGCGCGCGAAAAACGCCCAGCAGGCGCGCGCGGGCGCGGCGCGCGGCGGCGCCGGCGCGGGCGCGGGCGGCTCGCGCCTAGGCCGGAGGACTCCAGGGTGCCCGCCAGGCCTCGGGGCCGCGCCAGGGGGAGGGGGGGGCAGCACGTTCGCGTCGCGAAAAATATAAGATCCACGGCTCAAGACATTGCCTGAGGCTCAGGTCGCCTGCACTGGGGAAACTCGTCGCGCTGGACTCTGTCCAGATGCTCGCGGCGAGCTCTGGAAACAGGAGGAGGGGCGAGGAAGGGAAGGAGGCAGGGAGGGAAAGAGGGAGGAGGAGGGGGGGCAGGACGGAGAAGGGAGGGAAGGAGGGAGGGAAGGACCGAGGGGGGGGGGCCGCAGGGAGGAGGGGTGGAGAAGGAGGGGGCGAGGAAGGGGAAGGAGGCAGGGAGGGAAGGAGGGAGGAGGGGGGGGGGCGGCGGCAGGCCGGGTGCGCTCGCGCAAGGTCTGACACCCTACCCCAGACAGGGCAGTTTCTAATACATAGGATTGTTTTACTTAAGGATGTTTAATACATGATTGATTTACTAATAAAGCAATGCATACACTCACCATTGCGATGAAAACTAAATCCCTGTATTTATGATACATGATCCGCACGCGGAACATGTATTAAAAACGGCACTGTACCACCCAGCCCTTTTCATTTCGCTCGCGGTTTTTCTCTATCCGCTGGCGCGCGTCGAGGTGGGCTTGGACCTCCAAGGAGGACCCCAATCGCGTGACGCGCAGTCGGAACAGGGGAGCTGCGCACATTGAAAGGAGGAGATGGCGGCTGAGCAGGGGGGAAGAAGAAGAACGAGGAAGGAAGACGAGGAAGAACAGCAGCAGCAGCAGCTGGAGTGAAATGAGCGAGGGGGAGCAGGATGACCAGAGGGAGGCGGAGGAGGAGGAATGCGTCGGAACATGAGAAGCGGCCCGCACTGGGGCGAGAGCGCCCCTCCGAACGACGGGAGCCACGCCCCAATCGTAAATATGAGGCCCACGCTGCAGCGGCAGCACCATGTTGCAAGGACCAAGCACGTTCGGATCGAAAACCACATAAATTCGCCAGCGTGAACCCCAAAGCATGCGGTGTTGCACTGTGATGGTGGAAGCTGTGCCGTGCAGACTGTGCGGTCGAAGCTATGTCGTGCAAGCTGGACGGCGTAAATTGGATGTGGAGCCTACGGGGTGCAGGCCATGTGATGTGAGCTGTGGTGCGTAGCCTGTGAGGTGACAGCTATCTGGTGCAAACGCTGTGGCATCAATCATGTGGCCAACGAGCACGGGTCGCTCACGGGGCGCACACGAAGCGGCGACGAGACGGCAACGTAGCGCAGCAAACAGCACACGGCGCTCCCGTGAGGCGCCCACGAGGCGGCAACGTTGCGCAACCTCGACATGCCCCTCCATAAACGCAGAGCGCCCACGAGGCGCCCACGAGGCGGCCAAAAGGGCGGCAGCGTGCTGCAAACACCTCGGCGCGCCGCCCGGGCGCGAGCCTCGCCCACGAGGCGCTCGCGGGGCGGCGGCGCGGCGAAAGCCAGGGCTGCCCAGCCGGCTGCTCGCGCCAGGAGATGGACGATGCGCTGCGCAAGGTCTCAGGGCACGGGTCGCTCACGGGGCGCCCCCGAGGCGTCCGCGAGGCGGCCGCGGAGGCGCAGCCTCGGCATGCCGCCCGGGCACGCGCCGGCCACCGAGGCGGCCCACGGGGCGGCAGCGGGGCGGCAGCGGGGCGCAGCCTCGGCACACCACTGGCGCGAGCCGGCCACGAGGCGCCCCCCGCGAGCCGCCCACGAGGCGCCCCGACTTGCGCAACGAAGTGTCATGTAGGAATGGACTCTGGGTGTCTTGATACGCGTGGGGGGGTACACCCAACACGGGAGTCAACCCCGCCTCGTCGTCGCGCCGCGACGGGGGTCGGGGCGCCCTCGGAGCGCGTTGGTTTGGCCCGCGACGGGGATCTATGTGGGGCTGTCGGCGGAGGTGACGCCCCCCCGACGCTTCTTAAGAATCTCGGGAAAATGAAGACTGTGCCGTGCAAGATCAGGGCACAGGTCGCCCACCGGTCGCCCACGAGAGGGCACGGGCAGCAGCGTGGCGAGGACTCGGGAGGCCAGCCCCGAACACAAGGGCGTCCACGAGGCGGCACGGCCGGCAGCGTGGCACCAACTCGGCAACACCACCCGAGCGCGGAGGGCCCACACAGCGCGCCCACGAGGCAGCACGGGCGGCAACGCGGCGCCACCTCGAGGAAGCCGCCTAGAGAGCAAGGGGCGCCCACGAGGCGCCGACGAGGCGCCGAAGAGTGGCGAAGGCCCAGACTGCCAAACGGATGCCTTGAGCAGCGAAGGTGTAAACTCTGCGGTGGAAGCTGCGCAAAGGAAGGGTTCGAGCGCGGGCCGCCCACGAGGCGCAAACGGAACGGCACGGGCAGCAGCGCGGCGCAGCCTCGGGGAGAAAAAAGAACCCCCGAAAAGCGCGGGGTGCCCAGGAGGCTGCACGGGCGGCCACGTGGCTCAGCCTCGACAGACCCCCCGAGCGCAGGGCGCCCACGGGGCGCCCACGGGACGGCCACGGGGCGGCAGCGTGGCGCAGTCTGGGCGTACCACCCAGGCGCGAGCCGCCCACGAGGCGGCAGCATGGCGAAAGCCCGGCACACCCGACCAATTGGCTAGGGAACGGAAGGCAAGCTACGACTGTAAAAGGTCAGAGCACAGGGCGCCAACGAGGCGCCCACGAGACGGCGACGGGGCGGCAACGTGGCGCAACCTCGGGAAAGCAACCCGGAACACGGGGCACCCGCGAGGCGCTCACGAGGCGGCACTGGCGGCAGACGCGGCGTGGCGCAAGCACAGAATACCCTGGCAACTACGGAAGCAATGAAATGTGTCGGCTACGCGAAAGCTGCGTCGTGCAAGCTTAGAGAACGGGGCGCCCACGATGCGCCCACGAGGCCGCACTGGCGGCAGCGTGGCCATAACCCGACATTCCCCCCCCCCATGCGCGGGGCGCCCGCGAGGGGCCTACAAGTCGGCACGTCCCCGCAACGTGGCCAAACCCCGCCATACCCTTGCAGTTCCTTGCGTAAGACAAGGGAGGCCCCCGAAGTGCAAGCAGTGTTTGGGGAATGGGACACTGCAACTCGTACCAACCCCGCACGTAGGCAAAAACCATACGCGGAGGACGGCGAGCAACTCTCCGGACGTCTTCGGAGGAGAGAGCGGCAGAGTGTTCGCATCGTGTCACTGAGAAACGTAAGCTTCCCTTCACTGTTTCCTCGTGCCATGGGGAGTCGAGGCACTTCCAACAGCTAGAGCTTGGCGAGAGCTCCAAAACAACGGTTCTCATGCCCCGACTGGTCTTCTGTGGCCCACGCTGTGGCCCAAGAACCAATTCGACTGAATAGAGCGGATCATCCGAGTCATCCCGGGGGGGGGAGACGAGGAGGCCAGGAGAGGGAGGAGAAAGGACCAACGGGTGGGAAGACGATGAAGAGAGACGCCAGGGAAACTAGGGGGATGCTGCTGAGAGAAGGCGGAGAGAGCTCAAACTCCACAACCCTCCTCACCAGTCCACCAGAACACTCCACGCCACTCCCTAGAATCAACGCCTCTGCGCAGCACGAAACCACCGCCGACAACTCTGCAAGGCCGAGTGCACCGGAGGCGAGCAAGCCCGCTCCGAGTTGGCATCACGAAGGGAACACTGACAGCGCGGTGCGCATCGGGACGTGCCGCCACGCTCGGACCTGATACCCCTGCCAAGAAAACACCGGCGGGCGTCGCGCAGCTCACAGAGAGAGCACGGGGAACGCGCACATATGGGCACGCTCGAAGGCGAGCCTACTTGCAACAACGCTGGCACTGCGAAGCGCACCGGAAGCGACCCTGCGCGCTCGAGGTGTGCCTCCTGCAGACGTTGCGGGCTCCTCCCTCTCATCCCCCCCACGAGGAGGAGGAGGAGGAGGAGGAAGAGGAGGAGGAGGAGGAGGAGGAGGAGGAGGAGGAGGGGGAGGAGGATGAGGAGGAGGAGGAGGAGGAGGAGGAGGAGGAGCTCCCCAGCTGAGGAGCCAGGAGCAACAAAGATCGCGCTCGATAGAGAGCTGGCTGGCTGCGAAGCGTGCCGAGAGCGAGCCCGCACGCTCGGGCTGAGATTTTCCCGCGGGCAACGCCGGCAGCGCGAATCGCAACAAGACGAGCTGGCACGCTCTGTCTCCTCCTCCTCCTCCTCCTCCTCCTCCTCTCCCCCCTCCTCCCCCTCTCCTCCCCCCCCTCCCCCTCCTCCCCCTCTAGGACCCCAGGGGCCTGGGGAGGCTACCAAACTGAGTATCGTTTACCCGATCCCCCTCCCCCGCGGCGTGGCCTGGGCCCCACTGGCCGACGTACCCCCCTGGATGGGGGTATACATCCTGCGAAATGCTTATGAAATCATGGGTTAAGAAATTCATAGTCTCAGAAATTGACCAAAACCCAGAACTTCTATCAAAATCTTGGGATTTGCATTGAAAAGTTAAGAGTAATCGAGAATCTGGACGAAAACTCAGGTTTTCTTAAGCATCGCCTAGGGTGTAAGCTTGGTGCAGACAACGCTGGCAGCGCAAAACGTGCTGGGAACGAGTCGGCACGCTGGGTACGAGCCCCCCACAATCCCCCCCCCTCCAGAAACAACGTCAACGGGAACAAGTGACCGGGCCGCCGAGGAAAACCAACAACACACGGAAGGGTAAGGGGATTGAGCCAGAAGGGGGAATACTAAAAGCCTCCCACATGCCCCAGCGGCCCCTAGGGGGGCAGAACAAACCTCAGGGGGGGGGACAAGAAACAAAACCAAACCCACTATAAATGCGCCGTTCTATTCTCCTCCCATCATCCTTCCCTGCCATCCTCCTCCTGCTACCTCCTCCTCCTCCCTTCACGCCCCCCTCCCTATCCGGACGGTGCACAAGAGCCATGACAGAAAAGAACAATCACTGCAATATAACCATTCAGTCACGCCCTCCGTGGATAAGGAAGCCACCTGGCGAAAGAGGTCGCCCTTGGCGGCCAGCGGCGACCGCAGGACCTGTGCAGAGGAGAACGAGGCACTCCCCGCGCCTGAACGAACAAATGATTGAGCCTCACCTTCCTTTGTTCCTTCCCTCCAAAGACTCACGAACCATGCCACGCATTAGGTGTTGCCCAGTTCACAACCGGAGATACGGATACGACAGAATAGCAGCTATGCCAGGGTACGCACCTGGATAGAACATTGATCACGGTTGGAGGGTGCAGCGATTGTATCGATTATGCCGACTCTGCTTTATGCATGCGGCGAAGGCCACTGCGTCCAAGGGAGCGCACGGGGAAGACAGACGTCGTCGTCTGGTTTATCATGTTCCCTCCCTGTCCCCCCACCGGTAACTGATGAGACAATTGCATACCACATCATATCACCAGTGGGAGGGAGGACATCGGGAGGAGGGGTATCATATCCCTCCTCCCACGCCCTCCGCATCTCGCTCCTCCACAGCCGCAGCATCCACGAGCACAAGGATGACGACGACCTTCTCGTGCGAGCGAAGGAAACTGCCCTCCGGAGACCACCCGCCTGAGTGCTCCCAGGAGGAGGAGGAGGAGGAGGAGGAGGAGGAGAAAGACGAAGAGGAGGAGGAGGAGGAAGAGGAAGAGGAAGAGGAATAGGAGGAGGAGGAGGAGGAGGAGGAAGAGGAAGAGAAGAAGGAGGAGGAGGAGGAGGAGGAGAAGGAGGAAGAGGAAGAGGAAGAGGGCGTGAGGAAGGAGGAGGAGGAGGAAGAGGAAGAGGGCGTGAGTGGTTCAGCAAATCTCCTCTCAAGCCCCCTCTTTCCCTTCGGGGAGGGGTTTGCTCATCCCCCAACCTACCCCCATCCCACCATCGAGTTAGGGCGTGAGTGGTTCAGCTAATATCCTCTCAAACCCCCTTCTTTGCCTTCGGGGAGGGGTCTGCCCATCCCCCCCACCTGCAGTACCCCCTGCCCCCGGACCTGGAGGGGGGGGGGGGGGGGCGGGGGCAAGGTGCCAGAGGGTGGTGTTGGGCTGAAGGTGGCTCCAAGAGGCCTCCGAGAGTCAAGATGACCTCCAAGACGGTCCAGTATAGTGCAACATCGCTCAGGCTGGCTTTGATCATGCTCCAAGAGATCCCAGGACCAGTCCAAGACGGAGGGTCCAAGTGGCCTCGGAGCCCCCTCAAAGAGGCCCCGAGAGGCCGGAACGCGTCAAACACCGAGGGAATGTCAATGATGTCGGCCCTCTCCAGGAGGGCCCAAGAGGGACCCAAGAGGGGCCCAAAAGATGGCCCCAATATCGCCCCAAGAGCGCCCCGATAGCGCTCCCAAAGGCCCTGAGAGGCGCCAGGAGGGGAGAGCCGACCCCCTCCTGTTTGATCAGCAAAGAACATTGACACCATACGTGCGTTCGCCAATTTTGGCCTCTGGGGGGCATCCGTCGGAGACTGTTGGCCCATGGGGGCTCCAAGAGGGCCCCCGACTCTCAAATGGCCTCCAAAATGCCGCAATGTGGTGCAAGTTGGCACACGATGGCTTCCGAGAGACCTCCAAGAGGCCTCAGAATGGCCCCAGGACGGCTCCAAGCGGCAACGGAGACCCAAGGAGGCCCCCAGGAGGCCAACGTCCGCCAACAACTTGGGGCGCCTCAATGATAGTGGCGCGCTCGCCCTGTCGCTTCCGAGGGCTCCCGCGGCCAAACGTTGGCTCCAAGATGGCCCCAAGAGAGACCCACCATGCCCCCAAGAGCGCCCATCAACGCCCCAAGGGCACTCCGAGAGGATCCCGGGAGGTGACGTTGGGGGCTCCGGAGGGGGCGGGGGGCTAATTAAGCCCCCCCGCCCCCTCGTTGAGCCGTAATCTCCAAGCTGTGCCCACGCAGTCCTCGAAGGCACTGGCACCCAAGAGAGCCCCAAGAGGGCCCCAAGATGGCCCCAAAAGGCTCCGAAGCGGCCCCAAGAGGCTCCCAAGACACCACCAAGAGACTCCCATGCGGCCCCTGGGAGGCCTCAAGACGCCCCACATCCCTGGTCAGCGCAACTCGCCAGAGAATCGTCTATGGATGGGCTAGTGGGGTTACGCGAAACGTCTAGACCTGTATGTATAAAAATGTCCGCGCGCGCACTCACGGAAACCAAAATAACGAAGTATGCGTCTCGGCAAGATGTCCAGTCAAACCATGCGCGCATGCCGAAATGATGTAACAACCATAACGCTGTGACATAACATCATGCACCGCACACGGGCGCACACCCGCGCGCGCATGTCGAAATCGTTGTAAAAGAATTGGTTTCCTCGCATACCAAATTTGTGTTCACATGCGGATGACAAGCAACACAGTCTACAGAAAGAACCTGTCAGTGGTTCACTTCATCAGCGGCCTCATGAGCACAATCGCCATCATCCTCGTCGCATCATCGTTGTAATCGTCATCACAACCACCAATGTCATCACTATCATCTTCGTCATCATCACCACCGTCGTTCCACCGACGTCGTCATCAGCGTCACCGTCATCCTCGTTGGCGTCGCACTCTTGAATCATGTCCACCACTATTACCATCGTCGCCACCATCAACCAACCCTTCCGAACCATGGCCCTGAAGTGTAAGGATCCTCGCGTCATTGCGCCAGTTGAGTGTTGTCAAGCAGTTGCGGGTGGAATCGTCCCTGGGGCATTGGAGCTGGTGCCTCCCAGTTGCCAAGTTGCTCGAAGGAACAACTGCCAATTGCAGCAGGCTGCACCCCTCCAGCGTGACGCCCATAGACCGCACAGTCACCGCTCATGGTCGACGCGCTGGTTTCACGGCCGCGGGATAAGAGCACGGAAATCCAGCCCAGCGACGTCCCTCACCGTGCTCCGCGTAAGCTCCCTCTTTTTGCAGTACGTCAGCCAGTCCAGCGTCACCCAGCCTGCAGCCGCCGTCTGAGGGGGCCGGCCGGCGCCTCTGCTTAGCAATTAGCCTCGCCCGTGGCCCGGACGTTGCCCTCGCCGCCTGACCGTCGTCTTGCGGCCGCGACCAAAAAAAGTAAGCTCCCTCCTTCGGAACAGCTTGGGCGAGCGCCCGGGCAAGCACCCCGTCGCCGACCACCTCCTGGCCATGCCGACCGCCCAGGCATCCCGCGAGGCGGCTTCTGCCCCTCAGACCGGCCCCTCTCGGGCAGTGTCGTACGGAGGCAAGTAGTAAGCACGTAGCACCCCGCAGATGCGGATAATTGCAGGGGCCCCAGGACACACAAATAAATACACACAAATGAAAACGTTCCACATATTTTCCCATAGTTTCTGGGTTTCTGTCTTCCCCCCAATTCCAACATGTTCCCATATTTCCAGGGAATCGAGGATTAATTGTGTCTGTGTGTTTCTTTCCCTCCTGAATAATTGAGTACTCAAAAAACGACCCTCCCCTGGGTTACAAGTGCGTGGTCTGTAAACCTCCTCGGAACGCCCAAAGCCTAGAGAGCCGCGAGGTTTACCAGGGTACCCTGTCACGCATAGAGTGCATGGGAACGCCGCATGTCACCAGGGTACCAGGGAGAGCCTAGAGTGCATCGGAACGCCGCATATCACGCAGGGTTTACCCTGTCACCCAAGAGGAGTTTCAGCGCACAGCGCCTGGTAAACCAGGGTAGTGGCGTCTTGAATGCCCTTAAGAGAAGAGTGAGGGGGGCCGCGCCGACGTCGGCAGTCTGCGAGGCTCTGAAGAAGCCCGCCGCAGGCGCATAATTTGACAATAAAACTATGCAGCGAACCTGCCGCAGGCAAGCCGAGACTTCTGTCAAAGCCATCTGGGTGGGTCGCGGGATGGGTCGCGGGTGGGTCGCTGGTGGGTCGCAGGTGGGTCGCGGGAGGGACGCGGGTGGGTCGCGGGGCCGTGTCGCGGGCCCGAGGAGCCTGAGGAGCCCGAAAACGACGACGGTTACAAATTTCCGATGACCGGCTCGGATTCGAGCATGACATGCGAGACCCATCGCAAGGGGCTCCCGCCTGAGACTTCCGCGCAATTCACTCACAGACGAAGATTCCACCTTCAAGCTGCAGGAGCACAAGAGTGACGGCAGTTACAGGTTTCCGATGACCCGCTCGGATTAAAAACATGAAGCGCGAGACCCAGAAGAAGGGGGATGAGACTTCCTCGCAATTCACTCACAGACGAGGCCTCGGCCTCAGACTTCTTCTAGATTCAGGCCTGAGGAGCGCTAGAGTGGCGACGGTTATAGGTTTCCCATGACCCGCTCGGATAACAAACATGAAGTGCAGGCCGCATGGGGAGGAGGCTCCCGCCTGAGACTTCCCTGCAATTCACTCACAGACGAGGCTCCCGCCTGATACTTCCTCAAGTGTGGGTGTGAGTGAGTGGGTGAGAGAGTGAGTAAGTGAATGAGGAAGTGGGTGGGTGAGTGAGTGAGGATGATGATGATGATGCTGATGATGATGTGTGTGTGAGAGATTGGGTGGGTAATTAGGTGTGTGAGTGAGTGGATGAGGGCGTGAGTCAGTGAGTGAGTGAGTGAGTGAGTGATGATGAAGATGAAGATGAAGATGAAGATGAAGATGAAGAAGATGAGGATGATGATGATGATGATGACGATGATGATGAATGCGTAAGTGAGTGAGTGAGTGTGCGAAGGGAGAAGAGGAGAGGGGGCAAGGGGTGAAACTGCACACCACTTTGGATGTGGGGGGACAGTGAAGGTTCAGCTTGTGATCCCCTATCCTTGGCGCCCCATTCCCCAAGATCCCATCTTTGCACCACCGCAAGACTGCCCAAACGCAACCTAAGATGGCCAGGGCAAGATCCCCCGAAAGCGTCCCCGCGAAGCCCCCCAGACGCCCCCAATCGAAGAGAGGGGAAGAAGCGGCAGGAAGGGAAACGACGACGACGAGGGCGGGATTGAGACAACGACTACGACAACGGAAGGGCAACGACGACGAAGGCAGACCCCTCCTGGGGTCCCAGCGCACCAACTTTCCGAGCTGCGTTCAGGCGACGATGGGGCCCCCAGAAGGCCAACTGCCGTTGTCTAAACTCGCCGACCTGAGACGAGCGTGAGACACGACAAACAGGAACGATGCCCCCGTGCCTTTTGACACGAAACACCGGACGCGACGGCCTTATGTGCGTTGCTCCCCAAGCATGCGCAAGTCCACAGCGGTGAGCTGGCACGGTGGCGGGACTTGCAGTAAGCGGCTGGGCACCTTTCTAGGCATGCGGGTGAAACTCATGGCGATCGAAGCGGGAGAAGGGGATTGCTTTGAGTGGTAAGTGAGGCGGGGGTACAGAAGGGGCGTTGACCTAAGGAACCCGAAATAAGGAACGAGGTCTCATTGTCCCATAAGTTTAACTTCGATTTCCCATCGAAACCCTAAGCAAAACCAAAGGCGAACTGCAAACCAACTAAGGAACACCGAGCCCCTCCCCAACGAAAAGGGTTCCTTCCTCAGTGCCCCGACTGTACGTAGTCACCGGTGGTCGGCATGGGTTCAAAAAGTTAGGAACTCCGCGCTGGATCCGCCTCCCTGGCGCGCGGAGCGCGCAAGGGGCGGCGCCCGAGGCGCCCGAGGCGCCATCGGGGGGGGGGCACAGCGCCGATCGAAAAAAAAACGTGCGGATCTCCGAAAGTTCATATTGAAGGGGCCCTGAGACACACAAACTCGCCGGCCCAACGGGCCAGAGGCGTGCTAAGATCTCCGGTAGCTGGTAAACAATCTTTCCAGTTCGCGCGCGCGGGGCGGGCCGTCCCTGGACGAAAAGTACCCTGCAGACTCCCGCCAAGTCCTGTTCAAGGATGCCGGCACTATTTTTCGGAGCCTCAGAGAGCTCCAAATCGGTCCAAGAGGGCCCCAAGAGGTCCCCCAGACGGTCCAAGAGGCCCCCGAGACGCCCACAGAGCGCTCCAAGACGCCGATGATGACCCCAAGACGGCCCAAGAGGCCTCCAAGTGGCCTCCAAGAGGCCTCACAAGAGGGCCCGACAGGCCAAAATCATAATTTGTACGATAGTTTTGGAAGGATTTTGGCCTTGTCGTCTTTTCGGCCATCCGATGCTCCAAGACGGCCCAAGAGGCCCCCAAGAGCGCCCCAAGACGGGCCAAGAGGCTTCCAAGAGGGCCCCAAGAGGGCCCAAGAGGGCCCCGAGACGGCCCCAGAGGCGCCCAAGACGGCCCAAGACGGCCCCAAGACGGCCCCAAGAGGGGCTCAAGAGGGGGACCACGAACCGAAAACTCGAGCCTTCCGCCCCACGAGGAGATTCGCGAGAACCTTCGAAAGTTTAATGTGGTGCTTCTTGGTGTTCGAAGATAGGGACGGGGAAGACGCTGGTGTGCAACATTGCGCGGACAGCTCTGATGCAGTCGGCCTTGATTGGACAGGACACGCGAGAGGACAGAAGAGCCTTCCGGGGGCCACGTTGCCACAGAGATGCAAGAGGCATGGGTCGCAAAACACAGGACACGAAGGTACTCCAGATTTCGTAATAAAAGGGAGGGGGTCTGGACCCTCCAAGACAAGCCATTTCAGACCTCCCCCGTGGGAGAACCCTCCAAAACATCGTCCCCAGACCCCCCAGGCCCTCCAAGATAGCCTGGAAGAGACCACCCCCCCGAAACGAGACCCCCCTCCCTTTATTACGAAATCTGGAGTACCCTTGATCTGGCAGGGTCGACCTACGAATCCGGGCCGACGGTGTAGACCCTCATCGCCGAGCGGCCTTGCCGCACACCGCCGGCGCTGGTCGTCCTCCAGCGGCTGCCGCCTGGCGGGCTCGGTGGCAACGACAGGCCGACCATCCCCCGTCCGCCCTCCTCCGACATAATCTGAATGATGTGCCTTCACACTTCGCCAGCGCGACAAGCGAACACACACTGATCACCATCATCATGATCACCAGTAGCATCATCATGATCGTCACCTTCATCAACATGATCAACAAAACATTTATCATAAACAGCACATTCCACTTCACCGTGGTAACGATCATCATCACCAGCAGCATCAGCATCAGCGGTTTCATCAGAATCATCATCATCAGCATCATCATCAGCATCATCGCCATGATCATCATCATCATCATAATCATCATCATCATCATCATCATCATCATCATCATCATCATCATCACCATATGCATCATCATCGTCATCATCATCATCATCATCATCATCATCATCACCATCATCATTTACATAGTCATCATCAGCATCATCATCACGACTGCCTTCACTAGCCTTAACATCACAATCCTCATCATCAGCATCGTCATCATCATCATCGTCATCATCACCATCAGCATCATCATCGTCATAATCATCATCACTGCTCCCACAAGCATGGAGACACGCAATGGCACACGTGACGGCCTCGCGTGCACCCTCGAACGGTCGCCACCCAGAATGCTGGGCGGGCACGGCGGCGGGACTTGCCGCACGCAACCAAATGCAACTCCTTTGAACATGTCATATCTTCCGCGGCGTAGTTAAACATGAAGGGCACGGTCTACTCGGCCACGACGCGTTGCGGCACGCTCAGGGGCCAGGCATAACAAACAACTGCACATTCACAGCTTGACAACTCTCTCGCTGGATCTTGCCACATCCAGGAGCAAGGGTAGGTGACACCACCACCACCAGCGCGAGCCGCCAGAAATGGTCCTCCTGATGGTGTGCTCCCGTCCCCCCTCCCATTGGTGTGCAACCACCCCGTCCTGGTGGCGTGCCCCCCCTTCCCCTCTCGCTGAAGACATCTCCCATCCAAGGCTCGGGGAGGCATCGTGGACCTCTTCGCTGGAGGCGTCACCGCTGGAGGCGGCACCCCTGGTGGTGGTGCAGTGGTGCTGGTACCGCGCTCCTTTCCTCCGACGCTCCTCCCCCTGCTCCCCGCGGCTCCTCCCGCACGCTGCGCGCACGGTGCTCTTGTGAACGTGCCGCGCCGCTCCCGGCGGGAGCGGTCGCACCGCTCAGGGAAAGGGGCCTGGACTCCAACTGCTTGCGCCCCCCTGGGAAGGCGGAGAGCTAGCCATCGCTCGGACGTCCATTCCCTGTGTTTGTGTTCGGTTTCGTGCCTGTTTTTTTTTCGCCGAATGATCAAGGATGCTCCTCGATGGTCCTCGCCGAAAGAAGAAACACACGTCCGAGCGATGCCAGGGAGAGGGGAGAGGGCCGAAGAGGAAGAGGCGAAGGGGTGCAGCCCGCCGCAGCGGCACGCGGGAGGCGCCTAGCGAGGTCGTCCAGGGGGACGGTGGCACCTGGCGACGGGGCGCGACCCGGCGGGGAGAGAAAACACACACACACACACACATACACACACACTGTGGGGAAAAACACACACACACACACAAAAAAAAAAACGGTGGTGAACAAATCATACAAACACACACACAAACACATTCACACACACACACACACACTGTGTGTTTTCCCACTCTGTGTTTTTGTTCCCACTGTGTGTGTGTGTGTGTGTGTTTTTGTCCCTCTGTGTTTTTTCCCACTGTGTGTGTGTTTTTTCGGTTAGGAATGAGGAGGAGAACGCCAGAGCAAACACGGCGGGCCCCCGCTCCGCTGGACCAGAACATGCGGCAACCGGGCCCATCGGGCCCGGCCCCAGACTGGCGAGCCACCCAGGGGCACCACGGCTCCATCCCTCGGCCAGTCCAGGCCTCCGGGTAGGAGCCCACAGCTTCCCAGGCCGAGTTCAACCGTGGCGACGCTGGGCGGGGCAGGCGGAGCCTGAAGAATCAGGCGGGGAGGAGGATTGACGCCGCAGTCCTGTGATCCTCACCCGTGCCCCGTACCACGTAACAAAATTAGGAAACCATAACCAAAGAGAGGGTCAGGGGAGTGGGGCCAGCAAGAAAAAAGGGAGAAGGGGAGGAAAGAACATATTTGGGAAATGTTCGAGCGGCCCGTGTCCTTTCCAGCCCTACTGGGCCGTCGCGTGGGCGCCTGGAGCCTGCTGAAAATGCCTGGGGGAGGCTCAGAGGAACACCTGGGAAGCATCGCCGTAGTAGTAAAAAAAGTATGCCACCGCGTGGGCCCCAAACGACGGGTCATGCATTGCACCCCCGATGTGGAAGCTGCGTGTTAACCATGGGGTGCGAACCGTGTCGAAGCGACCACAGGGCACCAGCCCTGAGGGCACCAGGCGTAGCCCTCGAGGACCTCAACAAGCTCACATTACGTCGGCGGGGATCCGTGGAGACCCTGGAGACCTCCACGGCTGCACGTGGACCATCGGGCGAGGGGCGCCCCTGGCGATGGAAGGCGCGGCCGACTCAACGTGCGCGCCCCAGCAGGCCAGCTCCCACGCCAAGTTCCCGACCGAGATCTCGGCGACCAGGTGCGCCAGCGTGCCCATAGCCTCGCGCAGCGGCGACGTCCTAGAATCTGAGAGGCCCAGCGCCGCGGGCCTAACATTGCCGGCGCCACCCCCCCCCCCAGCCCCGCAGCATGAAATAGATCACTCCGTCGATCGGGCGCAAGCACATGACGAGAAACGCGGTGCGAGTCAGGCCCTCATCCTTGCATGACGTGCTGCAGACACTGATGAGCCACAACCTTCTCTTTGCATGGTAGTCCCCCGCGCTGGTGTCAACAATGCGCTGGTGGACAACCTCCAGGCTGGACGGGCAGTTGAGATGATGCTGCAACAGCACCAAACACGTCGGCAACACGCCCACCAGGGAGCCCACAGGGAAGCGATCCACGAGCTCGGGGACGCATGTCCACAGCCCGAGATCCGCGCCCCCCGACGAGAAAGTGAGGAGAAGCTGGATCACGGCAACAACAACGAAGTCCACCGATGTGGCTCGCGACCGACTTCATGGGCCACCGGCTTCGTGAAGCGTCATGGCCGCCTCCTGGAACCCGCCGCTGCGCAGCAACAGTGGGAAAGTCGCCCGCGACTCGGGCCGCGGTCTTGGGATAGGTTCATCACGCTCAAGAAGTCTACAATGTGCTGGAGCCGTGGTTTCGTGATCTTTGCGCCGTCCTTCAAGACTGCGCACGCGTGGATACCCACTTCGCCCTCGGCCTCGGCCCCATTCCCAGCGGACCCGAACAAGTACTGGATGATGTGGTCGGTCTGGTCAAATTGAGATGCCGGACGCAAGCGGCGCCTCGCATCCAAATTGCGTCGACCTCCACCTGCCGATCGTTTTTGAACGTGCCGCCCCGACGGAGCTCGACAATAAGGGCTTCACCTTCTTCGCCTGAGCCACGTGCACGACGCACGGCTCTCACTATCTATGCGCGCGCCGTTTGTAGGTAGATCCTGCTGCCGTTAGCTGCTAGAGGTCGCCCAGATGACCGTCGCGTCGCTCGACCCAGTCGCCGTTGCGCGGGTCGCGGGAGTCCTCGTCTGGGCCCGCCCCTGCGTTTACAATGGCCAGGGTCGCCCATTGCACCCGGCCGCGCGGCGTGACTGGAGACGAGCGGCGACGCGAATGGTAGGAGGAGGAGGAGGAGGAGGAGGAGGTGGAGGAGGAGGAGGAGGGGGAGGAGGAGGAGGAGAGGAGGAGGAGGAGGAGGAGGAGGAGGAGGAGGAGGAGGAGGAGGAGGAGGGGGAGGGGGAGGGGGAGGAGGAGGGGGAGGGGGAGGGGGAGGAGGGGGAGGAGGGGGGGAGGAGGAGGAGGAGGAGGAGGAGGAGGAGGAGGAGGAGGAGGAGGAGGATCACCCAAGGCTCGCGCCCAGCTAACTGCGGACGGGATCTGCGCGAGTAGTCTGTTCAGAGAGCGAGCGTCGGCCCCGTGCGCGCCCGCCTCCAACGCGCCTGCTCGCAGGCAGGAATTCGGAGAGGATCGAGGAGATGCATCGAGGACAAGCCTCGACCCGCCCCCTCGTGGACGAGGGTCCCAGCCGTCGACCCTCCTCCTCCGCGTCCTGCTCCTCCTCCTCCTCCTCCTCCATCTTCTTATTATTCTTCCATGTCAGTGTTTGTCTTATTCTCCTCCTCCCCCTCCTCCTCCTCCTCCTCCTCCTCCTCCTCCTCCTCCTCCAAACTGCGCGGCTGCTCCCATCGATGCACGGCTCGCGCGCGCGCGCAAGAACGCAGGCCCGGGCCGCGCCCGTCGAAACAGACTCGGAAGAGAGCGGAGCGGGTTAGGGACGTCACATGGGAGAGTCAGATGGGCCGGGGACGCGGCGGTGGAGGACGGGGGAAGAGGGTGGGACATCTCCATGTTGTAGGGGGGGAAGGCCTGCAGAAAGTGCAGTTGTCTGGGGGGGGCGCGTTCCTCTGGCGTCTGCGCCGGGGAGCCTGCGGGGGCCGCCCCTTCGCGCAGCGGCGGGCGCTCGGCCGCCTGCCCAACTGCGCGCACGCCCCCCCTTCCTCCTCCTCGCCACCCCCATCCTCGCCATTCTCCTTATCCTCAAGGCCCTCTTCCACCCGCCCGCCCTCTCCCCCTCCTCCGCAGAGAAGCGCCGCTCGCGCCTGTCAAGGGCCGTGTTTTGGTTGAGGCCCATCCAGATGGGGCCAGGATCTGTCCAACCCTACGGCGTCACCTCAACGGCTTCCTGCAGCTCGGTTCCGAAGTTCATCGCGCTGCGGGTCTCGCTCGCCCTGCGCACAAGATGCGATTCGGAGCGCGGTGACAACTGCGAGCCCATGCCAAATGGCCGAGGCCGGCAAGCCGACAACTTTCGAAACGGCGGAGAACCACGCTGGTGGACGAGCCCAATGAGGCACCGCGCCGCGGACGACGCGCAGAAGATGAGGGGCTGCCACGTTGCCCGTTGGCACGGGAGTTGGACCCCGCAAGCGCGACGATGGTCGCGCCCCCGTGGCCTTGCCGACGAGGGGAGATCCTGCCGAGGGATAGGCCCCACCTGCGGTCTCGGCGGCATTGCAGCCGCCAGCGTCGACTGGGCCGCGACTGCAGGGGACTACGTCTACCGAGAAATCACGGGGCAGGAGGCGCCGCATGTCCTTGCACCTTGGCACTGAGGAGGGCCCGGTTTGGGCTGAGCATCGCGCGTGGGGAACGCGCGCCTGGATGCGACGAGAGCCTAAGCGGCGAGATTGCCCGCCATGGTCGGCGCCTTTGGAAATATAGTGGGTGGTACTACGCCTGCGCACGATCCGATAGCGACCCATTTTTACACCTGCGCGAGAGGTCGCCCCGCGGCTATAAAAAAATATGAAAGCAACAGTGGGGGGGCAAGAAGAGAAGCAACAGCAGCCAGCAATACGCAAAACCCACGGCTACGGCGTCGGTTACGTGACTCCCACCGTCGAATCGAAACTCACTCAGATGTTCCTCGTGGAATTCACGCATCGGCTACATCGCTCAGGACAGTAGCCACTGATCTGGAACGTGAGCCAGGGCGTCGCTCCCAGCTGGAAGCGCGCCAGTCATCTCCTCGACACGGCCGGCAAAGGGTTCGCGGTGACTGCCACTGACACCCTCGATCAACACTCGAAGCCTCTCTTCGCACATGGACGCATGACGCGCCGACCGAGGGAGACGGCTACGTTTGCGCAACGGCTCTGCACCTGGAAAATGAGCAGCGCCGGGATTGACCACGCCACGGAGTTGACAGACATTACCAACATCTTTACCTCCACCAATTGGCACTCCCTCGACGCCGCGAACGAGAGCATCACGAAGGACGGCCACGTGGCACATGGACGGCAGCGACTTCGATTTGCGGCTGTCACGCTTGGCAACCAGTGAGCGCGCTTCGAAGCCAGCGCGCTGATCGGCGACCCGTGAGCGGTGAAGGCCTTCGCCAAGGACGTCAGCACTGCGTCCGACGACGTCCAGGGCCGTGCCGCGGACTTCGGGAGCCCCGTCAGCCGCCGCGCGGCGCCGCCTCCGCCGGCGGCTCGAAAGCGAGGGCGCCGCGCTCGACGTGGCACTTCGTTCTTGAGTCGTCGACGAAATTCGTCGGATACCTGCGTCGGGAGAAGCGCGTCTTCAGAGCTGTCAAGTGTTGAGCAAGGACCGACCGTCCCGGCATTCCTATAGTCCTACCACCAAATGTTCTTAGAACCCAAACATGTTCTCAGAACCAAATACAGGCTCTTAGGGCAGAAACCCGAAGTGTTAAGACAAGACAGCCCAAGGCGGAGATGTTCTAAGAACGTTTCGTGAGATCCACAAACGGTTATTAGAACATTGTTTGGTGGGGCCATAGGCGAGCCAGGACGCTTCGCCACTGCTTGACAGCGGTCACGGGCACGCGACCTGCTGCCGCGGGGCCACGCCGGCACCGCTGCGCCCTCGGCCCGGCGAAGCACGCGAGCTCGCCTGCCTCCTTCGAAGGGGCCCTGGGACACGCAAATAAATACACACACATAACTGGATTCACCATGTTTTCGAATATTTCTTGGTTTTTTGTCTCCCCCCCCCACTTCCTATATTTTCCCATATCTTCCTGGGAGTCGACGATTATTTGTGCCTGTGTGTTTTTTCCCCTCCTGATTCTTGGACTCTGGAACGCACTCTCGGCGCCGCGATAACACTGAAGAACAAAATTCTGATAGGTGGAGCCCCCGCCGATGCCGGGCGACATCTCGGGGGCCAGATCATAGGCGACAGTCCGTGTCGGGCAGGATTGGCCTCTAGACTGGCCACCATTGCTTTTGGATTTTATTCCACGGGTAAGCCTTGGTATTCCAGGCGCACCGCTGACGCAGAGAAGAGAGCGGCGTTCTCGGTGAACGTCGCGGGTCCTGCTTGCTCTGCTTGCGAGGCAGTCCTGCCGACCCCAGGCCCGGCGCAGAGGCTCGCAGCAAAGGTAGCAGTCTTCGGCGGCCAGGCCACGGGGAGCGCCGCCGCGCCCAGAGAGAGGGGGCCCGCGCGCGCCCGATTCCTGCGGAGGACGTCGCGAGGTGCTGAGAGGCCCACGCGCTCGAGGTTGAGCTTCGGATCCGACGGCTGCACTGGTTCCAGAAGAGGGGCCAGCCCTGCTAGCCCTTTGAGTTATGTCGGGCCTGTCCCCCATACAGGGGGATCTTCAACGAAAAATGCTAAAATACCCATCAAAAATTCAAAAAAAGAATCCAAGAATCGTCTGGGGACTATTTTTTCTATATATTTTGAATATTTGTTGGGGCATCTTTGGGGGTATCTTCTAGTTTTCGTCGAAAATCCCCCTGTAGGGGGACACGCCCGACATAACGTCTGCGTGACTGGGCCCCCCTCCTTGGCGACATGCAGATCGACCAGACAATCCAAGCCAAACCTGGCGACATCCAAACCTGGGGGGCGCAGCCCTGGAAAAGAACGGCCGCGGCGCCCTCCCGAGAACCGAACACGGACCATTCACGAATCGACGTGTCACTGTTGGGGGTTCTGTCCACCCCCGACTGCTACACCCTGTGAAATGCTTAAGAAATCATGGGTTAAGAAACTCATAGTCTCAGAATGTGAATAAAAACCCAGAATTTCTATTCAAATCCGCCGGCCCCCTTGTGGGGCCACCAGGCTGTAGGAGCGGGGTTCGCAGCCTCCTGTACCAGTTGTAGCTTGTAGCTTCCAGTGTTACAGTTCTGCTTCTTGCTGGTTACTGTAACTAGTTGATTGTTCTCCTTCTTGCTGGTTACTGTAACTAGTTGATTGCCCGCGCGAGGGAGGGGAGGCCCAAACCGGCTTTTTAGCGTCCCCTGGGCGCGTTGTCTGAATTGCTGGGGGGGCTCGAAATCACCACCCCTCACGCAGATCCGCGGGGTCAGGGTCCAAAAACACAGGGGATTTGCCACATTTCTGAAATTCGGTGCCACCCCTCACGCAGATCCGCGGGGTCAGTCAGGGTCCAAAAACACAAGAATTTGCCACATTTCTGAAATTCGGTGCCACCCCTCACGCAGATCCGCGGGGTCAGGGTCCAAAAACACAGGGGATTTGCCACATTTCTGAAATTCGGCGCCACCCCTCACGCAGATCCGCGGGGTCAGGGTCCAAAAACACAGGGGATTTGCCACATTTCTGAAATTCGGTGCCACCCCTCACGCAGATCCGCGGGGTCAGGGTCCAAAAACACATGAGATTTGCCACATTTCTGAAATTCGGTGCCACCCCTCACGCAGATCCGCGGGGTCAGGGTCCAAAAACACAGAGGATTTGCTACATTTCTGAAATTCGGTGCCACCCCTCACGCAGATCCGCGGGGTCAGGGTCCAAAAACACAAGGGATTTGCCACATTTCTGAAATTCGGTGCCACCCCTCACGCAGATCCGCGGGGTCAGGGTCCAAAAACACAGGGGATTTGCCACATTTCTGAAATTCGGTGCCACCCCTCACGCAGATCCGCGGGGTCAGGGTCCAAAAACACAGGGATTTGCCACATTTCTGAAATTCGGTGCCACCCCTCACGCAGATCCGCGGGGTCAGGGTCCAAAAACACATGGGATTTGCCACATTTCTCAAATTCGGTGCCACCCCTCACGCAGATCCGCGGGGTCAGGGTCCAAAAACACAGGGGATTTGCCACATTTCTGAAATTCGGCGCCACCCCTTACGCAGATCCGCGGGGTCAGGGTCCAAAAACACAGGGGATTTGGCACATTTCTGAAATTCGGTGCCACCCTTCACGCACATCCATCGCAAGGCGTGGTAACCCAAACTGCGAGAACTCCCTCGGCCCTTTAATCGCAAGGTGTGGTAACCAAGCCCGTAAACCATACACGTCTTACCAATCGCCAGGTGTGGTAACCCCTCTTGTGATCAGTTGGTTTGCTGATTGCGAATCGGCTTCGCATGAAGTTTCGATACTGCTTCACGACAGCGCCAGGGCCTCATGACTTAGCTCTTCCATGGCCCATTCTCCGAGAGAGGGGGCCGGCGGCAGGGGGCGAAGCCCTTACGGATGTTAGGATGAACATGGAAACGTTAAGAATAATCGAGACTCTGGCCGAAAACTTAAGTTTTCTTAAGCATCGCCTAAGGTGTAGCCATTTGGGTGACTGGGCCCCCCTCGCTGGCGGCGTGCAGCTCGACCGGCGGCGCGGGGGCGCCGCGCGCGGAGCGCCGAGGGCCGCCTCGCGCCCGCACCCTCCGCACGTTCGGTTCGGGGGCCCCGACGAGGCGCCCCGGAAGCCTTCGGCTATGGCGACGCGGCCGCCGTGGACGGCTGGCAACGGGGCCCCAATAGAGAGGAGGAGGAGGAGGAGGAGGAGGAGGAGGAGGGGGAGGGGGAGGAGGAGGAGGAGGAGGAGGAGGAGGGAGGAGGAGGAGGAGGAGGAGGAGGAGGAGGAGGAGGAGGAGGAGGAGGAGCAGGAGGAGGAGGAGGAGCAGGAGCAGGAGCAGGAGCAGGAGCAGGAGGAGGAGGAGGAGGAGGAGGACAAGAGGAAGCAGAAGGGATGAAGGAAGAAGAGGAGCGAGAAGGGAGGCCTTTGGAGTGCCCCAATGTGAAGGGGCCCCAGGGCACGCAAAGAAATGCACACAAATACAAGGCTTCCCCACATTTTCCCATCTTTTCTGGGTCTCTGTCTTCCCCCCCCCTTCCCATAGTTTCCCACATCTTCTGGGGAGGCGACGATGAATTGTGTCTGTGTGTGTTTTTTTCCCTCCTGACCAGTGGCGCTTCTCGAAATTGGGGGAGTTGCGGGGCGGGTTCACGGGCTCGCCGAGCACGATCTCCCAGGTGGCCGGGGCGGCGTGGCTGTCCGCATGCGTTCCTCCACCTCGCCGCCCCCGTGGAGCCTCCGCCGCGCCGCCACCAGCGCCCGCCGGGCACGCTGGAGGCTTCAACCGCGCGCTGGACGGCTGCGCAGATGGTTTCCCACGAAACGACGGAGGAGGAGGAGGAGGAGGAGGAGGAGGAGGAGGAGGAGGTCCTCGTGCGGCAGCAAGTTTCAGAGACGCAGCTTCGTCTACGACGGCGCCTTGGCTTCGCTCGCTTCGGGCGTCTGCAGGTTTCGAGCAAGTATTGCCCTGGCGCTCGAATTCCTCGAAGGCCTCTTCGACTGTCGCCTAAGTGTGGCTCAAGCTCGACGGGAGCTGAACTCCGCATCCATACACGCCCGCACGCCACTACTACAGGAGGCGGGCGGATCCACGCGGAGAGATGCAAGGCGGACGGCGCGGACCACAGTCGCAGGCAGCCGTGGCCACGCATCTTCGCGGCGTTCATCCACTGGGCCTGCACGGACGGGGCCAAAACGAAGTCGCAGGAAGCCAAGGCCCTGTTCCAAGACCGCTGGCAGAAGGTGGTCACGGCGCCGGCGGCGCTGGAATTGTTCGCCGCTCGTTGCCGCCACTGCAAGACCAAAACTTGCGTACTCCCCAGGGGGCCCTGGGGGTATGAGTTCTTGTTCCCAACCAGGCGTTCCTCGGCGCCGAGCGGTTTCGGGCCCTCTCTGGGGCCCCACGCTAGCTGCGACTTGCTGAGGGCTCTCTGGCGGAGGGCCGCGTCGCGGAGTCCTCAGCGGTTATTTAGCGCCTGGTCCATGCTTGTTCTCCTGAGGGCCCTCAGGGAGCGCTCGTCCTCGGCCCTGGCACTCCATCGGATCATTGGTGCTGCTCTGCGCTGCTTCTCCTCCTCCTCCTCCTCCTCCTCCTTGCCCTTTACGTCCTCATCGTTATTGTCCTCCTCTTCCTCTTCGTCTGTCTTATCCTCATCCTCCTCCTCCTCACCCTCCTCGTCCTCTCGCCGTCGTCCATGTCGTCCTCCTTCCGTCCATCCCCCGCATCCTCAATTCACCACGGTTGCCCGCTTCGCGTCACTATATGCGCCTAGTCCTCCCACGTCAACTCTCATGGGCAGCGTTTCTGAATGGGCTGGTGGGGATACTTTTTTTTTACAGCCGCAGGCGGAAGCGCCGGCGGCGGGCGGTCGCGGTCGGGCTGCGGCCGCGACTAGCGGCGGGCGCGCGCGAAGCGCTGGTGGGGATACGCGTTGCGTGAAGAATTCGTTCCCCATTGGTACAATCGCGTCCAAGACGGCCAAGAGGGTCCGAGATGGCCTCCAAGATGGTCCCAAGATACTTCCAAGACAGCCTCAAGAGAGACCAAGATGGCCCAACATGGACTCGATGACGCTACACATGGCATCACGACGATTGCCTGAGAGGCCTCGAAGTCGGCCCAGGAGGCCTCCAAGATAATCTCCTGGAAGGCCCGAAGAGGCCAAAGCCGTTGATTGTCCTCAGGTGGTCGCATGATCTTGGCGGTCGCTCATGTCCTGCTTTCCGACTGCCTGAGATGGCTCCCAGACGGCTCAAGAGGCCCCCGGGGTTGCCCCAAAGTGGGCCCCGCGATTGCCCACGAGGCCTCCTATAGACGCCCAAGGAGGCGGCCCCTAAGACCGTCTGGCTTCAGCCGCCTTCCGCCTGGGATCGGGCCAGGGATCGGCGGTGGACAAACCTCCCTTTAGTAGACCTCCCCTTAGTGAAAACGGCCTGGGACCGAAACCGACGGACCTGGACCCGCAAAATGACGGCCGCGACGCCCTCTCGCGAACCGAAAAAGGCCAATTCCTTAGTCGACGTGTCAGGGTAGGTCTGTCCACCCCCGAAGGGACTGGGGCTCAGTGGGCCCTGGAAACGACAAGGCCGTTTCTGTTGCCGGCTCCGACGCCGGCTCCGGTTCCGGTTCCGTCGCCGTTTCTGGACTTGTTCCGGCTCCGGTTCCAATCCTGGAAGCGTTTCTGTTGCCGTTTCCGGTCGCCGTTTTTTGCCGTTTCCACTTTCGAGGGACACTTTTTCGGAAACGGTGAAAAAACGGCCCTGCCGTTTCCGAGGTCCACTAAGGACTGGGGAAGCCAAACGATACTGATACCGCTACTCCCCGGACCTCTCCCCGGGCGCGCTCTGACCAGGATCTCGAAGTGAATCCAGCGGTGGCGACGAGGGCCTCCCAGGAGGCCGAAGACGAGGGAAAACGGGCGACGGGTAGCGGTACGGGTACCTTTTCCTCCTCCGAGGAACGCCCAGACGGCCAAAGAGCCTCCCAAGGAGCCTCCAGAAACCCCCTCAGATACACACGGAGGCCTCCGAGAGACCTCCAACAGGCCCCTCAGGAGACCCCGAGAGAACCACAGAGGCTCCTCCTCCTCCTCATCCTCCGGCTCCTCCTCCTCCCCATCCTCCTCCTCCTCCTCGTTCGCCTCATCCTCCTCCTCGTTCGCCTCCGCTCTTTCCCTCCCGCGTCCTCTTCCTCTTCCGCCCCAAACGTTCCTTGAAGGGTTCCTAAATCGTCTGAGGGGACACACAGTCCGATAGCGCGGCCGAGCTCTGGCCACAACGTGGCCGCGTGGGCGCTTCCAACAAGCATGGGCCGCGGTGATTTGCCGTAGGCGTCTTCGATAACTTCCACGAACGTCGCAAGCCCTTACCTCCTTCTGGGGGTCGGCGGAATGGCGTAAGCCACTTGAGTAAAGGAGATGAGCGTAGGGAGTAGACATCATGGGGTTGACGGTAGGGACTAGGAATAGATAGCAGTCCGCGGAGAGTTGAGTGGGAAACAGAGAGAAACCCGCTGCTTATATTCACCACGTGCGCGATGTATTGTCGTGGTTCGCGCGGCGGCACCAACGACGACGACGACCACCACCACCACCACCACCACCACCACCACCACCACCACCACGTTGCGACGACGGTGGCGACGGCGACGACTTGGCGGCACCGAGGTCTCCGCGCTGATGGGGTCCTTCCGCCCCCGCTGGAGCGCGTCGGGATCCCCGTAGTGCTCCGATGCCGCGACGGGGCCCGCCTCCATGGCCCACGCCGCCTGGGGGGAACGACGGGCTGAACCGCCGACGCGCACCCACTGAATGGATGGGGGGGTAGGGGGGACCCCCCGCCGACCCCCCCCCCCCACTTACACTTACCGGGCAGCGCCAGGGAGGGGAAATGGCTCGAGGTCGAAATGCCCCTCGTGAGTGGTGTGGAGCTCCTCTTCCAGCCCCACTTCTTCACCTTCGGGGAAAGATCTCCCTCCCCCGTCTCACTACCCCTGGGTATGGAGGGGGGGGGTCGCGAGCCGCTGGAACGTCCAAGATGGCCTCGGCGAGGAAGCCAACATCATTGACTTTACGAGGGTGGTGGCAACATGTTGGCCTCCGGGGGGGGACCCTAATGTACTACGGTTCCTCCTTTGATCGATCTCCTGCAAGATGGTTCCAAGATGGGCCCCGAAGCTCCCAGGGGTGCTCCTAGGGAGGGCCCAAGAGGTGCCCGGGAGCCCCCGAGAGGCCTCCAGGAGCTCCCCAAGAGGCCGCCAAGAGACCCCCAAGAGGCACCAAGAGGCCCCCCAGAGGCACCCAAGATGTCCCAAGATGCCTCGGCGAAGACGACTTGATCATTGATGTTACGCCGGGTCGGGCCTCCTGTTGGCCTCCTTTGATCGATCTCCTCCAAGATGGCCCAAAGGTGGTCCCCAAGGCGCCCAAGGGTGCTCCAAGAGGGCCAACCGAGGTGCTCCAAGAGGGCCCCGAGGGGCCCCCGAGTTACCCACAAGAGGCTCCCAAGAGACCCCCAAGCCTCCCCAAAATGCCCCCCAGAGGCACCCAAGATGCCCCCAAAGGCCTCAGCGAGATAGCCGAAAGCATGGGTTTTACGCAGGTGTTGGCCACATATGGAGGAATCTGGTTAAGGAGCCCCTCTCACTTGATCGATCTCCTCCAAGATGGCCAATCTTACCCCCCGAGGCTCCCAAGGGTGCCCTGAGAGGGCCCCAAGAGGTGCACAGGAGGCCCAAACGGGCCTCAAAGACACCCCCGGAAAAAGCGGCTCACAAGAGACCCCCAAGACGCCTCAAGAGGCCCCTCAGAGGCGTCCATGACGCCCCCAAAGGCCTCGGCGAGAAAGACAAAATCATTGATGTGACTTAGGTGTTGGCCACATGATGGCCTCTTGAAGGGGGGGGCTGATTGGAGAGCTCCCCTCCATTGATCGACCTTCTCCACGATGGCCCAAAGGTGGTCCCCAAGGCGCCCAAGGGTGCTCCAAGAGGGCCAACCGAGGTGCTCCGAGAGGGCCCCAACCACAGGAGGCCCCCAAGAGACCCCCAAGCCGCCCCGCACAGGCCCCCCAGAGGCACCCAAGACGCTCGAAGAGGCCTCGGAAAGACGGCCCGAATCGATGACATTGCTGAGGTGTTGGCCCCATCTTGGGACCCTGATTGAGGCGCTCCCCCCCTCCTCCTTTGATCGATCTCCTCCAAGATGGCTCGGAGATTACCCCCGAGGATCTCAAGAAGGGTGCCCCAAAAGGGCCCCAAGAGGTGCCCAGGAGGCCTCAACAGGCGCCCAAGAGGCTCCCAAGAGACTCCCACTGGGCCCCAGAGGCCCCCCAGAGGCACCCAAGAGACCTCGGCGAAAAGCCCAAATCATTGATATTAGCTTCCTGGGGTGGGGGACCCTATATTTTTAAACCGTCCCCAGTTGAAGGGTTCAGGTTCGTAGCGTTTGGAGCGCTGCGGGAAACCCAGCGGCCTCTTGGAGTCCCAGGGGCTCTAAGAGGCACGGCGACATCAATAGACTCCACTCGCGGTCGTCTGCGCACCGTGAGCCGTCTCACAGTGGCGGACGGGCGGTCAGACCAGGCATCTGACAGCGAGCGGTGTCGACGTGACGTGACACGCAAACGAGCTTCAAACAGCTGTGTGGGAGTTCCCGAGGCACTGTAACGCCGTGCGTTCAGTGCCGCCAACAAGGCATCACAACACGCAGCACGCAGCAGCAAAACTTCGATCGGCTAGAGGAGGAGGAGACAAAAACAGTATGGCTGTCGTCGGGACTCACTGGAACTATCCACTCGAAACCCAATCCAATCACAAATCAGTTTCTCCAAAACAGGGCAGCGACAGTAATGATGACAAGGCAGCGACAGTAATGATGACAGGGCAGCGACAGTAATGATGCTGGGGTGGGGGGCCCTAATTGAGGAGCCCCCCTGCTTGAATCGATCTCTTCCAAGATGGTTCCAAGACGGCCCCCTTGGCTCCCAAGGGTGCCCTAAGACGGATCCAAGAGTTGCCCAGGAGGACCCCAAGAGGCCCCCAAGGGGCTCCCAAGAGACACCCAAGAGGCTCCAAAAAGGCCCCCAAAATTCACCCAAGACGCCCCGAGAGGCCTCCGGGACTGCCAAGACCCTCAAGTCGCCCCAAGAGGACTCCAAGAAACTTTCGAGCGAAATCCGAAGAGACTCCGAGAGGCATCAACTCTTCCGTATGCTCCTCCTCCTTCGTCGTGCTCGATGGCGAGGGCGAAGGGGCAAAGGCCAAAGCGAAGGCGAACGCGGCGATGAAGGCGACGGCGGCGCTGACGACGGCGACCACGGCCCCGGCGCCACCCCCACGCGCCGCAGGACGCCCTGGATGCGCTGCAGGCCGTGCGAGTGCTCGCCTCCACCGGCAGGGCGGAGCACGGGGGAGGTGTCGGCCCCGATCCGGCCAAGGCTTCGTGGGGCTCCGGCCGACTCGAGACCACTCGGGGATCGTTTGGCCCGGGTCAATCCAGACCCGGGTCAGCGGGAAACCAAAGACCGAAATGCAGGAAACAAAACAAAACTGCAACGCAGGTCTTCGCAAACCCCGGTCAGCCAATGAGCGCGGCCGTGTCGCGGCCACGAGCGGCTCGCTGACCCGGGTCAGCCAGAGGGGGTCTTCGCAGGATCCTGCAGGATCTGGTGCCCTGGCTGACCCCCGTTTGCTTTGACCCCCGCCTCGAAGCTCCCGAATGGAGCCCCACGAGACGAATCCGGTCGTGGAGGCGAGGGCCCCCCGCCTCCCCACAGGTCTTGACCGTCTCAAGGCTCCCGAGCCACTCGCGCCCGCGCGAGGGGCCGGCCGCCGCGCCGGCACGGCCCGACCCCCCCCCGCGCGCGCGCGCGGGGGGCGAGGACCGGGGCCGGAGGCTCGAGGAGCGAACGCTGTGGTGCACACGGGCGCCCCGGACCGACCGGGCCAGGGATCTGGGGCCCAAGCCTGGGGCATAGCCGAGGACTCGGCATCGCTCGGACGTCCATTCCCTGTGTTTTGTCCGGTGTCGTGCGTGGCTGTTTCGCCAAATGGTCAAGGGTGCTCCTCGATGGTCCTCGCCGACGGAAAAACGCACACCTCCGAGCGATGCCAGGAGGAGCGGGGGGCATCGGTCGATCCTCGAGAAAGGGGCGCGTCCGACTCGCGAGGAGCAGGGCCGGGCGGGCCAGGCCGTGGCCAGGGTGCGCGCGCGGCGGCACGCGGGCCAGGAGGGCAAGGAAGGGCCCTGGAACACACACATAGAGACACACAGATTCGCCGGCCCAACGGGCCAGAGGCGTGCTAAGATCTCCGGTAATTGGTTAACAGTATTTCTAGATCGCGCGCGCGGAGCGGCCCCTGGGGGCCCCCGGACGAAAAGTACCCGGGCAAGGTCCCGAGAGAAGCCCGGGAGAAGCCACCAGACCACTCCAGGGGAGGGTATTTTTCGACACCCCTCACGAGGATCGTGGCCTCCGAGGGGGGAGCCGCAATCGACTACCCCCAAGAGCCCCCCAAAAGGCCATGGGGGCCTCCAAAACGCCGCCAAGGAGCCCCAAGAGACTCCCCAGAGGTCCCCAAGAGGCCCCCAAGAGGCCCTAAAGAGGGCTCCAGGGCCGGCGGCATGAGCGAAGCGATTAAATAAATAGATTCCCCATAGTTTCCCATATTTTCTCGGTTTTTGTCTTCGCCCCAGTTCCGATATTTTCCGATGTTTTCTGGGGAATCGCCGATGAATTGTGTCTGTGTGCTTCTTTCCCTCCTGAAGGAGGGCGAGGAGGGGGAGAGGAGGGGGCCGGGGTGGGACAAGGCAGGTGCGCTCGCGCCACCTCTGCCTGCCATCCTATGCCCCTCCCTCCCGTCGGGAAGGGAGGGGCGTGAGAGGAGAGAGCCTTCGAGGGGCAGGGGAAGAGGCAAGGTAGGCTAGGGGCGGCCCTTCTGGCCTCATGTCTCATCCAATGCGGCGACCAAGCTTCCTTTCTGGTGTTCCAGTTTCCTCTCTGCCTTTTCCTATGCTTCTCAAGCTCCTCACACTCATCACCCCCCCCTCGAACCCCTGTGCTGCTCCTTCGCCAGCTCTCACTCATCGCCTTGCAGATGCACGTGTTACCTCTGTTTTGTCCTTCTCATCATGTCCCTCCCCGCTTAAAGACTAGGTAGTCGAAGCCAATCTGGCGCCAATCTGGCAGGCCCAATCTGGCAAACAGGGGCAATCTGGCGAGGGAGACAATGCGAATCCAGTCTGGCGAATCACCCAAATCATCCAGCTTGGCCAGGCCAGACTGGCCCTTGGGGCCCAATCCAATCTGACAGTCTGACCTTCGACTACCCAGGCTTACAATCATCCTCCCAACAGTCCGTCTCATGTGGCCTCTCCACCAACTGCCGCAACAATGACTGAATGCGAAGACTGCTCTTCCGTCTCCCTTGGTCATGCGCATGCGCAGCGGCGTCCCCACCTCTCCCTCTCTCTCTCTCTCTTTGTCGCTCTCTCCCTTTCTCTCTCTCTCTCTCTGTCTCTCTCTCTCTCTCTCTCTCTCTATATATATAACCATGTATCTCTCTCTGTCTCTCTCTCTCTCTCTTTCTCTTTCTCTCTCTCTCTATCTCTTTCTCCCTCTCTCTCTCTGTCTCTCTCCTTACTCCCCCTCTCGCAAACAGTGTTACATGCATGCGCGGGATGACACCAATTTCTGCACGTGAAGGCGTTGGTTGGGTTTATCGGGGCAAGTCTTCCCGCTGCAGCGTCTGCCGCGGTTCAGGATCGTTCCCTTGCCCCGTCGCTCATGATGGCATTCTTGCCCCAGCGCGGGCCGCTGGGGCCAATGCATCCCCCCATGTGCCGATCCCTGTCGGTCGAACGTTGCCCTCGATTCCTGCTCCTGCTCCTGCTGCTGCAGCTGCTCATCCGCCTCCTCCTCCTCCTCCTCCTCGTGCTCCTCCTCCTCCTCCTCCGCCTCCTCCCCTCCTCCTCCTCCTCCTCCCCCTCCTCCTCCTCCTCCTCCTCCTCCTCCTCCTCCCCCATCGCCATCCTTCTCCTCAAAGGGCTGGGAAGCCCGACGGCGGCCTGTCTTGAATCTCTCCTTACACAACAATGTGTATGTTTGTCCACACATTCATGCATTCATTCATTCATGCATGCATATATATATATATGTATAGACATGCGTTAAGTCATTCATTCATGCATTCATTCATATACATATATAGAGAGAGAGCAATTAGATACAAACATGAGTGCATAATGCTAAAACCACTCGCGCGCCTCGCGCGCTTCGGCTCTAGGTAGGCATTTGCACAAGTCTCGGTGTGATACCAAGGGGGTGGCAATAAGTTGCCGTACATGCCACGGATTCCCATTTACCGAGGGTTAGCTGGGGATTGATTGAGGGCGGGATGTCGTGTTCTCCAACTCCCTGCCCCTCGTCGCCATTGGCCTTCTCGATGCGGCGGCGACGACAACGGCGCCACAACTAAGAGGACGACGACGACAGCGGCGACGACTCTCTCGACTACCACAACGTCGACGACGACGACGAGAGGACATAGAGGAGACCCACAGGAAACCCCAGAGGAAGCAATGAGCGCCAAAAGGACGCGGTTTCACATCACGTCCCCCCAAGGCGACTGGGTTTCTCACGCGGATCGTGTCCCGTTGAGAGCTCCACCGGCAATCCTAAAGCCAACGTTCGTATGCCGCCCTCCCGCCCATGGCTGCACGCCCCTGACCTCGACCGTGAGTTCGGGGTCTTGGTTGTTTCACGGCGCCCCGCAGCATGTTTCTGTGGGGCCTCTGAAAGCCCTGAGATGCATCTTGCAGGATGTAGAGGCGAGACCTTCCATACGCTTATGGGGGTCTGCTGGGACGCCTCCCGCTTAAAGGCTTCCATACGCTTACGGGTGAGCCTCTCTGGAAGCATTGTGGGAGCCTCTGGGACCTCCTCGGGCCTTCCTTGGGGATCATGTTGGGCCTTGTTTGGCCTGTCTGGGGGCCCTTTTCGGCCGTCCCGGGTCACTCTTGGCCCGTCATCGGGGGGAGGAGGAGGAGAAGGAGGAGGAGGAGGAGGGAGGAAGAGGGAGGAAGGTGGAGGAGGAGGAGGCGGAGGAGGAGGAGAAAGAGGAGGAGGAGGAGCTGAGGCCGTATTGGGGCCCTCTTGGGGCCCTTTCCGATAGTGTAGGGATCCTCCCGTGGCCCTCTCAAGGCTCCCTGGGGACTCTCTCTTGGGCCGTCTTGGAGCTCTCTTCTGCTGCTCGAAGCTCTCTTGATGCCGACTTGGGGCCCTCTTGGGGGCCTCTTGGCCACTTGGGCCGTCTTGGGCCGATGTTGGAGGCCTAGGCCTTTGGGGCCGCTGTTAGGACTGAACCTGGCGCTGTTCCACAAACGATGTTTGGTGCTTGCCCTTGGGGGGCCCTCTCAGCGGGCTCTCGGATCGTCTTGAACACCTTTGCGGCCGTCTAGGAGCAGTCTTGGGCTGTCTTGGAGCGCTCTTGGGCTGCCTTCAGGCCATCTCGGTGCGCTCTTCACCCATCTTCCAAGCAACCTGGGGGCCTATTGGGCCAGCTTGGGAGCCTCTGAGGGGGTCCAGCGCCCCTTCGGGGCCCTCCTGGAGCCCTCAAGGCCCCCCTGGGGCCCCAAGCAAACCAGGGGTCATGGTTCGGGGCCATCCTCCGGCCTACTTTGATCAATATATATAATACATACATACATACATACATACATACATACATACATACATACATACGTACATACATACATACATACATACATACAGACAGACAGACATGCATGCATGCATGCATGCATGCATGCATGCATGCATGCATGCATGCATACATACATACACAGACATACATACATACATACATACATACATACATACATACATACATACATACATACATACATACATATATACATACATACATACATATACATACATACATATGCATGCATGCATGCATGCATGCATGCATGCATGCATACATACATACATACATACATACATTACATTACATTACATTACATTACATTACATTACATTACATTACATTACATTACATACATACATACATACATACATACATACATACATACATACATACATACATACATACATACATACATATACACGTTTACGTGTGTGTATGTGTGTGTGAGTGTGCGTGTGCGTGTGCGTGTGCGCTTGTGCGCGTGCGCGCGTGTGCGCGTGTGCGCGTGTGCGCGTGTGTGCGTGCGCGTGTGCGTGTGCGTGTGCGTGTGCGTGTTGGTGTGCGTGTGCGTGTGCGTGTGCGTGTGCGTGTGGACGTGTGGGCCTGTGGGCGTGTGGGCGTGTGGGTGTGTGTGTGTGGGCGTGGGGGCGTGTGCGGGTGTGCGGGTGTGCGGGTGTGCGGGTGGGTGTGCGGGTTTGCGCGTGTGCGGGTGTGCGGGTTTGCGCGTGTGCACGTGTGCGGGTGTGCGCGTGTG
Organism: Prorocentrum cordatum; assembly: GCA_963575745.1. NCBI lineage: Eukaryota > Dinophyceae > Prorocentrales > Prorocentraceae > Prorocentrum > Prorocentrum cordatum. The sequence goes on from CAUYUJ010009724.1 coordinate 156,720, forward strand.
CGCGTGTGCGCGGGTGCGCGTGTGCGCGTGCGTGTGTTCGTGTGCGTGTGCATGCCTACTCTTGTGTGGATGCAAACATCTGGCCATGCAACTGGCAAGCAGTGCGGCACCGGGCGGGGCCGCGCACGAGCCCTCTGAGCTCCACGCACTCGGCCTCCCGCGAGGACGCGCGGCCCGGGCCGCGGGGGCCCTCCTCCTCTCGCCTGCCGTCTGCGGCTGCCTCTGGCCCTGCCTGCTCCTTCGCCAGCTCTCCTCCCGCGGCCTCGTCTGCTGGCATCTGCCGCCGATGCTGCCGCAGCGCTCCCGCGAGCTGGAGATGCGTGCAGAGCATGGGGACCACGCCACCCGGAGGACCACCCCTGGCTCCTCGCGCTGGTCTCTCCGCCTCCTGCTGCGGCTCCCCCGTCCCTCGCGGGCCGCTGGGGCGGGAGGCACGCGGAAGCCACCGCGGACAGGGCGACGTGAAGGGAGGGCGGGAAGCGCGACGAGGGTAGCGCGGCGCCGTCGGCGGCGACCGTCTGCATCAGACCGATGCTTCTGTCTGGAGGCCCGGAGGTTGGCACCGACACCAAGGCAGGGGGTTGCTCTGAAGAGAGATATTTGAGGGGCAACGATAGGGGGGAAGTGGCATAGGGGGGGCTGCATCGACCTGGAGTCGGCGATACGTCTCGCCGATAGATCGGCGAGAGCCTGCGATCGTGAATCCGCACCTTCCTGGGCAGGTTGGGACTGTCGGGCCCCCATCGGCGATCGTTGGGCGATTGGGGGTCGATGTGTCCCCCCCCCTGTGCCTATCCCCCCCTACCGTTGCTCCTGAATGATCCTGCATGTTGGTGCTGGTGGCAGTTCCCCAGCCACCTAGGAGGAGGAGGAGGAGGAGCAGGAGGAGGAGGAGGTTAATCTTCGCCGACCCACCCCCTCTCCTGTCCCAAACAGAGCAGCGGCGCGGACGCGAGCACGGCGGCCATCCAGGGCAGATGGGCTGAGCCAGGAGCCTGCCGCCAACTGTGTCTGGTCGGGTCGGGAGCTGTGCCAACCGGCTCAAGATCAACTGCGTCGCATTCACAGGCACATGCGGCCTGTTCCTCTTCGGCCCCTTAGTCTCACTACGGGGTGGGAGTGCCTGGTGAGTGAGCCTCCCCTGCGCGGGCCAACGGTGGCGATCACTGCTGTGGCGTTCTGAAAACGCATCAGCTGCAAAACGCCAGCAACACCAACAAAAACAAGTACATGGCCGGGTAAGTTAAAGGCATCGACTGAATCAGTGGTGCCAGTGCAGGCGAAGCGGAGCAGCCAAAAGCACACATCGAAAACCATCAGCAGAATTTGTCGTTGGTCAGCGCGGATGTCCCGGATCGGCGCTGGACCCCTCTCCGTGGCTTCCGCTGGAAGCCCTGCCGGGTCACACACTGCCGCTCGGTCAAACTGATTCGGAGAGAGTTGCGGTCCTGGGCCAAGGAGGCTGCAACACCTCACGACCAGGCGCGGCAGCTCCTGTAAGCCGCGCCTTACCGCGCTCGCTGACCAGACTGAGAAAATGTGCTGGTAGGAAAACAAGGGGGCCTAACGCCGATCCGAGAACTCCGCGCCGAGCTCCCAGTGTCTATGGTCATGCAGGTTTGCTTTCCCTGAAACAGTGGCGCCTGGGAGGAGCTGTCCAGCTTCTCGACGTCCTGCAGGTTCCCCCCCTCCATCGTCGTCTTCGTTGTGGTCGGGGCGTCGTCGTCGTCGCCGCCGCTGTCGTGATTCCTCATGATGTTCCTCATCCCACTCTCTCGCCTTCACTCCTGTTCCTCCTCCTCCTCCCCCTCCCTCTTGGTCATTGCCACTCATCCCGGACCGTCCTCCATCCCCATGCCTCCTCATCCACATCATCGTCCTGCTCCTCCTCTTCCTCCTCATCCGACCGAAATCTGCATATCGGCCGTATATCGGCCTGGGCGGAATATGCGATTTGTTCTATATCATTCGTCTGAACTTTCACACTGGCGCTTGAATCTTGCACAAAGAATACCAATACGCTCAAAGAGAACGAATTAGAGGGCTCTCTACACAAGAAGTCTGATAGTATCCTACGGGCGATTTACACTATAATGTGTTATACCTGTATAGAATAATCGCGTGAACAGCTTACTGTTGAAATTATTATGCGGCTGAT
>CAUYUJ010009724.1:163877-206377 GCA_963575745.1 Prorocentrum cordatum
AGACCCAACATTGCCAGAGCGTCTCCGAGCAGCCGGTTTCCCCGGGTGCGATCTGTCCAAGCCTGAGGATCGGGAAAAACTCAAGCGGTTCCAGGAATGCCTCACGCCTGCCAAGAAGGCCAAGACGGACTCGCCTACCCTTTAGTGCAGTGGAGGTTGAGGGCTTCCCTGGTGGCACGCACTGCTCAGCCGCCAGCGAGAGCAAAGGGGGTGCAAGAGGGTGCCAGCCTTCGGGCATGCACTGCTCGGCACCACCCCGCTCTCCTTTGGAGGCCAGAGGGTGCCGACCACCAGGGGCTGGTTGCCTCTCGAAGATCGGACGGCTGCAACAAGTTGGGCCCTCATCCCCTCTGGCGCTCGAAGCGGATCTCGTGAAGCGGCAGCTGAAGGGCGAGTCTGGGGAGCTGGAGGACTTGACCATTGTTTCGTCCAATGTCACGTTCTGGTCCAAGGCTCAGGACTTATATGCATGGTATGCAGAGGCTGATGCGAACAGGGAGGTTCCTACCGTCTTCCTGATCCAAGAGCATCGCCTCAAGTTTGATAAGCAGATCAGCTCCGCTCAGCGATGGGCAGGGCGCAACATGTCTGGAGGACGCTTGGTGATGGGTAGAGCTGATAGCACAGGTGAAGGCGTGATGGAGTCGTCAGCAGGTGTGGCTGCATCCTCTTTCGTACCCGTTCTGGCCCGTGATGTGCCTACGCATCTGCGGCGAGACCTACCAGGCAGCAGATGCCAGGTTGCGGTCATCAGCACTGGGATACGCGTGCCAGTCCATGTCCTCTCGGTGTACCGGACGACGAAGGTTGGCATGGCAGAGTCGAACATATCCTTCCTCGGGGGCTTGTTGCAGCTGGTGTCGCTGTTGCCTGGGCCCTGGATCGCAGGAGGGGATTGGAACTTAGAGCCGCATGACCTTCATGAGTGGGCTAAGCGTGCGCGCGGAGTAGTGGCGGCCACCGACGACGCCACCTGCGGCAGCAAAAAGCTCGACTTCTTCATTTGCTCTCAGGTCCTTGCGAGCACTGGCTTGGAAGTCGCAACGGTGTTGGGCACGCCGATCCGCACGCACGTGCCTGTTCAACTGAAGCTACGAGGGCTCCATGCGAGGGCCATGGTTACTGCAGCAGATGGGCCTGAAGGCTTCCCACTACAGCTTCCTCCTCCTGTGCGGCCTGCACCTCGGGAAGCTGATGATTCAGAATGGCACTGGGAGGCAGGCTCGGAGCCTGTGGATATTCAAGCCGCGGCAAAGCACTGGTTCACGCATGCGGAGGACTATCTCTGCCAGCTGCACGACGTCTACGAGAGGCGACGGGGGCGCGCAACTGGGCTCAGGCTCAAGCGGGCGCCGCTGGCTCAGGAGTGGAGTCGGCAGTTCAAGGCACGATCCTCACTGGAGTTCAGGCGGATGGCGCCCCTCACAGCAGCTGCTCGGCGAGCAGCGCAGCAGAAGGCCTACATGCTGGAGCGGGGCTGGGGCAGGCTCTCGTGCCTCAACAGGCAGCTGCAGGTCATCCGGGGCTTCGTCATTGAGGGTGGCTGGTGGCCGTCGCAAGGGGCCCTGGCGCAGATGACAGTCGCCAAGGTTGTCAAGGTGCTGCGGTCTGGCAGCGCTGGCGCAGCTGCTTACTTGCTGGAGGCGCTCGACAGCCACCTGCTGCAGCTGCGGCAGCGGGACACGCAGGCCAACCAGAGCGAGTGGAAGGCGTGGGCCTGTGCTGCGGCCCAGGAGAAGGGCGGCAGTGCGGCCTTCGGTTTCGTTCGCGCTGGTCATCAAGTCCAGCCATCAGTCTTTGAGGTGCTGGGCGAGGAGCAGGAGCAAGTCCTTCCGCTGGGTGGCGATGCCGCGATGGAGAAGCTCATGCTGCAGCGGGGCCCGCTGTGGCAGCACGAGCTGCGTGCTGAGGAGCCTAACCCCTACACCTGGCGAGGCGAGGACTTCGACGCTGCGGAGCTGCCGAGGCTCACGCTGCAGAACCTGCGTGATGTGGTCGACGCCTACAGTGACAGGGCGGGCTTGGGCTGGAACAAGTTCCATCCCAGGCAATTGCGGTGGATGCCGCAGAGCTACCAGTCGAGGTTCCTGGATGTTCTCCACGCGTGGGAGAGGGACCCGATCGACATGCCGCTCTTTCTCATGCTGATCTCCTTCCTGCCCATGCCCCCGCCTGGGGGGGGAGTGCGCCCGATCGTGCTCAACTGCCTGTGGCTGAGGCTCTGGAGTCGACTGCGACAGCCGTTGGTGGCAGAGCGGGAGAGGCTCCTGGAGGGCGGCTTCTACTGGGAAGGTCTAGGCAGGACGTGCGATCGAGCTGGGCACGTTCGCAATTTGCCGGCAGCGTATTGTGTTCAGGTTGACGGCATGGCGGCTGGCACGGCTGCGCTGGACCTCAGCAAGTACTACGAGCACGTGTCGCACGACATACTGCTCAGGGAGGCGAAGGCGACGAGGTTCCCGCTGGCTCTTCTGAGGGCACTCTGTTGTGCATACAGGCTTGGTCGCAGGGCGCAGTACCAGAACGCCCTTTCGGTCGTGGTGTGCGCGAATGGCACCATAGCGGCAGGATGCAGCTGCGCGCTGGGGCTCGCCAAGCTCATGGCCCACGCGTTGCTGATGGAGCAAGCTCGGCGCTATCCATTGGTGAGGGCCCAATCCCTTGTGGATGATCAACTATTGCAAGCGCTTGGCACTGCACGCCTGGTGGGCGAGCAACTTCCTGCAGCTCTTCGGTGTGTCGTGGTCGGCCTCTCGGAGCGGAAGCTGCAGGCCAACTGGGGCAAAACTGGGTGGCTGTCGGGCGACTCCGAGCTGTCGAGCATCCTCGGCGCGGCCTGGGAGGGCGAGCTCGAGCGCGCCCGAGGCCTCCGCTGCCTGGGAGGCGACGGCTCGTCTGGGGTGCTGCGCAGTGTGGTCGAGCAAAATAAACGTCTTGCCAAAGCTCAGAAGTCTGCGGATCGGGTCCACACACTGAGAGCTGCGGGCGCCAAGGTTGAGAAGGTCTTTCGGTGCTCTCCGACGGCTACTGCCATATGGGGTTCAGCGGTGACAGGAATCGCGGATGGGAAACTCAGCGGTCTGAGGGCTTCAGCCCTGAAGTCTGAGGGTCGGCTTCCTACGGGGGCCAGTGTAGGGCTTCGAAGTAAGACGATGTGCCGCGGGTCCTGGAGGGACCCCCTGCTTAGTCACAGGGGTGAAGTTGTTAAGGCTTGGACTGTCTGCTTGGAGACCTCTCTGCCGTCTGAAGGGATTTTGGAGGCGGTGTTGGAGGGGGGCCGTTCCATTCTCAAGCAGAAGGCTCCATGGGGCAGGTGCACTAACCCTGCTCAGGCCCCCCTCCTCGCCCTCGCTCGTGTTGGAGGAGGCATGGCCTCTGCCGCCAAGCTGATTGGGCCCGAGGGGGAGGTTGATTTGAAGTTCTTCTCGCCAGGTCGGGCCGTCGAGGTTGCCAGGCGCATGGCCTCGGTAGCTTCGGACATCCAGGCGCTGCAAAGAATCGGCTCTTGGGTTTCTGAGCTTCACTGGAGGCCCCTGGATAGGATCTTGCACGGCAAGGCTGAGAAAGGACTTTCTCGGCACGAGCGCAACCTTTTTCGCAGTCTGGTCTCGGGGACCCACTGGCCTCAGGCGAGGCTGGCGAAGCATAAAAAAACCGGTGTCTGACAAGTGTCTTCTGCGCGGCTGCAGGGGCACGCTCTTCCATCGAGGGCTTGATTGTCCCAGCTCGGCCGAGCTCCGCAGGACTGACCTGCCCTCTAGTCTTCTGCAGGCCGCTCGACAAGTGGCGCGTCTTGGTGAGGTCGAGGCTGAGATGTTTTCCAGGTGCTTGTTTCCCTCCCCCGAGCGCTGCTTTGTGAAGGTTGAGGCGCCCGAGGAAAACTGGGTTCGGTTTGTCGGGGCCTTGCCTGGATGGCGCTGGGGAGGGACCATTTTTGTAGATGGCTCAGCGCACCACACCAAGTTCGGAGCCTGCAGGAGAGCAGAATGGTCAGCGGTGCAAGTAGATGATGGAGGCAATTTTGTTGCCTGCATGTATGGGGTGGTGCCTCGGGGGTGGGGGCCTGACCAGTGGGCGCGGGATGGGGAAGATTACGCGTTTCACCTGCTGGCCAGATTTAGTGAGCCCCCATGCGAGGGAGACTCTGGGGTGCCTCTTGAAGTCTTCAGTGATTGTGCTGGTTCGGTTGCCTGTGCCACCTCCTCGCCCACCGCCCTGTCGCCCGAGAACAGTCGGAGACACATGTGGAGGCTGTGGTGGTCTAGAGTTGGCGGCACAGCGCGAGTAGTAAAAGTCAAGGCTCACAGAGCTCTTCGAGAGGCGACCTCTCTCGAGGATTTGTGGGTGCTCAAGGGTAACAGGTTAGCCGATCAGTGGGCCAAAGCGGGAGCCCAGCTGTGGGCCATAGACGTAGAGCAGGAGTTTTTGGTTGAGGCCTGCGAGCGCAGAGTCTGTCAGGCCGCGGAGTGGCTCGGCAGATTGCACAGCTGGTTCCATGTTAGAGGGTTCGTGGACTCGGAGGGGGTGGGTGGGACCTCGGAGGTGGTGCTTGATCTGTCAGGTCAGGATGTCCCGCCTGATACCGCCTACGAGTATGACGCGCAGCTGGAGCTGCGGTCGCGGGAGCGGATCCTCGAGGCCGTGCCCGCTCGTCTCTATCCTGATAGCAGTCAGGGCTCGGTTGGCTCTGGTTCCGCTGCTCTCGGCTCCTCCATTGGCTCCTCGGCTGCTCCTCCCGACCTGGTGCCCCACATCTCGGGGATGGAGCGGGTGAGTTGCCAGACTTGGAAGTTTTCGAGGCACAATGTCGCGCAGGCCCCTGTAGTCGGAGATGTTTCAGGGGCCCCAGTTTTGTTCTGCATCTCGTGCGGCGCGAGTGTGCAACACAGCCACAGGCCTGGCAAGGGCCTTGCGGGGCCAGGTTTTGGGCCCAAGCACCCTGGTCTGGCGACCCAAAGGTCTAGGCTCCGTAGAGGCCTGCACCCTAATTCAACGGTGTCCCCTCCCCCGATGTTCGGCGACTGTGCTGAGCCTTCTGTGGAGGTCCGAGCGTTGTGGGAAGGGAGACTGGCGGTCCCTCAAGAGGCCTCGGAGCGGAGTTGCGACCCTGCCCCAGAGTACGGGTTGGTTCTCCCCGAGGCCCTTGATATGTATCGAGTTGCGCAGTTGCACGGCTTCAGCGACCCCCACGAGGCGGCTGTGTTTTGCCGAGCTGAGAGGCGTCTCGAAGAAGAGGCTCGGCTCCAGGCTGGCAGGAGCGAAGAGCCCGAAGAGCCCGATTATTAAGTAATTGGGTCGCTGGATGCGAGAGACTTTCGTCTAAGGCCCTAATGCCCTAATGCCCTCCTCCTCCTCCCATCAGCATCATCCACCATTTCGCCTCGAGGTCACGCATTCAGCGTTTCGCGCTGAGTGGTGTCCGCAACTCGCGTGAACTTGCGCTCTCGCACCGATCAGCATTAAACAATACGAACCTCCAGCCCGCAGTGCGCGAAGAGCGGCTGAGTTCGTGCACCTGTGGGTGGCCTGGATCTTCCTCCTCCTCGTCCCTCTCCTTAATCCTCCTGCGCCTCTGCACTGCCCTTCCTCCCTCCTGCCCCTCCCTCCCTCCCTCCGCCCTCACCCCTCCTTCCTCTTCTGCCCACCGATGTCCCTCCGTCCCTCCCCGTCGCCATCCCTTTTCGTTTCCTCCGTTGCCCTCCCTTCTCCCTCGCCCCTGCTTCCTCCTCGCCCTCCAGCCTTCTCTTGTTCAGCCTCTCTTCTAACCAGCCAAAGATTGCATAAGCTATCCAAAAGGTCATAATTCATCAATACCCTAGGACTGCCAAGATAAAGGCAATGACAATCTTAGGGATGCGCCCTCAGAAACTGAGGGAGTCCTTAAGATCGAAACCGAGGTAATGTGAAGTCACACATAGGGGTATGGATATGTTTGAAACTGGTAATCTTCTCCCCTCCGACCCATCCTCCCCTCGTCTCCCCCGCTCCCTGCCGGTGCTGCTTCTCACCATCCTTATCCTCCCTCCTCCTCTCTCTCTACTTCTTCTCTGCCATCCCTCCTCTTCCATCTTTCTCTGGTGGGTGATAAGGGTGGTCACCTGAACGCGGGGGTAAAGAGGCCCCCTAAAGGGGCCCTTCAGGAGGGTTACCAGAATAGGGGGGTGTACCTGAATGGTTGGGCTCTAAAGGCGCCCTGCAGGGTCCTTTTTGAGCCCCAGCTGGCTCTAAAAGGGGGACCAACTGGCTCCTTTGAAAAACCCGTTCTTCACCTCGCATTTGGGTCACCCCCCACTACTACCTCTCACCCGACTTTCACACGTGCCGATTGTGCACGAGGCTCCGGTTATGTATTCTGGGGGCGGCTGCAGCGGAGCCGTTTGACCCCGACGAGAACTCTCCCGAACCCTGCAACGCTGTTTCCAGGGGGTCTTCAGTACAACAATGTGGAAAACATAATCGAGCGAGCACCCGCTCCTTCGCAAAGAAACTAGAAGAACATGATGTGGCAGGCCAAGGGCGAATCCAACCGCGCTTGACTCTAACCCGATCCCCGACGCCCCTGTCGGCTGAGACAAGCCGCCGGCTAACACAGTTGAAGCCGCGAGATCGCGGACGAATCAAATCGTGGGTCGTCCATGCAGAACAAATTCCAATCCTTCTCCCGGGGGAGCTGCTGGCTGCCGCCGCTCCGGCAATGGGATCGGACGCCACAACCTGGCTCAAATCTGGGATGCCCCTCCCGTCTATCGACAAGAGTTCGCATTCAAACCTTGCACCAAGGATTTGTTGATAGCGTGGAGGTTATTAGCGCGCTGTTCGCGCCGCAGCGTTCCCCGATGTGGGATGCCCATCCCCCCTCCCTGTCGGGCTCAGTCTCCCAAGCAACCCAAGCACCCTGGCATCAAGCTTCCACGGCAGCCAAACCTTGTCCCTACCTGCACGTGAGTTGAGGTTACCTCTGGCCTGCCTAAGCCAGACGGCTCCAAGGCGGTCATACCGAGGTTGCAGGCGAGGCAGCCCAAACCTAAAACCGCGCGAGTTCAGCTGAGGTCGAAGTTCCCTCCCGAACACAGGGTCCGCCAGTACAGTCCTGTGGAGTGGCTGGCCGGAGAGGGCAGCTCTCTGATACGACAAAGGTTAAGATACTCAAATGACAGGAGTCACGCAGTTGCAGACGCGCCAAGCCCCCCCCCATCCGCCGAGCCAAGACGTGGTGAGTTCCCCCTTCCGATGTGCCCAAGCACTGGGCTACCTGCCTTGTGGGTCTGCCTCGGTGGCCCTAAGTGTGTCATACCACAGTTGCATGCGCGACAGTCCAACGGCACGAGCTTCACACAGTTCGGATGCCCCCCGAACCCCGTACTCCTGTCCTGATGATGCAGCCCCCAGGATTGATTGGCCGGCAAAAATCAGCTCGCTCCATGGTCTTCCTTGACGACCCGCTCTCGTTTCCCTTCCCCTTCGCTCTCCACAATCCCCTCCCATGTCCTGCGCCTACTATCCTTCCTCCAACCCTGCCACCCTCCTTTCCATCCTCGTCCTCCTCCTCCTCCTCCCTTCATCCCAGGCGAAAGGGGGAAGAAACGAGGGAGGGAGAACAAAGACGGGGAGAAAAAAGGAGAGATGGCAGTGGCTCCTCTATCTCTCTTCTCCCTCCTCCTCCTCCTCCTTCTCCTCCATCTTCCATCCTGTCCTCCTCGCCGAAAAAAGGCGGAGGAGGGTCGACAGAACCTCTAATCCAAAGATATCGGCAATCTGTTCGGCAGGCTTACCAACAGATACGACATCCAGGAGACACCCACCTGCATTCAGAGTGCCGCCAACGGCAAGCGAAGGCACTAAATGCAAAACCGGAATGGGTACCCCAAACGGGAAATCTAAAATTGCGGCAAACCCGAATCAATGGTGGAATGCGGAGCAAAGGAACATCGGGAAAGCCGGTTTCGCGCCCGTTCACATACCTATCTGAACAACCTCAGGGGAAGAGCCAACATCCCACTCAATCGATCGGACTATCCATCTCACTATCGATCTCATTATCGATCTGACTATCGATCCAACTATCGATCTCACAGCCGATCTCACCACCCCTCTCACTATCGATCTTACGACCGATTTCACGATGGGACTTCACGGTGGATCTTACTATCAATCTCACTATCGATCGATCCCACTGTTGTTCTCACTATCGATATCGCTATCGATCTCACGAGCTCACTATCGATCTCGCTATCGATCTCACGATCTCACTATCGATCCCGCTGTCGATCTCAATATCGATCTCGCAATCGATATCACTATCGGTCTCACGTTCGATACCACAATCGATCGCACTATCGATATTACTCGATTGATATCACTGTCGATCTCCCCATCGATCTCACTCTCGATCGCATCATCGCTCTCGCTGTCGGTCTCACAATCGATCAAAAAGCCGATCCTACTCGGTCGATATCAACATCGATCTCACAATGGATCTCGTTATCGATATCACAATCGATCTCGCTACACCCCTCGCCATCGATCGTACGACCGAACTCACTATCGACTTCACGATGGATCTCACTATCGATATTACGACCGATCTCACCATCGGTCCAAATATTGAGCATCATGGAGTTCACGATCGATCTCAATATCGATCTCACTATCGATCTCGCTATTGACTCATATCGGTCCCAATATTGATCTTTGGGACACCGACGCAACAACGACGGGACACCGACGGGACACCGACGTGACACCGACCAGACACCGACGGGACACCGACGCGACACCGACGGGTCACCGACGCGACACCGACGGGACACCGACGCGACACTGACAGGACACAGACAGGGCACCGACAGGACACCGACGGACCCGACGAGACACCGACGGGACACCAACGGGACCACGACGGGACAGCGACGGGACAGCGACGGGACAAAGACTGGACACCGACGGGACATCGACAGGACACCACGGCGGGACAACCCGGCCACCGCCCGCCCACCGCGAGGAAGGAACAGGGGCGGCAAACGGCAATAGATCCGCCCTAGCCGAAGCGGAGTCGCTCCTCACGCCCGCCTACGCCGCTTCGCCTCGCCCGCACGCACAAACCCGAACCCGAACCCGGACCCGACACCGATCTCCCAGTGGGGGGCTGTTCGTCCCACTTCGGATGTACCCCCCGACCTGCGTCGGCGGTGGACAAACCTCCCTTTAGTCAGCCTCCCCTTTGTGAAAACGGCCTGGGACCGAAACCGACGGACCTGGAACCGCAAAAATGAGGGCCGCGACGCCCTCTCGCGCACCGAAAACGGCCAATTCCTTAATCGACGTGTCAGGGTGGGGGGGTCTGTCCATCCCCGATCCACGTGAAATGGTTGTGCGAGCCTCGTCGCTGTCGTCATGCACCGCCGAGGCGTCTCCCGCCAGGGCTCCTGTCTCAGGGACATGCAGTCGTTCTCCAGCCTGGCGACCTCGCGGCAATCGGCACGACGTCCAGATGAGGCGCATGGAGATGGCCGCCCGTGTCTCCCAGCCCCAGCATTCGCGCACACTGCATATGCTGAAAGGGCTGCCCGTGCCCCCCCAGAAGGAAGAGCCTCCAAAAGCATCGAGCGTGTCTGGCGAGGGCTCGACCCGCATCAAGACGGTTCACATACAGGGCAGTTGTTTTTTTAATGCATCGGATGGTTAAACATATCGGATTTCCAAGACATGATTAAATTATGAATGATTTTATGCATGAACCCATCGTTGTTTTTTTATACTAAATTCCTGCACTGTTAACACATGATCCGCACGCGGAGCATATATAAAAAACGGCACTGTATGCAGAAGGCATATGTAAACCACCACCGTGCCAGGCTAGGGCCAGCTTGGCCCTGGCCTGGCATGGTGTATACGCCCTCCTGGCCAAGGCCAGGAGCGTCTATGCACCGTCCTGAGGCCCAGGATGGCCCTGGCCTGGCACGGTGGTGGTGTATAGATGCCGTCGTCGGATCACAACCCCCTGGTCACACCACAAGGTCGAAGATTGCGAGGGACAGGCGGTAAACAGTGCCGAAGCGGGCGAAACCAACAAGGAGCTTGCAAGCACCAGCAGTCGAAACCAATAATCAAGAGCAAACTCGCGCCCGTGGTGTGAAAGGCGCGGGCAGAGTGACGACGAGAGCGCAACACCCCTGTCTTTCTGGACGAATCTTCTCGATGTCGTCCCCGACACGCTCGTCGCCCCCCCCGCCCCTCGTCGACCCGCGCTCTCCAGACTCCGCCCCCTTCTCCCCTCACGCTTCTCCTCCCCCGCCATCCTTCCCCGCGCGCGGGGGGAAGATAGGAGGAAACCTGCATAAACATAAACTGTTGGCGCTCCGCGCGGGTTTCTTGGATCCTCGCTGGACCCCCTAAACGTTTGGCGCTCTGCTCTTCTTCGAGACGAGGAATTGGGGAGGATGAGAAAGACCCCCCCCTCCACTGATGCGCTTTCTAGAGGGACGCCAGCGAAAGGGGCTTCTGAGACCGCGGCCTTGCACCTGAGCCTTCGAAGTGCGAGTGAGAGCGCCGGGCGACGACCTTGCGGGCCAAGCCGAACCTGAACGGTGTGTTTCGTTTTCGTCTTGTGTTCGTGTTCCCTCGCTGTTGTCTCGAATCCGCCTTTACCGCACGACGAGGTCGAAACGAAAAAACGGCCCACGGAATCACCAAACCCGCCGAGCGAGGCGCCGGCAGAGGTGCCCTACCGACGGCCCGCGACGGAGTGAAAGCGAGACCGGGGGCAGGCCCTCCTGCTCTTCCGTTTAGGTCCAGCCCTGGAGTCCATTCTCCCGGGAGGCCCCGATTGGGGCCACATGTAGGGGAACAAAAAGTGGCATAACAAAGGTCCACGCGGGTTTCTCGGATCGGCGCTGGACCCCCCCCCCTCCCTGGCGCGCGGAGCGCGCCAGGGGCGGCGCCGGAGGCGCCGCCAGGGGGCCCCCGCGCCGATCCGAGAAGTCCGCGCGAACCTCCGAGTTGTTATGTTTATGTCAGCTTTTCGCTCCCCTGATTCTCCCGGGGGCCCCGTTTGGAGCCGCATGATCCACCCCCTCAGGACGAGGAGGATGAGAGAAGGAGGGGGAGGAGGAGAAGGAGGAGAAGGAGGAGGAGGAGGAGGAGGGGGAGGAGGAGGAGGAGCAGGAGGAGGAGGAGGAGAAGCAGGAGGAGAGGAGAAAGAGGAGGAGCAGGAGTAGGAGAGTAGGAGGGGGAGGAGGAGGAGGAGGAGGAGGAGGAGGAGGAGGAGGCGGAGAAGGAGGAGGAGGAGGAGGAAGAGAGGAGGAGTGGAGCAGGAGGGAGGACGGGGAGGAGCAGGAGGAGGAGGAGGAGGAGGAGGAGGCAGAGGAGGAGGCGGAGGAGTCCTCCCCCGTCGGGGCTGGCGGGCGGGGCCTGGGCCGCGGCCCCGGAGAGCCTCTCCGAGATGGCCTGGACGGCCGCCTGCCGCACCCGCGCCTGGAGCGGCGGCGGGGGCCCGCACCTCCCTCCTCGCTCCTCCTCCTCCTCCTCCTCCTCCTCCTCCTCCTCCTCCTCCTCCTCCTCCTCCTCCTCCCTCCCCCTCCTCCTCCCCTCCTCCTCCCCCTCCTCCTCCTCCTCCTCCCCCTCCTCCTCCCACTCCTCCTCTCCCTCCTCCTCCTCCTCCTCCTCCTTCTCCTCCTCCTTCTCACTGCCTCCTCCTCCTCCTCGTCCTCCTCCTCGGAAGCGGGGGGAAGAGAGAACAGAGAAAAAGAGAGAGAGAGAGAGAGACAGAGAGGGGAGGGCGCGCGTTCTCCTCCTCCTCCTCCTCCTCCTGCTCCTTATCACTGCATCCTCCTCCTCCTTGTCCTCCTCGTCCTCCTCCTCGGAAGCGCGGGGAAGAGAGAGAGAGAGGGGAGGGGCGAGACGCTCTCAGAAAGGAGGAGAGGAGAGAGGGAGCTGAGAAAGGGAGGGAGGGAGGAAAAAGCAGGACTGAGGAGGCAGGGCTGGACCTAAACGTTGTTTTTCGTTTCGGTTGCATGTTGTTGTTCGTTTTGCCTTACCTGTTTTCCTGCACCTCCCTGCCAAAACGAAAACAAAACACAGCCGAAGCCCAGCAACACGGCGTTTAGGTCCAGCCCTATGGGGAGGTGGCAAAGAAGTGTGGAAGAACTCGCGGGCGCCTCGGGATCAAGCGCCCTGGCAGCGCGGAGGGGCGCGGGTTGGAGACTCCGGGCTTGCCGAGGGGAGGCAGCGGTCGCCGCGGAGGGCGAGGAGAGAGGGCCCCGTCACCCGACTTTGCCTGGCCCCCCGACGGGGCTACCACGAGGTCCAGCTGGCGCAAGCCGCTCGTGCTCCCTGCGCCTGGACTGCCCGCTGTACAGCAGGAGCCCGACCACACGAACCTTTCCACCACAACACACAGCCCTGAGGCCACAGGACGTCCATCAATGTTTGGTGTGGGCGCGTCACGGCTTCCACGGCAAAACCAGCGAAACCCAAGAAACGCAGGGCACCCTGGAGGCACGCGAGGTGCTTCTTGGCATGGGTCTCCCCTGCAGGACAAGGCTGGACGTGCTGCCCGCACACCCAGGGGATGGAGCAGCGCGCCTCCAGCACATGCTACGGGCCTCGGTGCGGGCAGGCACGAAGTCACGCGCGCACGAGCTGGGCTAGCTGCTCGTAGCTCGGCTGTGCAGTCGACGTGTTGCACTGATCGCTCACTCGTCCTCGATCGCCTCGCTTGCACCTTCCCCGCGAGACCATGTGATTATTCCCCAGGGGCAACGTCACGTCTGTTGACCTGTGGCGGGGGGCGGGCGGGGGGGGCGAGGGGAGTGGCTGAAGGTCACAAGGTCACGAGTGTGGCGGCGGGTTTGGTGGCGGCTGCGGTATCAGTAGAACTGCCGCATCGTTCAACGCAGCATGTTTCTGATATCTCCTCACCAGGCCTGCGAGCACCATCGGCCTGCCTGCAGGAACCAGAGCGCAACGAAGGTCAGCGAGAGTCCAGAGGGCACCGCCGCCGCCGCATGCCTGTGAGCACCGCTTCGCACCTGCGCACGCCACGCTATGCCTGCGAGCTGCATGATAGCGCGCGCGCGAGCACCACAGCGTGCAAGGCGCGTAGCCACCGCAGCACTTTCGGGCGCCACCACGTGGTTCCGGGCACGAGGGGGGGGCAACCCCCCGTGCGATCATTAGCGCTACGGGGGGGGGGGGGCAACGCACATCACCCCATCCAAAATACAGAAGGCAAGCTCCGACTCCATCCTCAAGGATGTCCTCCTCCTCCTCCTCCTCCTCCTCCTGCTCAACAACCTCCTGCCCGCCCGCCCCTACACCATAGGAGGGAGGACCATCTGCTCTCTCAGAAACCTACGACGGAAAATTGTAAACTGGAAGAAGACATGGGATAAACCGGTCGGTCCGCACGGGCCATCAGCTCGTAAATCATGTGGTACGTAACGACGCTCGTGGGGCTCAACGCGGGGGACGCGAGGGTCTAGACTTGGGAGGAGTTTCCGAAAACGCGAATCGTACTGTGTATGGGCGTGGTGTCACGCTTGCCAGCCGTGCCGCCGTCATGATAATTAGCACGCAAATCGAAAAGTATAGAACTTGGATGCTGAGGTTCCGAACGTAGAACGTAGAATGTGGTGCATATATCACGGGGACACCGTGGAACAGAATAGTGCCGCACGGAAAACGTGAAGCAGCGCCTGTGAGGACGTCCGTGGCTGAACGGGTCGTCCAGCGGTGCGACATGACCTCGCGCTGCCACCGCCTTTCAAGCGATGTGTGGCCCGCCTGGCTGATGGCGTAGAGGGCGCGTATCCTCGGCTAGCGCTCTCTCTCCCGCTTGTCATGGTAGGCGGCTACTGTATAGTCGCAGGCCTTTGCGGTCTCATTAATAAACGAGCCTGAAGGTGTAGCGCGACAACCAACGCGAGGTGATGCTTGCGGATCAGGAGGCTCAGCCCATCGATGGTGAGGTTCCACTACTCGGCCTCCGCGCGCCCCTGCTCGTCCGTCGCACTCTCCTCGGCGGCCGTCTCGTCCGCCTCGTTGACGATCGTTCTCCTCTCCCTCCTCCTCAACGCCCTCCTGCGCGTCGAACCCTGCTGGGTGAGTTCGCTCCCCCCCCCATCCGCGGGGAGGGCGAGCGCGGTGCCGAGCTCGATCGCCCGAGGCTCATCCGCGTCGCTGCTCGTCCCCCATCGCCGTCCTCGTTTACTTCCTGTGCCTCCTCCACCGCGCCCCTTTCAAGGCCCGGGGTGTCCGCGAAACCCAGACGCCCGAACACGCCAGAACGGCGGTCAAATAGCACATGCACCAGCTTCCCGACATGCTGTCGAACGCGCCGCTGATCTCGGCCGGACTGTACTACCAGACCGCGAGGTGGAAGCCGAGGACGCAACTCGTTGGGACCAACACGTGGACCGCGAGGTTGTGCGCGTGCATCGCCAGGGTGCATCACTCGGGTCGGGCGAACGGGGGGGATAGTAAAGGGAGGGTTTGAGAATCAGCTCACGTAGCTGATTTTCCCGGCGCCTCCCGGCGCCGGAGGCGGCTATGCATCGAGGAATGGGCCCCTCGGCGAAGCCAAAAACCGGCTGCATGCGGCAGATTTCACACCCCCCCTTTCCCAATCCCCCCCTTTCGCCCGGCCCGAATCACGGGGATCGCGAGCACGTACCCGTGCCTTGGGAAAGCGGAGGTACCGACAGTGGCCTGCAGGCCAGGGCGGGGGGAGGGGAGGCCTCGCATCGTGCCGAGCGTGTGGCGGTGGCCGATGGTACTGGCATCGAACCCCCCTTCCAATTTCTCCACTGTGCGCCTCTGTCTCCTTCCCTCGCCCTTCGGGGTGCCTTCGGGTCCTGCCGTATATTGGAGGGCTTGTGTGAAGGGGCCCTGGGACACACAAATAAATACCCACAAATAAAAGGATTTCCCATATTTTCTCATATATTCTGGGTTTTCATCTCCCCCCTCACGTCCCATATTTTCCCATATGTTCCAGGGGGTCGACAATTAATTGTGTCTGTGTGTTTTTTCCCCTCCTGATTTTGGCAGGCCGTCCTTCCGGGATCGGCCTTGGCTCGTCACTGCGTCTCGCCCGTGGAGGCGGTCAGCGCGGGTGCCGTCGGCCGCTGCGTGTCGGCCCACTCCTGCAACGCCCTGGGCGATCCGATTCCCGGCGCGTGCAAAGCAGCCGGCAGCGCCGCCGTTCTGCAGTGCCGACTGATGGACTTGGCGGCAAGCGAGGGGGGGAAGCGAGAATGAGAAGGCCTTCTCAGAAGGTTCCGAGGTTCCCCGGCATTCTGAAAAGTTGTCAAAAAGAGAAAACTTCTCAGAAGGCCTGCGGGCTTCTGAGAAGTCCCGCCGCCTTCTGAGAAGGCCTTCTCCTTCTCACTTCCCCCCCCTCGCTCGACGCCGATGGATGTAAGACGTGTGTGGCAGCCTCGTGGAAGGACGCCACGACTGCGAAGGCGTGCCCCCGTCTACGGACCTCATCCTGGCCGCCTCTGTCTGCCGAGCCTCCTCCTCCAGGACGCGATCCCCTTTCCTGACCTCCTCCTCGTCCTTTCCTGCCGCCTCTACTCGGCGTCGAGCGAGGTGGGGGAGTGAGAAGGAGAAGGCGGCGGACTTCTCAGAAGCCCTAGCGCCTTCTGAGAAGTTCTCTGTGCCCTCGGAGAAGATTGAAACACTTCTCAGAGGGCCCGGGGACTTCGGAACCTTCTGAGAAGGCCTTCTCCTTCTCAGTTCCCCCCCGCGCTCGCCGCAGATCCTCCTTTCTTCCCTCCCCCACCTCCCTGATCACCTCTGCAGTCCTGGCCATGTGCTTCTGCCTCGCCCTGATTAAGCTCGTCGGTCTTCCGAGTCTCCTCTGCTTTCGTTCGCTCATGCAGGCGACGGAGTCTTGTAGGTAGCCTGACAAGTTCTGCACCGGGGGCGTTTGTTTCGGCGCGCAGATCGCTGAACACAGCGCGCGAGGCGTGGCACCCGTGTGTCTGAGGTTCGGCAAGCGGGTGGCGAGGTGCGGTGCGCAAATCATGAAGCTCGGTAGCTACGCGGATCGCGCGGTCCATGGTGCAAGCCGTGAGGGCAGATCTCGGGACACGGGTCGCCGATCGGGGCGGTCGGCACCTCAGGGCGCAGGGACGGCTTGCTATGGTATGGGGCCTGGCGAGGAGGGCCTCGCGCGCTCGCTGGGCCATCGCTGATGTGTCCATCGTTCCTGGCCTCCTCTGTCGCTGCTGTCTCCCTCACCTCTTCCTCAGTGGCCTCCTCTGCCTTTCTGCCACCCTCCTCATTTACATGCCGGCACGGCGGACACTACTCAGTCATGGGTAAGAGTTCTGCTCTGTGGCAACAGGGGCGGGCTAGCGATGTCTGAATCCAAATCGTCGTGCACGTATAGGTTGTAGTCGTGATACGGGCACTGGTAGCCGTACGGGTCGTGGTGCTTTGTGGGCGTTGATCCTTCTCCTGCTGATCGGCAGTAGGTGGGTCCACGGTCAGGACAGTCTGGTCGCCCTGACAATGGCAAGCGTGGCGACGGAGACGGCGTCCTTGATGAATAGCTGCGGTGCGGTCCGTATCGTGTCCACAACGCACGGATACAAATTGTGCATATTGAGAAACCTCATGCTCACTGGTCATGCTCACTGGTTATCCCACGTAATGGGTAAACCTCGCAAAACTGATCGTGAGGTAAAGCACGCAAATCGTGATATCTAACATGTTGATCGTGCGGGATGGTACATCGACCGTGAAATATGCCAAGTCGATCGCGCAAAGTGCGCACCACGCAGGCCATGATGAATAACACGCTGGGCACGAAGTACTGCACGCAGATCGTGAAGTACCCCCCCCCCACTGGAATGCGGAGGATCTCAATGAATGGGGCCCTGGGACACACAAATAAATACACATATAACAGGATTCCCCGTCTTTTCGTATATTTCCTTGGTGTTTGTCTCCCCCCCCCACCTCCCATATTTTCCCATATGTTCTGGGGAATCGACGATGAATTGTGTCTGTGTGTTCTTTTCCCTCCTGCCTCAAAACAAGCCGCGCACGGGCGTGGCCCCCGCTGCACGAAGGCCCGCGCGAGGTAGCCCCCCCGCGGCGCGGGGAACACAGGCCAGCCCCGCCCCGCCTCCACCTCCGGCCGCGGCGCACGTGCGGGCACGGGCGCCGGGGGTCAGCATGGCCTTGAGCCAAAGTGGCCACGGAGCCTCCTCCACGCTGCATGATGGGCCCGTTTCTACCACCACCACCATGAGTTTCAGGGGGGAAAAAGGAGGTGGAGGACGAGGAGGAGGAGGAGGAAGAGGAGAAGGAGGAGGATGAGGAGGTGGTGGAGGAGGAGGAGGACCCCCTCCTCTCCAACTTATGGTGGTGGTGGAAAACAGTCCCATCATTACACCCCTACGAAGAAGACTCCTGGGAGGCTTCGGTCAGAAAGATTACCAGATGTGACGCCCGACTGAGGGGCTACTGAGCTGGCTTAGCCTGGACTGGGTCCAGGATTGAGCCCGATGAGGCAGGATTGTAAAGGATCAGCTTGGTTTAAGCAGGCTTCGGCCGGTTTTCGACAGAGGATCTACTAGCGCCGATACTGAATCAAAACTCCCAGGAGTTGCATCCTAAGCTCAATACTCAGACTCCTCCTCCATTCTTCCCTCCCTCACACGAGCCGGCGCTGCTGGCCTCCGCGGCGACCTCGTCCGCGAATCTCGCGCCCTCCGCCTCTCTGGCGGCGTCGCCGCCGCAGCACTGCCGACTGCTGGACTCGAACCCGAGATCCCCGCTAAAACTCGGGGGCGCGCAAACATGGATTAGCGACCACGGATCGGGGGAGGGGCCCACCCCAAAGTGCGGCCGGTGCCTCCTCGTTCGGCGGCGGAAACCCCTGATTCCCCATGGATTGGGACCCGTCGCTGACCCACGCCCCCTTGATCCATGTTTGCGATCGCCTGAAGACGCCTCTCGCGCACGATGACATAGCGAGATATCACGCCGCGGCCTACACAGGCCAGCAGCGTGGCACACCGCGTGGAGGAGAGGGCACGCCCGCGAGGCCTTACGCGGGAAACTTACGCTCGAACGCCCGCGCAAGGGACACTGCTTTCTTCCGCCGCTCAGGTGAGGTCGAAGGCGTCTCTTCGGGGAAGGGGGAAAGGGGCAGCAGCAGCCTGAAGGAGGGGAGAGGAGCCCCGAGGAGCAGAGGAGCAGCTCGGGAGCGGCCAAGAGGGGGGTGTCCAAGAGGAGGGGGTGCAAATCATGACCAGCGGCACGTGCGCGGCCCAGCGGGGGGGCCAGGGACGCAATGAAATATGAAGAGGCGCCATGGAACCTGGGGGTATATCATGGCCCCCACCATGATATCCACCCCCTTCCTAGTCATCACCCCCCTCAGTGCCGCCCCAGAGAAGCGGGAGAAGAACGGGATGAGGCAGGAGCCGGAGCAGAGGTCACAGACGCAGCTCCCACTCCGCCTGTGATCCCCTCCCCCGCTCGGCTCCGCCCCGGCTCGTCCACCGCATCTGCTTGGCTTTCCTCAAGGGCTCCCAACTTCGCGCTTCGCGCTGCGTGAAGCGCGAAGTGCGAATAACTTCGCGCTCTCGCGCCGCCTCCCAGGGATACAGCATGATCTCCGGGTGGTAGCTGTCATCGCACTTGCTGATCTTCAGGTGCTTCACTTTGTAGAGGTCAGACGCCGCACTGAACTGGCCCACTGACTTCCCGAGCTCGGCGAGGCTGCTCTTAGTATTGGCGCCCATGTCCTCGGGGCAGAGGGACGGAGCGAACGAGTGTCCCTCGCCCTCCTCCATGTGCTTGTCCGCGTAGAACTTTCTGCGGGCATGGAGCGCCTTGATCACCTCGGACTGAGCCGTCATCGGGTACGTGCTGTAGACGGCGACCAAGGCGATCTGCTGAGCGTTGGCCAGCACTGGCATGATCATCACCGTGAGCGACTTCTTCAGCGTGAAGTCGCCCGTGGGCTGGTAGGCTTCTCCGCCTCGTAGTTGGCGTCGCGCGGGGAATACTTGTCGTCGATGAGGCCAGCAGCCGCGAGCATGGGGAGGTGGAAGTGGCCACGGCTTGGACTTGAAGCCGACGCGGTACGCGCGGTTGAGGACTGGCTCGAAGCTCTCCTGCGCGAGGGGTGCCTCAGCGAGCTCGTCATCGTAGCCCGCGTCTGTCAGCTTCGGCCTCTGCTTGGTGAAGTAGGTGGGCTGGAAGGTTATCTGGAGGATCTCGGCGGGCAATATCCGGTCTGGCACGGGGGCGCACTTCTTGATGTACTTGGGCCGCTTGGTGACGCCGTAGATAGCTCGCTGGGTGCCGCCCTTGGCGTCCTCAGGTTCCTGGCGAACTTGCAGGTTGTGTTCTTTGGTGAACTCGTGCGAGGTCTCTTTCGGGATGCGCTTTTCCTCCTCGAGGTCGAGCTGGCGAGCACTAAACCCTCCGTGCTGGCCGTCTGCTGCAAAGTGAACTACCCTCTCCTGCACACTGTGGCGTGCTCTGGTCGCGCGGTTGTTGTTGCGGTTGCGCTTGCCGTATTTGGGGCTGGCCATGCTTCGAGACAGTGGCAGAACTGCAGCGTGTTCGCGTGGTTGCCAAGCCTCGTAGATGCGCTCCTCGAGGTGTTGTCGTCGTGCTTCGCGCTGGCGCTTCTGCTTCTTGAGGGCGCGGGAAATGACCTCGATGTGGTAGTCGATCTCGTAGTTGGGGTTGGTCCCGATGTACTCCTCTCTGAGTTTGGTGCGCGCCTGGGGTAGCCGCAGACGTTCGTCCGTGAGCTGGTAGTATAGGTCGAGCTTGGTTGTCTGGCGCTCGAAGACGGGCTTGGCCGCCTCCTTCATGATGTTCACGAGGAGCCCCTCGAGCTCGTCCGCTGTGTTGTCCCCGTCCAACTTCTTCAGCTTGTCCTGGTGCTTGCCGAAGTAGAACCCCAGCACATCTGTGAACTCCTTGCGGTACTTGCCCTTCTGCAGAGCCAGGGCCATCTTGTCGTGGTCCCAGGCGGCCCGCGTTAGGACGATGAACGCGCTCGGGATGAAGATGTTGGCGGCCGAAGGTATGACAAGGTCGCGCGGCACGTGGTAAGTGATGAGTTGGGGTGCCTTAGTCGTTCGGCACCAGACTCTGTAAGACGTATTGTGGGAGCATGGACCTTGAGGCACTGCAATGTAGTCGGGACGTGTGGCCTGCCCGTGGGCACAGATGTACGTGGGCCCCTCGTTCCAGGCATTGTTCAGGATGCACCTGCCGTGCGCGTCGGGCGTGTCGTGGGAGGCAGCGGATGCCGCTCCTGGTACTGCAGTAGCGCCTGGGTCGCCGATCACGTTGCTAAGCTTCGCGGGAGGCAATCCGTCCTGGCCGTAGGTGTCGTTCTGGTCTGGGCCGATGCTCGGCATGCTCCAGGTGGGCTTCTCGTTCTGGGTCTGGTTGGTCCTCTTGACCCGAGCGTAGTGGTGCTTGGCGAGCCCTGACCGTAGAGATGGATACGCAACAGTGAACTTCGTGTCGAGTCCTCCTCTGCGAAGGCGAACTGCTCCTGCACGTCCTTGAATGCGCGGTGGCGGGCTGGGGAGCGCGGTCACACAGTTGATGCGGTAGAGGTTGCAGATCGCGCTGGCCACGCCTGCTTGATAGTTGGTGGTAGGGCCGCTGCCGTAGCTCCTCTGGACGAAGCGGTACAGGTAGGTCTGGTGCTGGTCGTCGGGGCTGGTGGGGGCGAGCTGCCTCTCACGAGCGGCTGGTAACATGATGAAGTCGTCTGCGCTGCACTGTCTCGTCGTCTGCAAGCTTCTCGGTGGCGCGACCGTGCTGAGCGGGGTAGACACACCCCCGCTCAGGAATATCGTCCAGAAGATCGCGAGCGAAGAAAATATGGATGGCCAGCCTCGCTGGCATGACATGAAGGGTGCCCTGGGGGCGGAAGCTGCTCTGCGTGGGGTGCCTGCTGGGCCGCGAAGAAAGGGGCTAGAGCAGGAGACGGCGGCTAGGGAGAAGCGGAGGATGAGGAGGAATCGGAGCCGAACTGCGAAGCGCGAATAACTTCGCGCCCTCGAGGGCGCCCTTGTTTCCCCCCACGCTTCCCGATTATTTCCCAGCCTCATCCCCCGCCCCTTCTCCCAGCATTCACTCACCATTCTTCGTGTTGTTATGTTCCTGACCCCCCTTTTGAAGGGAAAGGCTAGGAGCACGAGAACCAGGAGCAGGATAAGGAGCAGATCACATCGTCTGAAAGTAATCAGATGTATCTGCTCTAGCTACGCACGAGGCTGTTCAAGGCGGTCCGCAGCCTGGAATGATCGAAGCGCGCTGTGGAGGAGCAGGACCTGGTAGAGGAGGGAGGAGGGAGGAGCAGGAGCAGGAGCAGGAGCAGGAGGATGAGGAGGAGAGACCAGAGGCAAAGGGAGGGGCAGAGGGACCTGCACCAGGAGAGAAAAGGCAACGGGCACGGCGGCAGGGCGAAGTGGACCAAGCCCCTGCATCCATCGTGCTGCCACGAGCAGACAAAGCGCGCTCCAATACCTGCACCATACCTGGTCGCGAGAGTGGCCCGGATCCGCCGAGGGGATTCTGCGACGCCATGCTTCGGACGTCTGCGAGTGTAAAACAGGGCTAGGATCGGGATAAATCGCTCCAGAGCGTTCCGGAGCGCTCTCAGAGCGTTCCGGAACGCTCTGGAGAGATCGCGGCGCCCAATACATCCTCCAAACCCGCCAATTCTCAGAGATTTCGAGTTATCCCGATCCGATTTTGTCCCGATCTTCGCGTCGTTTGAGAGTGGCCCGGATCCGCCGAGGGGAATCTGCGACAGATCCAACCGACGCAGACAGCCATGCTTCGGACGCCTGCGAGTGGGCACTCTGCGCGTCGTGGGGGCGTGCTCCTGGTGAACGCGGGGCGCCGGGCAGGGAGCGGAGGGGGGTCCTTTCGGAGCCACGGAGAGCCTTCGCCTGGAACATTGAAGGGGCCCTGGGACACACACACACACACACACACATAAATACAAACAAATAACAGGATTCCCCATATATTTTCCCACCTTTCCTGGGTGTCTGTCATCCCCCCTACTGCCCATAGTTTCCCATATTCTCCTGGGGGATCGGCGATTAGTTGTGTCTGTGTGCTTTTTTCCCTCCCGAAAAGATGTTCGCCGACCCCGGGATGCAGGAGCGGGCCGAACACGAGAGCCGCCCTCGAGCCGCTCCTGAGCCCGAAGGGGTCCTTGATTTCGGCGTCTCTACCAAGAGTTGGACCTGAAGAGTGTTGTTCGTTTTCGTTTTGTGTTCGTTCGCCCTCGTTTTGTCTTCAACCCGCCCTTACCGCAAGACGAGATCGAAACGAACACGGCCCACGATATCGCCCGAATACCGTTTAGGTTCACCCCTGGCCTCTACTGTACAGGAGCAGGGGACGCAGGAAACACTCGAGGTGCCGGCCGGGCACGAGCCCATGCCTCCAGAGTCAGGTCGGGCGTGTCCTCCTACAGGCGGATTTTGGGCGAAAGCAAAAACCGCCCAAAAACTCCGGAATAGTAAACACGGGGAGCGCCGCCACACGCCGCGAGGGGGCCACGCGCAGCCCGTGCAACCCAGAGTACACCTGCCATGTCTACCACTCGGGGGTCGGCGAAAAGGCGCTTGCCGCAAGCCTCCTGAACTGAAGACCCGATGAAGGTAAGTCCCGCGGTGAGGCGGCACAGATGCCGATGCCAGTCTCGCCGGTGCTAGGGGGCCAGATGCGAACCCTACCCCTACCCCCCACGATTTCTGAGTGGGAGGGTGGGGTAGGGTTCGCATGTGGCCCCCTAAAAGCTTCTCACGGGTCTGGCATCGGGGGCGCGCAAGCATGGATTGGCGGTCCAGGCCCACTGGGCCTGGCGCGCGGTCGCCGAATCCATGGATCGGGGGAGGTGCCCTCCCCAAGAGGCGGCCGGTGCCGCCTCGCTCGGGTGCGGAAACCTCCGCGAGTGCCCACGGAAGCGGGACCCGTCGCCAATCCACGCCCCCTTGATCCATGTGTGCGGTGTCCTGATGGTAGTGTTATGTCGGGCCTGTCCCCCTACAGAGGGATGTTCGACGAAAAATTAAAAAAACACCCCCAACATGCTCCAAAAAATGACAAAAAAAAAACATAGTCTGGGGTCTACTTTTTGAGAATGTGTTGTCCTTTTTGGTGTATTGTTGGGGTATTTGGCGGGTATCTCGTATTTCTTCGTCGAAAGTCCCCCTGTAAGGGGGACACGCCCGACATGACGGTACACCCTGCGAAATGCTTAAGAAATCATGGGTTAAGAAATTCATAGTCTCAGAATTCGAATAAAAACCCAGAATGTCTAGTCAAATCTTAGGATCTACATTGAAACATTAAGAATAATCGAGACTCTGGCCGAAAACTTGGGTTTTCTTAAGCATCGCCTAGAGTGTAGTGTCCAACCGACCCTGTCCCCGCGGAAGCAGGAGGGCTGCGGTGCCACGGGCCAGGAGTCTCTCGGGGCGAGAGCCCGGCCGTGGCGACGAGGGGGGAGAGGGTCGCGGGGTATCGGCAGGAGTGGCCTGTGTGTGGGTCCTGCTCCTCTGGGGTCACCTGCTGCTGCGACGCACGATCCTGCAGTTCCCCATGATTGAAGGGGCCCCAGGACACACACAAATAAATGCACACAAATAAAATGTTTCCCCATATCTTCCCATATGTTGGGCTTCTGTCTTCCCCCCCACTGCCCATCTTTTCTCATATTTTCCGGGGAATCGACGATTAATTGTGACTGTGTGGTTTTCTCTCCTAAATGATCCTTCTGCAAACCCGCTGCAGCGACGCAAGGGAGTCGTGGCGCGCAAGGTCAAGCACCGCACCATACCCCGTCAGCACCAGCGCTCCCCCGGGAGCAGGCCTTTACCAGGGAGATCATCTCCTGTCCAAGCGCCAACATGGAAAGGAGCACGGGGAAAAAGGGAAGGACGATGGCAATGACGAGGACGAGTACGTATGATGGTGGGCAAGAAGACGGCATACAGAGAGATCAAGAATAATATGTGGAGAAAGATCATAATATTCAGGAAGCAAAGGGAACGGACGACGAGTAACTTGGAACCCAAAATGACGGAAGGTGCCAGCAACAATACCGTGAGCAACACGAGGAACAGCAGCAGTGGTGGCAGAAAGACGAGGGCGAGGATGAGAGAATATCTGTGGTTTCTTGGGACTCCAGAGCGGCCTTCGTCACCATTAACGGCCCGATTGATCTCGGACTCCCTAGTCACAGCGCGCGATCCTAGAGGAACTTGCAGTGCTGTGGCGCTTAGGACGACGCGCTGCCTGGGAACTGGGCAGGCCCCCCTTTGCCCTGCCTGGCACGACACCCGCCCCGTGCGTATTTTTCTTCGCCCGGCGGCGTTTGGCACAGACAGGACATGCCCGAAGATGGCGCTGCCAAACATGCAGAACGACGAAACGGATCGCGTCGGGCCCTCGGGTCCCCTCTGGCCTCGGGGCCGCAGCCCCTGTCCCAGACCGAGGGGGCGAAGCAAAACTACGACCAGCCGGTCCCAGCCGTCGCTTGCAAGGCGGCGGGCGCGTGCAAGGCCAAGGTGCAGTGCAAACAGGAGGAAGAACGAAAAGTGGCCCGAGGATGGAACAGCAGAAAGACTGTGGCAAAGCGGACCGCTCGAGGAGCATCCACCAGTGCGCATCGCAAGGACATCGGCGCTGATTTCTGGCATAACATGGATCGTTCACCCTTGAGCGACTTCGGCCTTTCGAAGACACAGATACTTCGAATCGAGGTCGACCAGTTCCAATCCACTGGCGGCTTCCATGTCAACCTTGAACACCCGCGCTGGGGTCGCCGCCGCGTCGACGCAGCGCGAAGCGGCCGTGCACCCCGCTGCAGGCTGGGGACCCAGGGCACCCAGTGGGTCTGCGGATGCTTCCGCATGCCTCGGGAGAGAGAGGTCCCCGGTCCCAGGGCGTTTAGGCCCTCGGTCGGCTCCGCGCGCGCCCGCGAGGGGGCACGAGGCCCAGGCAGAGGAACCCTACGCGAGCCGCCAGACGCTGCTCGGCGACGGCGACGGCGGCCACGCGGCGGCAGCCGCTCGCGCGGGGGGCGGGCGCGGGGCGGGCGCCCTCGGCGCGCCGCGCGCCCTCGCCCGCGCGGAACCGCGGCAGAGAGGCACGCTGCCCCTGCAGGCGGCGCCAAGGGCCGGGAGGCCCCGAGCAGCAAGCGCTTGAACAAGAGACCGATGACTGCGTGCAAGACACATGTCCATATCCGGTGCCTCTTGGACTTTCTTGGAAGCGGCGCCACAGGGCCGAGGCGCACTGGATATGGATAAAAATCGAGCCTCTAGGGGGCACATTGATCCATATCCAGTGCGCCTCGGGTTTCTTGGGAAGGGAGCCCGAAACTCTATACTGCAGTGGATATAGACAGAAGTATTGCCCGCAATGACACAATAGTGTATCCAGAGTGCCTCGCTTAGGGGGAGAATCTCGAGGCACGTGGACCCCAGGGCATCTGCCCTCTGAGAGTTCCCAAGGAATCGTTACGTCACAGGTTTCCAACATGGCGAATACCACCTCTCCGGACACAAAATCCACGCGTGGGCCACGAGCCGCCAGGAGACCTTCCGACCACCCTCGAAGGATATTGGCGGTAATGTTGTGACGACAGATCCGTTGTGAGTGCAATTGTAGGCCACGCAGAGGCGGCAAACATGTAGGCCCCCGTCATTACTCGATACTGGCCGTGACCATCAGGGGCGGGACAATTCCTGCTAGCATAGATACCCTTGGTGTTGCTAAGAGCCCAACAAGGGTGGCCTCCGCAACGCTTCAGGCGTCTATCCAACATGTGGCGAGGAAAACGTCGGGGAAGGGCAACTGCAAAGATTGTGGGGGAGACTCTGGCCTGCATCGCCATCTCTGAGCGCCCTGTCGTGGCATGGCCCATGCTTGGGACACTACATCGCTGATGTGTTTGCCACGGAGAGAAACAACTTCTCGTGACCGCGTTACCCAAGCAAGGGCGGAGTCGCTAGCATGAACGGCCGCCCCTTTTCTGAACGTAGTCGTCCACGACAATGTTAGCCCTGGTGCACCACGCAGGCTGCCGTTAATCATGCTCAGATATGTGGGAGACAACCCTATGAAGGTATATGCTTTGATATCCAATACGTTTGCTGCGAAGTGAATCCGAGTCCATAGATCAGCGTTGACAGCCCAGGCACTGGTGGTGGCTGACCGGGAGAGGGCGGAAGTATCTAAGACTCACTGAAGTCCCCATAACAATGGCACTGCCATCATTATTCCAGCGATGGGCTCAGCAATAAAGCAAGCACAACAGAAGCCTCCGCCGCACGAGCTGCCAGAACCAACTCAGGATAAGGCCGAACCGCACGAACATTTCCAGCACGATGTACGGCAGCAAGCGCAGAGACACAACGCATCGTCCGGGAAGACGGCCCATGTATACCAGACCCATTTCCGATCACAAGCGAGGTTACAACTTGACTTCAGCGTCCGAAGCATGCCCGTGCAAACTCTACACCCACCAATGGTGCTGGAAACTGGCGCACGGGATCACGCACGAGCGCCGTGTAGCAGACAAGGTCATCTGGATATCTCTGACTTAATCTCCAAATATCCCAAGACGCATCTAAAAAATCAGCCGATGCTGAATCGTACCAAACCACAGCTAGACATAAGAGACACTGCGTGCGCTGGATCATCAGCTGGATGACGACACAAAGGACACTGAAGCGGGAGGTGCGAAGATCCTGACATAATCGCTATACAAGCAGCTTTGGGACCGACTTTCCAAAACTTGGCGACTCTTTGGGGAGGGGGGCCCTGGGAGGGGTCGGGAACGGGGGGGGGCACCAGATGCTGTAGGAGAGGGTGCTTCGGGGTGGCTCCTTTCCATCCGCATTCCTCAGCGTCCCGAGCGACGAGCACAGGCAGGTCGCGAGGAGCCACTCCTGCAATATCAGCAGACATCCCAGAAGCCGTGGACATCTCAGTAAAGTGGCACACCCTACGGATGCTGCGCCGCGCAAATCACACCAAAGCGTCTGGGCGGCGATGTTCCGTCTGGCCCACGACTTCGTCGAGCAGCGAGTCCGGCAAATCTCCATCCCAGCAAGACACCGCCCACATGGTCAGAACCTCTGCGTTTGCCGGCTCCGCTGGGTTTAGCACGCGATCGAGGGTCGGGTCGCTAGTCGCAGACCTGTGTGCACGCGTGCCAAGTGCTGTGTGGTAGTGTTGCTTAGACTCACGCGTGTGCTGCATGGAGAGGGTGGTGGCCCCAACACCGCTGCCGAACCCAGCGCGAGTCGCAACATCGGCTGTATTCGCCCGCCGCCTCTGCGGAGGCTGCGAATGCGTTTGGCGCACGTGGCAGTGTGTTTTGGACATATCCTTCGTGGCGCGCTGGGCAGCGGCCCCGCATGGCTGCACAGAATATGAATGGGCCCTGGGACACACAAATAAATACACACACAAATGACAGGATTCCCTATATTTTCCAATATTTCCTGAGTTTTTGTCTTCCCCGCCACTTCCCATATTTTCCCGCATTTCCTAGGGAATCGACGATTAATTGTGTCTGTGTGTTTTTTCCCCTCCTGAGAATAATCAATACCAAGGTTCTGGGCCGCACGTGGCAACGAGGCCTGCAAGAGATCCGGCGTCTTGGCAACAGCGGCCTTCGCGAGTTCAAGGTCCGTTGCAGGGAGATGAAAGGAGGAACGAATCTCCAGGATCAAAAAATACTGGTAAACCAGCGGCCTCGAGGTCCGGACTGAGGTCGGCAGCGGCCGTGGGCGGCTCTTTCCAACACAAAACGTAAGGTCTCAAGAACATGAAGCTGAACATCGTCAGCAGTGACGCCAAAGTAAGCGTGCTGATGTTGCTAGGCTCTGTAATCCAGGTCAGGAGCCATCACAAGTCTCATCAGCAAGTCAGCAAAACCACGCCCAGCAAACATAGTGTGTGTAACCTGTACAGTGCAGCCTGGCATGACATAAACAGGCACGCGCCTAGGACCACGATGAAGTACAGCCAAGAAGCGTAGCAACATCACATTGTCACATCATACCTGATAGCATGTTCAACTAGGATGTGATGCAAGACTTTCTTGAAAAGCCTTGGTGATGTCGATGGGGGAGGCTGCAATTATCCACCCCCGTGCATGATCAAGCTCCGTGAGGACAGCCTGCAGCCGGACACGCTGAATCGAAGACTTCCCTACTGTCCATAAACAGATACTGGCGATCACGTTCACGGGCCCACTGCGACCCCCATGACCTACGAGGCCACCTGGTGCAAGAGCGAACCGATATCGAAAACACGGCAACGGGTCGACCCCCAGAAGCAGGCTTTGGAATGAGAGGCAATGAAGTATGGGCAAACACTTGCGGCACAGAGCGCATTCGCAACATGGCTCGCCACAACATCACCAGTACGTGAAGTGCTGAATCGGACACCTGTGTAAGGTGCTGGGGAAGAATGTGATCAGAGCCTACTGCAGCGCGTCCCTTGTACTTGTTTGGCATACGTTGGAACTCCCACAGGATTGGGAAGGCGAGCTGCTCCAGCTGCTCGGCCGAAAACCTGGGGAAATCTGTAGGTTCACATACCTTACCGACGACCAGTCGCTGTGCCAAACCTCCTCGGAGAGCCAACGGAGTCTCTGAATTCAGCTCGGGGTCCACCTCGAACCGTTGCCCAGGCGGCTCCCCTCGGATTTATTTGTAAGCAACAACCAAGCCCTTTGACGTTCCAGCAAGAGGCCCGTGATACACCATTGCTGGTGTCGTTCCGGCAGGCATGTCAATATCATCCAGCTGGGCGGCGAGGACGCTGATTGCTGACATCGGACTAGCTCGCATCATCAATACCATTCCACGGGGCACGGAACTTCTCGAGGAGTGGGGTGAGATCGGCGCATCTCTGCAAGCACACACGTAAGCATTGGTGTTCAAGAATTGGAGCGAAGATGCAAGATGGAAAATAATAGCATAGACAGCTATCTCCATAACCGGCAAGTGAAGTTGGTCTGAGGGTTGCCCTGGCAGCGCGTGACAACAGGAACATCCACAGTCGAGGGCGGCTGACCCGATTTCTCATGCACATCTGGACCCAAACGATGGCGAATGAGAAGTTCCTTAGCAGACAGCTGCTGGACTGTTAGGGTCGTTGAGACCTGCAGGAAAGTCAGTCCAATCAATCAGAACATTGGTACCACATCCGATTGCCAATGGTACGGCGATCCTGGAAGCACGGCGGATCACAGGCATGAGCATTCTTCTCAAAGGTCTTGCCAGCGTCAACACAGCGGGCTCAAGTGCTGCAAGTGCCGCATTGGGCCGCACGTCACAAGACGAATCGCCCGGTAACAATTGATGAAGAATACATTAATCGATGCAAGAGTGGTCCTCCCCAGGGATGTACGTGTCTTCGGTGTGTGCTACTATACAACGAAGCACGAGGTCAGGCCATCCTGATGGGAGACGAAACTGCACGCAGGACAGCAGCAAGTTGCAACAGCACATGAGAGCTCTTAGCAGTGGTTTCCTCATCCTTGCAAGTGTACAGGTCAATACTGGGCAGTACTGGAAGTTCTTCGACGACAAGCTGTAGCGGTCGCATGCCCTAGCCCAAATAGAAAACCACACCGACCCCCGCCGACAACCCTCTGGCTTGGGTGGGGACAGAGTGGTGGAGGGATGATGACCACAAACGCTGGCATCTGACACTGCCCTCGCTATAGATTCACCGCCTGCAAACAGCTTCTGTAGAAGATAGACGTCGTAGGACGTGGAACTGAGAAATTCACGAACACGGGTCCAGGTAGTGATAGTACCGGCTGTTGGAGACCAAAACCGAAGTCGCCGACGGCGAAGGTGACGACAACGGCGCCACGAGATGAACGCATAGTTTCCACCAGTTCTTCCTCCGCCTCCACCTTGATGTGATAGGGCTGGTTGGGCACTGGGGGCTCCTGGGCAGGGTTATCCACCTTCAGGCCAGCGCTGGACGGCGGCCTGCACAAAGTCATCACCGTGCTGGGGGGGGAGGGGGGCAGATCACGACCCCCGTGCCGCTGTGCGAGTTGTGGATCCCAATCCATACCAGTTGCATCGTCGCCTTTCGGGAGTGAGAAAGGGAGGCAGAAGTAGGAGGAGGAGGAGACAGGATGAGAAGAATGCAAACGGAGAAGGCAGGAAGAGGCAGGAGACAGGGTGATGCAGGAAGGAGGAGGCCGAGGAGAGGTGGAGACGTGGAGATCGCCAGCGGTCTTCTGAGATCTCACAGGCCTTGGCCTTCGGACGCCACCTCAAATCAAGACATCAAATAGCCCAGATCCTTGAGAACCGTAATCGGGCGGAGCCACTCGGGTTGAACGAGAAAAGGGGGCACAGCAAAGCCCGGGGGCCAGCGCATCAGCCCACGCGGCTGATTCCCTCACGACGCCTCCCGGCAACGGAGGCGCGCCAGTGCACTGAAGAACGCGTCCAGCGGCGGGGCCAGGACAAGCCGCTTGCAGCACGTGCCGTACCCCCCCCCCTTGAAAAATCCATCCCCTTGCGTCCGACCCAAGCTAGGAGGCTGAAGCAGTCCTGAGGCACCCCAAAGATCCCTCCTGAGGCATCCAAACACTCGGACTCGAGAGGATCGATGATCGAGGAGGAGGAGGAGGTGGCGGCATGAACCGAAAGAGGGGGGGGGATACAAGGAGTCATGAAGGAACCTGATGGTGAGCTTCTTTTGTTTTTTATTCGGCGTTTCGACATTGGGAGGAAGGGGGAGGGAGGGGGGGGGTCTGGCTCCAGACCTCTGCTTAGTGCGACTGTTTGCAAGAAGGCTGCCTCTGGGGGAGACCCCACCCGCTCGAAACGGGCGCCCAAGACCAGCCAAGATCTGCTCCATAGGGGGGGTGAGGGGGGGGGGAGCCTACGCCGATCGGCAAGACAACGAATAACACAAGGATCACAAGGGAGCCAAGAAGGCGGCAGGAAGCTGCAGGAGCCCGGAGCTGAGCCGGCGCGAGGCGGCGGGAGGAGGCGGCAGGGGCCAGGCGGCGGGATGGTGCGCGGACCTCGGCTGTGCGCGCGGCCCAGGGTAATGGGCCTGCTATCCACCACCACCACCACTGCCATAAGTTGGAGGGGGGAAGGAAAAGGAGGACGAGGAAGAGGAGGAGGAGGAGGACCCCCTCCCCCTCCAACTTGTGGTGGTGGTGGTGGTGGTGGAAAACAGGCCCATCACAAGGGGTTCCTGCTTATCGGCCGCCCGGGTCAGCTCCGCCCTCAACCGCTCGAGTTCCTACGCCCGGGGTGGGGTGGAGGGGACTTGTCGGGTCCCTCGTGCTTCCTCCCTCGTGCCTGCACCTCCTTCTCCCTGCTCCTCGTCGACTTCGGTTTACTCCTCTCTCGTCGTACTCCTCGACATCCTCCTTATCCATCTTTTTTTTTCTCAAGGCGTTCACGCCTACACGTCCCACGGTCTCAAGTTGCCTTAAAAAGAAAGCACCGTACCGCTGCAGACCCCAATCTAAGGACAGCGTTTCGGCCACACATGCCGATTGCACTACACCAAACGTCCATCTGAACCTGCTCCTGTTACTCCTCTTCCTCCCCGTCCTCCCCCTCCTGACGCGCTGACGCTGGCGGCCGCGTCGCCCATCTGAAGGCCGAGGCCGCTTTTCCTCCTCCTCGTCCTCCTCCTCATCCTCCTTCTCCTCGTCCTCCACCTCGTCCTCCTCGGTTTGGCCCCGGACAACTTCGGCATCAGCGACGCACGTCCAAGAGCCCCGGACAACTTCGGCATCAACGACAAATGTCAAAGAGTCGAGGCCCTCGCAAACCACTAAGCCCATGTATACAAGAGGCCCCCAAAGCGGACCAATAGACTCCCAACACGGCGAGGATGGCCGAATATGCAGTGGAGACAAATCAGGATTACCTCAAGAGGCCACAAGGGATATCTGGAGAGGCCCCAAATAGGAACACCAAAATAATCCTGCCAACTCAGCAGGCGAAGCGCCCGAGACGGCTGATAATACCAAGAGGTGCACACGAATTCCCCAAATGTTTCCGAACGGCCCCTCAGTGGGGACCCGGGAGGACCCACTACCGCAAAACGAGCTCAACACCGCTGACGATGGGAACAAGACGTTCCAACGACGCAGGGACCCCCGCAAGCCCGCCCTCATGACGATGGTGTTTTGGCATTGGTGGGATGATGTATAATTACTTGCCTCGTCGGCATTCAAAGCGCCGAGGACGGCCCGGCAGGCTCCCAGTAGCGCTCCAAGACAGCCCTGTTGGCATCAGAAAAAAGATCCTGGACAGCCAAAGAACGGCCCAAGACACCCCCCGAAAACACAAATACAGAACAATGTTTCTTTCAGAAAAGGCTCCAGACGGCCCCAAAGGGGCCTCAAGACAGCCCACGGCCCCAAGACGCCCGCCTCCCAAGACGGCCGCAGGGCACATCTCAGCTGCTCCCAAGCCCCTGGAGAGACGCGAATGCCACAGGCCCCTGAATTTAGTCGGGGATCTTCTGACCCGGGTCAATCCAGACCAGGGTCAGCAGGAACAAAAAAAACTGCAACGCAGGTCTTCGCAAACCCGAGTCAGCCAATGTGCGCGGCCGCCTCGCGGCCACGAGCGGCTCGCTAACCCGGGTCGGCCAAAGGGGGTCTTCGCAGGATCCTGCAGGATCCAGCGCCCTGGCTGACCCCCGTTTGCACTGACCCCCGTCTCTTGGGCCCCGACTTGGCGCTGCCACAGGCCCGCCGGCCTTGGCCGCTGCACCCATCGGTGGGTCTTGGTGGCTCTCGGCGCACTTGGCGCGCGCGCTCCCCAACGCGCGCTCCCTCGTGCAGCTGCCTCGCGCCCCAGAGACACGACCAGGGCGACGGGCAGAAGAAAGCACGAGGGCGCGGACAGCGCCACAGAGAAGTATTGCATGATTGCCTGCGCCCTGGCGGCCCAAGAGGCCCCTGACACAGCCCCAGGACGGCCACAAGATGACCCAGGAGACCCCCTAAGACGCCCACGGTGGTCTCCAGACGGCCCTGAAGCGCACAAAGAAGGCACCTCTTCCGCCAAGAGAGGCCCTAGATACGGGTTCCGACGGCGTCGGACGGGCCATGAACGCCCTCGGACTGGCAAAGAACCTTTCAGGGAGCCTTTCAAAGGCCCTCAAGAGGCCCAAGGAAGCTCCCAAGGGGCCTCTGGGAGGCTCTCAGGAAGCTCCGAGGTGGCCCAGGAGTAGCCCAAGAGGCTCCCAAGAGGCCTCCTCCTCCTCCTCCTCCTCCTCCTCCTCCTCCTCCTCCTTTTCCTTCTCCTCCTCCTCCTCCCCGTCACCCTCCTCCGGTTCCCTCCGTCTCATCTTCTCCTTCTGCCCCCGACTCCGAACCGCCGCGCAGACATGGCCGCCGACGCAGGCCGTCGGCCCTGGCCGCTGCACCCCAACGGCGGGCGCTGGGCGCCTCCGGCGCGCGCGGCGCGCGCGCTCGGTGCCGCGCTGGCCGCAGCGCAGCCGCGCCGCGCCCAGGTTGGGCGCCCGAGTGATCCGGGGTAACTCGGGTCCGGGGTAACTCGGGTTTGGATTCCCGAAAAACGAACCAGAGTTAGCCCTGACCCGAATTACCCCTGATGATTTTGGGGCTCTGGACGCCCGAAATATCCGGGGTAACTCGGGTCCGGGGTAACTCGGGTTCGGAATCCCGAAAAACGAACCCGAGTTAGCCCTGACTCGAGTTACCCCTGATTATTCGGGGCTCTGAACGAAGGGCGGACTAGGGCCCGCGGGCACCGCGCGCCCACACCGCCGCCGGCGCCTGTACAATCAGATGTTCAGCGGCGGCCCGCTCGCAGGCCTGGCAGTTCGGTACGCCTCGCGGACAGGTCCCTCGGTGCTTCGATGAACAGCCCAGGCGATCCACAGCCCAAACGAACCCAAGATGATGATCTAAGAAGGCCCCCCAATGACCCCAACGGAACCATAAGAAACCACCAATGCACCGACGCACCAGAGACAAGCGTGGATTACCAAGCTGCTCCTCCTCCTCCTCCTTCTCCTCCTCCTCCTCCTCTTCCATGCCTCTTCCTTGCAAATCACTCATTTCCTTCTGTCACCACACGTGTCCATAGCCTAGAACGGTCGTGTCCCTCAATATTTCCTATAATCAAGTTTCCCGTACGATGGAAGGCCGGAGGCTTTCACATTGCGGATCCCGGGTTAGCGCCCTGCACAGTCGTCCTGACAACTTTCAACATCTAAATAGACGGATGGAGACCTCGCTGTTTTCACAATGTGGTTCCGATTTCACAACGAAGTTCCAAACCTTTGCGGACACGGATGGAGGCCCGCATGTTACATGCGTTGGGAACTCGCCTGGGACTCCATAGTTACGCACGACCGCAAGTGCCAGTCGGCGACAGTGGCACGGATCGATGACCGCTCCTCTTCAAAACGGTGCTCTCGCCCGATCCTTTTAAGTCGGGCGTGTCCCCCTACAGGGGGGTTTTCGACGAAACATATAACATACCCCAGAAATACTCCCAAATGGCAAAACAAATACAAAAAAAAGTCCCCATACGATTTTGTTGACTATTTTTGAATATTCCTCCTGCAGAGGGACATGCCCAACTTAACGACCCTTCGCTGGACCGTGCAGCCAGGAAGAGGAAACGGCGCAGCAACGAACGGGCCCAGGGCGGCTGCCTTGTCGGAGCGGGGCCGCCGCCGGAAGTTCCCCCAGGGACTGGGACGGAGGCAGCTTCCCGCAGCGCCGACCTCAGGAAGGGCGCTCCGCGCAGAGGCCAAGAGCGCCTGCAGGGACTACTGGCAGGTCAGGCCTGTCCCCCTACAGGCGGATTCGGTGCGAAAGATCAGAATCTCTATATATATATATATATATATACACTCTAAAAATGCTCAAACATAGTAAAAACATCGTCCCCTGACTATGTTTTGATAATGTGTGAATATTCCTCCTGTAGATGGACACGCCCGACTTAAGACTAATAAAGCTCGGCGGTGAACAAACCTCCCTTTAGTAGACCTCCCCTTAGTGAAAACGGCCCGGGGCCGAAATCGACGGACCTGGACCCGCAAAAATGACGGCCGCGACGCCCTCTCGCGAACCGAAAACGGCCAATTCCTGAATCGACGTGTCAGGGTAGGAGGTCTGTCCACCTCCGAAAAGAGAGGCCTTGAGACGAGAGGGTGTGTGGCAGCACCGCGGCTCTGTCCTGGGATCACGGGTCCTTTCGTCCCCTGCTCCTCCAGGCTGCTCGCCTCCTCGCCCCCTTCTGCCAGCACCGCGACGCGGGCACACAGGTTCGGTGCGAGGCCCTGCTGCTCCTGCTCCGGCCATCACCCGCGCGAGGTTCGGGGTCCTGCTACAGGGGAACAAAAAGTGGCATAAACCGGACCTCCGAGTTTTCTTATGTTTACGTCAATTTCTGTTCCCCTAAGCTAACCAGCCTCGAACTTATCCCTATCCCTGAGATGGGCGAGCAAAAAGCGAGGACACTCTTAGGGACAGGCCCTCAGAAACTGAGGGAAGCCTTAGGATCGGCATCGAAAAGAGGTGATGTCAAACATATAAAACAAGGCTTGGATCGGGATAAATCGATCCAGAGCGTTCCGGAGCGCTATCAGAGCGTTCGGAACGCTCTGGAGCGGCCGCGGCGCCCAATACATCCTCCAAACCCGCCGATTTTCAGAGATTTCGAGTTATCCCGATCCGATTTTGTCCCGATCTTCGTGTCGTTATAACATAGGCATAGGTGAGGGCTACTCCTACCCAGGCCGTACCCGTGCGAGACTTGCGCGGTCGCTTCCACCGCGGACCCGCGGGCGCCCGCCGCGGCGCCGCGGCGGAGCGAGGCTGCGGGCCCCGACGACCGAAGTGGCCGGCTGGTCTCCTGGCCTGGCCTCTGAGCCGACGCCCGCAGATGCGTCGGAACCCCAGCGTGGCCTGCGCAGGCGTGGTTTGCCAGCCTCGAACTTATCCCTATCCCTAAGATTGACACGCCAAAAGGCGATGACAATCTTAGGGATGCGCCCTCAAAAAATAAGGGAATCCCTGAGATTGGCCTGTGCAGGCTTGGTGTATGGGGAATAAAAAAGTGACGTAAAAACACTCGGAGTTCCGCGCGGATTTCTCGCATCGGCGCTGGAGCCCCCCCTCCCTGGCGCGCGGAGCGCGCCAGGGGCGGCGCCGGAGGCGCCGCCAGGGGGCCCCAGCGCCGATCCGAGAAATCCGCGCGGAGCTCCGAGTTTTTATGTTTATGTCACGCTTTGTTCCCCTATGGTGGGGGCGAATCTTTCCAGGACGAGCGCCGGAGACCGACGCTTCCGCCGTCGAGGCGGCTCCTTCCGCAGGAGAAACGCGCGCCAGTGGCGCACTCCCAAAGAAGGGGGTGGGGGGTGGGGGGGTCCCGTGAAAAAAAGAGAACGCCCCAGGGGTCCGTTCCCGTTCCCGTTCCCGTTCCCGTTCCGTTCCCGTTCCCGTTCCCGTCGTCGTCGTCGTCGTCGTCCTCGTCGTCGTCGTCGTCGTCGTCGTCGTCGTCGTCCCGTCGTGGTCGTCGTGGTCGTGGTCGTCGTCGTCGTTGTCGTCGTCGTCGTCGTCGTCGTCGTCGTCGTCGTCGTCGTCGTCGTCGTCGTGGTCGTGGTCTCCGTCCACCCAGAAGGGGGGTCAAGAGGGAGGCTCCAGAAAGGCTGCGGACGCTTGGAGGCGTGTTGTGCTCTCCTGAGAGGCCTGTCGGGGGCCTCTTGGAAGCATGTTGCAGGTCTCTTGGGGCCCGTAGGGGTCTTCTTGGGGACGTCAGGGCGGAGGACTTGGTGGTTTCCTGGGAGTTCGTTGGCGGTCTCGGAAGGTCTCTGTCGGACGCCTACGGCGAATCAGCGCCGCCCCTTGCCTTTTGGCAACGCCGACGCGGCCAAGCGGTACGGCGAAGTTTGGCCCAGGTGTTGGACCAGGTGTTCCCCCAGCCGTTGTTGAAACCCTTGGGGGAAACACTTGGGTGAGGAAGATGGGGGGGGAGCAGGATAGAGGGGGATGATGGTGATGATAGCGAAGAGGCACATGAGATGATAAGGAGGGGGGGAGGAGGCCTTTTGGAGGCATTGTGGGGTTTCCTGCGGGCTTTTGGAGGCCACTTGGGGCCATCTGGACTCCTTTTTCGGGGTAATCTTGGCCGTCTTGGAGGGTATCTTCGGTCGCCTCGGGGGCCATGCAGGACCGCCCTGGCAGTCTTCGACGGCATGATGGCCGTCCTGGAGGCCACACTGGACCATCTTAGCACGCTGGAATGCAATCTCTTACGTCGTGGAGGCCATCCCCAGCGTAGCCCACCCAGCCATGGTTCTGTTAATGCACTCGTACATATTCAGCTGCATGCGGCAATTCCCGCCACCGTGGTGATGATGATGATGATGATGATGCGGATGATAATGATGATGATGGTGATGATGATGATGCTGGTGTTGAGGATGATGAAGGTGATGATGTTGATGACGACGATGATAATAATGACGACGATGATGGTGACGATGATGATGACGATGACGATGACGATAACGACTATGATGATGATGATGTTGATGATGATGACGATGATGATACTGATGATGCTGATGACGATGCTGATCATGATGATGGTGATGATGATGACGATGTTGACGATGATGGTGATGATGACAATGATGTTGGTGATGATGGTGACGATGATGATGATGATGGTGGTAGTGGTGGTGATGATGACGACGAAAATGATGATGATGATGATGATGATGGTCGTCGGGACATCGCGGGAGGCCTTTCGGGGGCCTCTTGGAGGCAGTTTTGAGGCCTCCTCCATGCCGTCTGGGGGCCTTTTGGGAGCCGCTTGGGGCTTCTGGGGGCTTCTCGGGGGCCTCTTGGGGAGCATGGTGGGAGCCTCTTGGGGCTTCTTGGAGGCGTCTTGGGGCCTCCTGGAAAACCCCCACCAGACAGCACTTGGCAGTCTAGCGCGC
Organism: Prorocentrum cordatum; assembly: GCA_963575745.1. Lineage (NCBI taxonomy): Eukaryota > Dinophyceae > Prorocentrales > Prorocentraceae > Prorocentrum > Prorocentrum cordatum. The sequence goes on from CAUYUJ010009724.1 coordinate 201,918, forward strand.
CTCAACGTGCCAGGCGGCACGGTGGCGGATACAGCCCAGGGACACCAGACTATTCCGTAGCCATTGTGGCTCAGGTTTCGACTGGGCAGTCCTTTTATTTGAGCAGATACTTGCAAATGGTAACTTGTGTGTGTACCTTGTGCTGGGCTCTTTGATGGCAGTCGTTGACGTGGAAGCAGGTGCTGGGCAGTCTCTAGGGAGTATGGAGTCTGAGAACGCAAACGAAGTGAAACTCAAGATTTTCGATTTTGAGCAGAATACTGTGGGCCCAGATGTTTCGCCGGAGTACACGACTTCCTGTTGCGCTTTGTTTATTGCTGAAAAAATTGCACAGTTCAGCGGGTGCCAGAACTTGTTCGGACGAGCAAGCGACCTCTGGAGGGATCGACTTTTGGCTTGCAGGGGGGCTTGGGCCAGAATTGGCGACGGCGATGGCGCTCTTCCACGATATCTCCTGGGGGGAAGGGTTTCCCGACAGACCTTGCAACCGTAGTGTGCGCGGAGGAGCTCATGGAGCATCTCCTTACTCACACCCCCCCGTTCAGCGTTGCGTGCACGGCACCAAAGAAGGACAAGCCGAAGGGGGCGACTAAAGCCGTGGGTAACACATTCGGAATTGTTGTCGGACGCCAAGTGTTTCCGGTGGATTCTCACAGGCATTCGTGCGGTCAAGAGGGCATGTGCGTGGCAATGACTGAAGAGGTAGACTTCGTTGCTTTGTCCAATTGGGTATTCAATGTGCCCTTGCCTCTTTCGGGATGCGCAGTAGACCATCTCGACTTGCGTTGTCATGAAGTCAAAGCGCACGCCAGTAGCGCCGAGAGCACCCCAACCCAAGACGCGTCAGGCTCGGCAGCCATTGGTAGCGCAGTGCCGAGCGCTAGCCAGGATGTCCGCGGAAGCCATGTATACACCACCACCGCACCTGGGCAGGGCCATCGTGGGCCCTGGCGTGGTGCATGCGCCCTCCTGGCGAGGCCAGGGGGGTCCATGCGCCATTCTGGGGCCCAGGATGGCCCTGGCCAGGCGGGGCGGTGGTGCATTGATTGCTTCCGCGGAAGGATGGTGCCCCTGCCATTGGCGCGGCTGCCAACGTCTGGAAGATGCGCCGTATACGTGTCAAATCGAGAGGCCATTTGTTTCCAGTGACACATTCCGCAGCAGGTGTCATTGGGCGCATCACTGACGAGGCCACAGCCGGGGAGATCTTCACCGAGCGCGTGCGTTCCGAGGTGCAGGAGTATCTCTCGCAGGTGCGCGAGGCCACGGTTCGGAGGGCGTGTGCTGCAGCGAGATGGGAGTGCATGTTATGCCCCTTCAAGTCGTTCGCGAAGGAACCACCTGGCAGCCCATATGACAAAGCAACACGAGGGCGGCATGAAGCACCCCATCCGCAACTTCGTCAATTGTTCTCGGAACCTGTTCGACTCTTGCACATCCAAGCCAGCGCCATGGGATCTTCTGAAGCCAGGAGGAGCCAATGGAATTTGTCTGCGGGCGCACAGCGGTTGGAAGGCTTTGGTGCGGGAGCGCCCCCTGGCCGGAACCGCGTGCGCTGTGCAAGCCTGGAACACAAGCGTCAATCGTCCTGAAGCCTTGAAGTGGGGATGGTACCGTGAAGATTTCCGATCCTTGATCACCGAAAAGGGTGGGCGATTGCTGCTTCGGAATCATCCCGAGCATGTGTGTGCGGTGCGCATCACTTCGAATACTGCTGTCTCTCAGGGGTATATCCGTGCTAACCAGGTGCCTGCGGCCAGTCCCGCCACCGTGCCAGCCGAGCCCCTTGGGTGGCGGCTCTTCGAATGGTAGTGTTTTTGATGATGTGCGTGGCAATGTTGTTGACGATGAGGGCGAGGATGACGACGACGACGACGACGACGACCACGACGACTATGACGACAACGACGACGACGACGACGACGACGACACCTGCCGGACAGCACATGGCATTCTTCCACGCCTCAACGTGCCAAGGGGCACGGTGGCGGATTGCATCTGCCGCGCTGCTGAGCCAGGGGAGACCGAAGCTCATTTGCGAGAAATGGTTGGGGAGGCATCCCAGATGTCTCTGGCCGATGGCCTCGCGGAAGCCCTCCCAGGCCCAGCGTTCATCGGTGATCTGCTTCATCGTATTTTCCATGGGGAGACCATCGCTATGATGCTTCAGGACATGCGCGAGACTGTGGGCCAATTATTCGACGAGTTCACCGATTTGAGCGTTGACGCCACGGTCAACATTATGCAATCCATCAGCGGCAATGTTCCCGAAGGCAAGCAGGGGCCTCGCCTGGCTGAGCAGGAGCGCTGCTGCCTGACTACGAAGGGGCGCACGGGGTCCGTCCTTGCCATCGAGCCCATTCGCGCGGAGGACTTCGCCGAGCTGCTGCGAGGGATGGAAATCGCCGTGCCGCTGAATTTTCGTTGGCGGGCGCTGTCGGTGTGCACGGATAGCCCCGCAAAGCTTCTCTCGGACACTGGAAAGCTCCTGGGCTCTTTCTGCAACCTGCGCTGCGTATCTGAAGACCCTATTCATGGCAAACTGCGTCTGGAGAGCTGCTCTGGCCATAAGCCGAATCGAGTCTCGATTCTGGTTCTTGAAATCAATATAAATCTTTTCCACAGACCCATGGGGCGACAGGCGGGCGAGACTTTTCGGTGGAACTCGGAGAAGGCGGCTGCAGAAGGCGAGGCCGCCCGCAAGGCTTACGCAGCAGGCTTGGAAATGTCCACTGCGGAGGCGCAAGAGCTCATCTCTCAGGCTGCGACAATGGGGGGCAGCCCCGAAGATCATGGCAAACTTTTGGCAGCTGCAGGGGCCATTGGTGCTGACGACATGGCTCGTAGAAACGAGAGGGGCCAGGACTCCCGCACCCTTGGAGAGATCTTGGAAGCGCAGTGTGACCATTACTCATACTTGCGCAACCGCGCTCTCCGCCGTGGCGAGATGACGCAAAAGCAACAGGAGGAGAACAGTTGTAGAACTGCGAGCAATGAGGCTTTCCACAACGAAACAGGTGCGTGGGGACAACGAGTCGCGCGACAAACGCGCAGGCTCCTGGGCGCGAAGCTTCGCGTGCTGCTTTTCCTGAAATTGTCGACTTTCATCCGCCTGCCCGCGGCCGGCCCCGCCGCCGTGCCTGGCGCAACAGCGCTGTAGAAACGGAGTTTGAGAATAGGAGTAGAAGGGGGGGGGGGGGGGGGGGAGGGGGGGACCTCTCTGGGGCAGTCTTGGACGTTTCCTTGGCTGTCTTGGGCGCCTCTTGGGCCGTCTTGGGATCCTCTTGGGCCTTCTTGGGCGCCTCTTGGGCCGTCTGGGCCGTCTTGGGCCCCTTGGGCCGTCTTGGGCGCCTCTTGGGCAGTCTTGGATCAGGGGCCGTCTGGGCCGTCTTGGGCGCCTCTTGGGCCGTCTTGGGATCCTCTGGCGCCGTCTTGGGGCCATCTCGGGGGCCTCTTGGGAGCGTTCGAACGCGCGCGCCCGTGCAGGCGCGGTGGCGGCTATATCGGAAGCTGCATGCGCGGGCGCACGCGCAGGGTTACATCGCCGCCATAGTTTCTGCGCAGCTCGAGGGGGGGCTGCGACCTGATCCTGCTGCGCGAGGACGACGCAGAGTATACAGAACGGCAGGGCAAGGAGCTCGCGGCCAGAGACAGGGAGCGCTTGCACCGCGAGGGAGAGAAGGCACGCAAGGCACGCGTGGCGCAGGCTCGCGGCATCTCTTTCTTGCACCCGCGGAGAGGCGACGGCGTCGCAGCACGAGCAGTTGCGCGCGCGCGAACATTCCAGTCCAGGAAGTTGAATTCGTCAGGACGGCCAGAACAGAAGAAGGACGCAGAACGGTCCAGGAAGTGGAAGCAGGATAAGCGGCAGCAGAGTGGGGGTTCTGGTCTTCCACGGGTGATGAAGCGCCGAAGCATCTCTGCGGTGGCTGCAAGGGAAGCAAAAGTCGCTAGACTCCTGGCTGAGGCCCATGCTGGCCACGCAGTCTCGGACGCCTCGCAGACCGAGCCTGTGACGGAGCCCCCGCGGCCTGAGCTCTCAGCGGCCAGCGGACTTCAGAAGAAGGAGCCCGCGCAGACGGCCCAGGAGCGCAAGGCCGCGTGGAAGATGAAGCAGCCGCCGAAGGAGAAGAAAAGAGCGATGACCGCGAAGGAGCGCAAGGAGGCGTGGAAGTCGAGGCAGCCACCGAAGCAGAAGAAACAAGCGATGACCGCCAGTGAGCGCAAGTCCGCGTGGCAGGCGAAGCAGGACGCTCAGAAGAAGGAGTCTTGAGCCAAACGGCCGCGGGTAGCCGCAGCCATCTGACGGGAACGTAAACCTGGCGGGGCATTCCAAGGCAGTGCTACAGTTGTACTCTACTGCCTCCTGACATGCACTGTTGCTGGCCTGAGCCGTACATGTTTGAAAACAAGTAAGAACTTGATGTCGCTCCCTCGTCTCGGCTCGGCCGGCCCGCCGT